>CM074754.1:12377012-12456098 GCA_037367245.1 Phrynocephalus guinanensis | reverse complement strand
GGAATGCCACCTCCCTCTCAGCATTTTTCTCTCTCTCTGTGTTGGTTGGTCCCATCTGGCAAAGAAAATATGTCTTCCCCAACCCCCCGCCGCCCTCCCGCCCTCCCTCCTGGGCCCATCTGTCCCTTTGCTTGAGGAGCCAGCAAGCACTGAGGCTGCCTGCCTTGCTGGAGGCCAAATGCTCTCTGGGGCCCCATTAGAGGCTGGCTCTGTCCGGGGGGGGGGGGGGCTCTCCTCCTCCTCCTCCTCCTCCTCCTGGGTCATCGAGGCTGCCTTGCAGAAGCCGGAGAAGCCACCAGGAAGGGGGCGGCTGGTAGCCGGGGGGCGAGTGGGCCTGTCCATGCACTGCCTTCTGTCCTCGCCTGGCTCCTCCCTCGAGAGCTCTCTCGGCTTTTCCAGGGAATCTCTGTGCAGCCCCCCCCCGTAGCCTCCGGGGGAGAGCCTGACCACGGAATGGGGACCTCTCCACACCAGGGAGGGGACCCAGGCTGCCTCCTTCTCTTCTCATACCACTGACGGAAGTGGCGCCGAGGGTTGGATTCGGGCCGTCTCTTGTCGCCTGCTTGGCTCTCCCGCAGAAGTCCAGAAGTAACTTATCTCCCGTGTTGGGCCTCGTGTCTGGCAGAACAGGAACAGGGGCTGTGTGCTTCTTGGCCTGTCAGCCACTTCTGCACCTTCCAGACCACGGGGGGAGGGAGGGAGGGAGGGAGGGAGGGAAGGAGAGCACCTCACAAAAAGGCAGCCTGCCTTGCCGGGGGAGGTTGGTGTCTGTCGGTGTGGTTAGATTGGACGGCGGCCACTGGAAACACAAGGAGAGCGTGGCCAGTCCTTCCTGGCTTTGCATCTTCCAGAATTGTTTTGAAAACGAGCTGGTGGGCAATGGAAATACACTTAAGCGGTGTAGGCATATTGATTAATCATTTAAATGTGTGCAATTAATCAATGGATCTGCTAATTTGCTGCCAACCCAAGAGGGGAGGCCTCTGTGGAGTGGGTTCAGCTGATCTCTCTCCAGGCACGGAGGAGAAAGGGGAGGAAAGCCAAGGGAGAACCTGGACCCCCAGGGCCACCCCCTGGCCCTCCTTCCCGGAAGGGCTGCTCACCCCCCCCCCCCACCTGTGGGCACCGGCTCCCTTCGCTCTCAGAGGCCCCCAGCCTCCTCTCCAAACCCCTGTGGCTTTCCTATCTTCCATGTGCCCCCTGCCACATCTTTGGAGCCCCCCACTCCCCATCCGACTCTGGCCAGGGGGCAGGTGTGTCCCTGGAAGAGAGACAGGGGGGGCTGCCTGTGGCCAGTGGGAGGGACAGGAAAGGGAAGCCTGCCGTGCCACTGGGGGGGGGCACAGGACCACCCCCTTGTCAAGCCCCCCCTCATTTTATCCTACCTTCCTCCAGCTCAGGGTGTCCACC
Organism: Phrynocephalus guinanensis; assembly: GCA_037367245.1. NCBI lineage: Eukaryota > Metazoa > Chordata > Lepidosauria > Squamata > Agamidae > Phrynocephalus > Phrynocephalus guinanensis. Next base: position 12,454,688 of record CM074754.1, on the reverse strand, counting down.
AGACAAGCGGGGGCTTCAGTGCATGCGAAGAGACCCGTTCTCTCTGTGAGCACCAACCACATCCCTCGTTTGGGCACCTGGGATGCACTTTCAAAGGGATACGGCTTGCTCTCTCTCCTCTGTAAAGAGAACTGCCTGGAAAGGGAGGGCAGGGTGGGGGGGGGGGGGGGGGTGGGAGGGAGGGAGGGAGGCGGAGGCCTGGTAGTCGGCCCCACCCCCTCCCCCCCCTGCTCATCCCACTGCCCTTTAAGCCCAGCCGGCAAAGTGATGCTCCTCTTATTCCCAAGTCCCCCAGTGGCGGTGTGGGAGCCCAGTGGGCAGGCAGGCAGTGGCCGGGTGTGTGTGTGGAGGCAGATGGGGAGCGCCTGGTGTCTGGGGCACCCCTGAGGCCAGGATGCTGCCTTGGGGCCACGGGAGCGCCCTGGCGGGCACAGCTGGACTTCTGGTGCTCTCCCTGGTGGGGGTGGCCTGGCTGCCCCCGAGTGCCGCCTCCCCCTGCCTGGACCAGTGCCGCTGCTACCTGAACACTTTGCTCTGCCAGGAGCCGAACACCCTCCGGAGCCTGGCTCAGCTGCGCAGCCTGGAGAACTTCACGGAAATGTGAGTCCTGCTGCTGCTGCCCTCTTGGGGGGGGCAGTCTGGGGGGGGCTTGGCACCTGTGGGATACGGGGGAGCCAGTCCTGGGGGGGGCTGTCAAGGGCACGGGCCGCTGAGGAGCATCCACACCTATGGGCAGCGCCAGCCTTCCAAGGGAGGACTTTTGTGAGCAGCAGGGGGGAAGGGGGCTGCCCACCCCCTCCCCGGACATTCAGAGCAGGCAGAGCTGACAGAGCCGGAGGTCCTCATCTGTGTCAGGAAGCCACCTTGGGGAAGCCCTCAGCGCTCAGTTCCCCTCCGCCCCCCTCCCACACCTGCTTTCTGCCTCCTGCTTTCTGGGGTTCCAACGACTGTCCCCGAGAGCTGCCCATGGAAGGAAGGCTCCCGCATGATGGGCCAGGTGGACCCAGGGGCAGGCACCGTCCTCCCCTTCACCTTCCGCCTGGTTCTGGAGGGAAAGGCGTATGTAGTACAGGAACACTTGCGGGGGGGGGACTCCTCTTAACCAGGGGAGGTGCGCTTGCTAGCATGGACTGTGAGCTGCCACTCCCTTTAGGAAGCAGCTGGTGAAGGCTTGGGGGGGGGGCTGCGCTCAACATTCACGCACACATCGTGCCCCCGATGAGAGGTTTTTGTCTCATGCAGGTCGTTTTTAGAAGTGGTCCCTCAACTATCCCCTGTCTGTTTGTCTGTCTGTCTCCAGAGGGGGGCCCAGGGCCTCAACCAGGTGTCTTTGCTGGTCCCCCCCCCCCAAAAAAAAACCACCCATCCCAGGCTCTGCTTATTCGGAAAAGAGTGCTTTAGGCTCGCCTTGTGATGCTAGTAGCCCCCCAGTGAGGCAAAAATGGTCACTGGAACTTGGTTTATTTTATTTTCCTGTATCTGTAACATGATATTGTAGGGCACCTGGATTAGAGTGAAAGACCTGATTCTGTTTAGCACATACTTGGCCGTATTCATAGGTTGTTCTCCACAGAAGCCTTGGCTGAGGCTAGGACCCGTGGAGTGTGCTTTCATCGCCCCCTTCCGCATGCCGTTTCGTCTACCACACCTGCCCTTCTTGCGTGACATCCTTGCACTTGTCCTTCCACGTGTAATCTCATTTTTATTTAACTTTCTTTGAAATTTTTATTGCATTAACTCCTTTGTTTGAAAAGAGGAGACCTGAGTGTTGTACTTCCACTCCACTTGAGACACCCAGTTGTCAAAATTTTCAAATGTAGTCATCTACAATCACGTATTTGACACACCCTCCCGGCTCTCATCTGCCCAACCAATTCTGCATGCACTAACTGAAACGCCCTGTTTGTTTTCCACTTGGTGCGTTTGCTCGCAGGGTGTACCTCTGACTTTGCCATCTCTCACAGCACAATCTTGGTATCTGTTGCAGCTTTTCAACTTAACCCCTTCTGCAATCTCAGGCGTCATCTCTGCAGCTCTGAAGTGGACGTGAATTGGCTTCCTGTGCCAGAGAGGAATGTTCCTCCGATCGTGGCAGGGTTTCTTTGTTAGTTTCCAAAGGTTACCTGATCGTCACCTCTCACTGACTCTCTTCCGCCCTTCTGCACAGACCTTTCCCGCTTTGCTTCTGCTTTTCCCCTCAGAGAAATTCATAGCCTTTCTGATCTCAACATGCCACACTCACTCACCCATCTTCCATTGAGGGCACACCACCAAGAACTCCATCCATTTGACCAGCTTAAAGGGTGAACACGATCGCTTGACCAGGGACTGTTTGTTCTTCTCCATCTGCCTAACTAACTCACATCGCCCTCGCTGGCAGGCTGCAAACAGCCCAGCCGCTTGGCCCCTTTGTGGCAATGTGTTCAGTTCCTCCTCCTCCTTTGCCTCCACGACAGAAGGGCAGGGGCTGTTGTTCGGGGCTTCTCCTGGGGTGGGAGTTTGGCCTTCCCCTCTTTTTGCTGTGGGCTGCTCCGGGCTTCCTTCTCTCTATCATGTTTTTTCAGGAAAATAAAAACTGCTCCTATCTACGACACTTCTGTTTCTCTCTGTGAAACAATAGCCAGCATCATCCAGCTCCAGGAATGGTTCCCCTCAGTAATTTCAAGGGCTCATGCCTCAGCGGTCCCTCCTGTGACCTCCATCTGTACACTTTGTTTGTCCGGATTGCTTGGCTGGTTGCTGAGCTTCTGATGTGGGCAGCTCTCAATGGATCCCAGGACTTCTTCGCCGTTGCTCTCCCTCTGAGTGGCTGTGAGTTCTCCGAGCTTAGAATTAAGCCGGCCAAAGCGGTCTGTTCGAGGGCACGACCCTCCTCCCTGTCCAGCAGCCCTAGGGGATTGCTGACATGTCGCCGTAGCCCTTCTCATCTCTGATAAATCTGAATTTTAAGATTCCAGTCCCGGTTATTGGTGTGCTTTATGAAAGGCACACTCCCACTTGCTGACACAGCTGTCCTTTCTACTCCGTTTGGTCCGAAGAGCCCTTGGGACGTTTCACTGGGCGCATGGAAGACTCCTCTGCATCTCATTGAACTTTTTCGTGCCCCGTTTGCTTGCTTTCCATTTCCCAAACAACAAGAACGTGCTGGCTTTGGGCTCAGGGCCTGTTGTGCAGAGATGGCTGGGATTCCCCGTGGCTCTTCCAGGGCGTGGCGTGGCTCTTCCTGGGCGTGGCTGTGTTTCGGAATAAGGTGCATGGCCATGGGAAGAGCGGCTGGCCCCAGAGCCGAAGGGGGCCCCAGGCCTGGCCGTCTCTCCTTTGGCTCCTGGACGAAAGGGCCAGGCCCCGTGGGAGTTGACACTTAGGTGGGCTACTCTTTCCGGAGGCCCCCTTGACAGGTGAGTGCACGGCAGGCTCAGCCCCAGATAAGGTGGTGGTGGCGGTGGCAGGACCTTTCATGAAAAAAACGGGATCATTGGGGGAGTCACACAGAATTCTTCCTCAGCTCCACTCCCCCTCCAGGCAGAGGCTTCTTCTTCTTCTTCTTCTTCTTCTTCTTCTTCTTCTTCTTCTTCTTCTTCTTCTTCTTCTTCTTCAGGGCGAGGAGGGGAATGGCTGGGAGGGGGGGCGCTTCAGAGGGTGCCTCGGTGGGCCATCCTTTTGTGAACAGGATGCCCGGCCCTTTTCCCAGCCTCTCTCGTGAGGTCTGTGGGGGGGGGGGAGGAGCCTTTGTGCCATCAGCGAAGGAGGTCCTTGCTGGGGGGGGGGGGACTCTCGGGAGCCCCTCTGTGCTGGCTCCAGTGCCCGGCAGGAGAGCAGCCCCTCCGCGGCAGAACAGGCAGCGTCCAGTGGGAATGACCAGATCAGCCTCCTTGACAGAGTCGTCGAGAACCAGACAGCATTGACGAACCTGACCCTGGACGACTTGAAGAACCCGCGGGAGCTGAGGAACCTGTGAGTCTGTGGTGTGTGTGTGTGTGTGTGTGTGTGTGTGTGTGTGTGTGAGGTGGCGGATCTCTTCAGGGGTGAAGGCCTGCTGCAGGTGGCCACCGGGCGAGCGGGCATCTTCCCCGTCCCATCCGGTGGCCTCTCAGCAGCCTTTCTCTCACCCACCCACCCTCCCTCCCTCCCTCCTCTCTGGCCGGTGGGTCCTCCCCCTGGGGGTGGGAGTGGGGGGTGGCCCAAGTAGAAGGGCAGGTTCTCTCTTGAGGGCAGGAGGCCAAGAGAGCTGACCCCCCCCCCCGGATAGAGTGGGAGAGCAGTGGGAAGGGAGGAGGGCATCAACGGGGCCCCACGTGGGAAGTGAGGGGTGGGGGGTTTTCAGCCTCCCTTTTGCATTGCAGGACCATCTCCAGGACCAGCCTGCAGTTCATTGCCCCAAACACCTTCCAGGCCAGCCTGAACCTGACCCATGTGTGAGTAGCCCTCTCCCCACCACCACCACACCGGCCCCACACGCTTAGGATTCCTTCCTCCTGGGGGGGCAAGGCTTCTCTTGGGGGGTGAGCTCCCCCCCACCCCACTTGCTTCAAAGGCTGAGGGAGGCCCCACTGAGGACTCCTCTGGAGCTTTGTCTGGACACTGGGGTGTGACAGGAACCAGCCTCTTTTATCCAGCCTCCCCTCACTGACACACGCAAGAACGTACACACAGACACACATGTGTATCTTGCATCTCTGAGCAGAGAAGCTGCTCTTCACGCTGAATCTTTGTGCCCCTTGGTGCAGAGAGAGATGGGGGGGGTCTGGATGGCCTTGAGGAACCTCTGCCCCCCTCCACCTGCCTTCCCCGCCTTGCCCCTCCAGAGCCCCCCCCCCAGGTCTCTGGTCAGGTCTCGGGTGGAGAAATGGGGGTGGGGGCATAGTGGAGAGAGGCAGGGGGAGCAAGGCCTGACGGAGACCCTCTCCCTTTTTTCTCCTCCCTCCCTCCCGCCCCCCCTTGCAGAAACCTGGCCTACAACCAGCTGCAGTTCCTTTCGTGGAGGCTCTTCCATCACCTCCGGCTCCAGGAGCTGTAAGTGGGGGGCAGGGGTGGGGTGTGTGTGTGTGTGTGTGGGGTAACTCCAGTGCCTGTCTTGTGCCACCCGTGCTTGTGGCTGGTCTCCTTCTCTGCTGTGCCCTGCGGCTCCCCCTTCCATACCTGGGCGAGGGTTAGGGGGCTGGCTTGTGGTCCTCCAAGGGGCCAGCCCCCCTGGGCTTCTCTGAGGAGGAGGGCTGGCCAACCCACATGCCAGCTACACAAAAGGGCCCCTCGCCAGAGGCTCCTGTTGCCAGTAGGGGCTTCCCTGGGCTCCCTCGCTGGCCCTCTGGGGTCCCTTGGCCTGCTTTGTCCCACGGAGCCTCTCTTGTGGCCCTTCCTCCCACCCCGCCTTGCAGGGTCCTGGTGGGGAATCCGCTCCTCTGCAGCTGTAGCCTGCGGTGGCTCCAGGTCTGGCAGGAGAGCCGGCGGGCCGAGCTGTCCAGCAACCGGTCGTTGCAGTGCCTGGTGGAAGGTGGCGGGAAGGGGACGCCCCTGCGTGAGATGCCCCTCGGCGGCTGTGGTGAGGAAGGGGACGCCAGCAGAACAACCCTCCCCGCCTCCCCTGTGGCCCGTGGCTCCTGCAGGGGCTTCTCTGTGGGTTCTCCCCCTTTGTCACAGGCTTTCCCCATTCTTCCCTCCTGGGTGGGAGGGACCCCCCCCCCAGGGACCCCTGATCAAGCCACCAACCACAACCCTCTTTCCGGTAGAGTTCCCAAAGGTCTGGATTGACTACGACCCCGCCCCAATGGGGGAGAACGGGAACGCCACCCTGACGTGCCACGCCACAGGGCAGCCCACACCTGCCATGACGTGGCATGTGCCAGACCTCGGGCCGTACGCTCCCATCATCACCCGGGTGAGTGTTCCGTCGGCCACCGGCTTCCCTGCCCTTCATTGTGCACATGTTGTACATTGACAATAAAGGTATTGTTATTATTATTACTTGAGGGGTGGAGGGTGGCGCGCCTCTGAACCCTTCGGGGTGAGGGGAAGGACCTTGCTTCTTCTTCCCATGGCCAGCGGGAGAAGCAGCCCCATAGCTAATGACCGGGGGGAAGGGGAGGGGGGAGGGTGCGATGGGGAAAGGGTGCAAGTCCCAACCTGCCCTCCGTGCCCCTCCTCTGCCCCAGCAGGAGTCCGAGTCCACAGCCACTCTGCAGATGCTCCGTGTCCCCTCTCGGTTCAACCTCCAGAACATCACCTGCCAGGCGGAGAACGAGGCGGGAATGGATGAAGCCGTGGCCCGGCTGAACCTGACCTGTAAGAGGGGGAAAGGGGAACACGCACACACCCTGCACGCACACGCGTGCGTGCGCACGCGCGCGCACACACACACACACACACACACACACACACACACACACACACACACACACACACACAGAGTGCCATGGGTGCCACTCACCCCCTCCCCTAGGAAGCTGCCAGTGGCCTCCTTGAAAGCTCCCCTGGGCAAGAGCCCACCCCAGATGGGGCACAGGGGTGGCCGGGGTGGGGGTGGGGGGGATGGGCTGCCGGGGCCTCCGCTGAGCCCGAGGTCCCTTCACCCGGCACGTTCAAGGGGTCCCGGGGTCTCACCTCACAGGGAGGCGGAGGTGGGCTCGCTCATGGGGGCCCCTCGCCTGGCGCCCGGCTCCTGGTTCGGGCTCCTCCCGGCCTCCCCCTCCGAGGGCTCCTTGCGAGGCAGGGCCCCCTCCTTCCTCGTGACCCGGAAGGACCTCTCGTAACCACCCCTGACAATAAGTACATAACCTATTTGATCCAAAAGTATAAATCCCTTCTGTGGACGACTCTGAAAGAGTGTCCAAAGAGAAAGAGATGGGAGATGATAGGTATTGTATTCAAATATAGTTTAAATAGCCACTGCCATTAAAGGGGCTATAATCAAATATATCCAATACACTCATATATCCTGCCTTAACACTCAGCAAAGTCATTGTAGATAAAATGGCAATTTAAGTATAATCAATGAGCAGTCACTATAGATGAAGTAACTGACTACTAATCACTTAAACATATGCATACCTTTTAATAAGCCTTAAAGCATAAAAGCAATGACTGGAGTTTGGTTCAAGAAAAGCATTTCAGTCTCTGTCTTTCCCAACTCCGATAAGTAAAAGGCTGACACAGCCAAGTGAAATTCCATTCCCATGTATACAGAAATAACTAAGCTAGGCAGGACCGCTACATGTATCTTTCTTTGGAACAATGAAGCCCTGTAAGATTGTTACAAGTTGTAAGCGAGCGAGAGCGTCTTGACGCAAGCATGACTATGATAGGGGGTGATGTTCTGCAAGATTAATTGTTTCTAACTAGAAAATATCCTGTGAACTGTTTCTCTTTGTTAAAATATTTGTTGCAGGTGCATGTTATCTCTTTACATGGAGGCGGGGGGAAGAGCAATGCCATAGTAGATAAATGTTCCTGTCTCCTATTGTTCGTTGCCTCAGTATTTTCCGAGCTATCGGCTGAGTGCCAGTGCAGTGTAAAATAAACTTTTCTCCGCTTCTGAAAAAGCCTTGGAAGATTTTTTTTCCTTCCTCACCCCGGGGGCGCGGTGATATCTTGAACCCGGTTCCTTACACCCACAGTCCCGGCCACCATCCTGGACCTCGGCCCAGCCGTCCACTACCACAAGTGGTGCCTTCCCTTCTCGGTGGACGGCAACCCCACGCCCAGCATCCGGTGGCGTTTTGAGGGCCATGACCTGAACGAGACCGAGTACGTCCACACCCTCTTCTACGAGCGGGCCCTCAACGCCACAGAGGTCCACGGCTGCCTTGTCCTTGACAAGCCCACCCACGTCTCCAACGGCAACTACACGCTGCTCGTCCAGAACCCCTTGGGGGCCGATTCCCGCACCGTCTACCAGTGCTTCATGGAGGTCCCCGAGGAGAACTTTCGCCCTGAGGAGCCCATCCCTGGTAGGCCGGGGGAGGGGGGGAGAGGCAGTGGGAGGTGTCATCCCCCCCATTTGCCAGCCCCGTGAGACCTGGGCTGCCCCTCCTTGACCTCTGCCTGTGGCTCTGGGCTGGACACAGATTGGGGGGGGGGGTGATGGGCTGCAGGCAGCCCCACCCCAGGCCTCAGCGTCTGGCTGACCCACCAGTCCTTTGGAACCGGCTGGTGGGCTGGTGTCTCCTTGCCCTAGCATCCTGCTTGCTGCCCCCTCCTCCCCCAGCTCCCTGGCTGGCTTGCCCTAAGAAGCCATGGGATTGGAGGGGGGGCTGGAAGGGCAGGGGGGGCTGGCAGGTGAGAGGGGAGCCCACCTGGCGGTCCTGGGTTGTCTCCTGGCCAGGCCAGAGGCAACTTCACTGCCACCTTTTCTCTATCTGTGTGTTTCTCCTTTCCCCCCACGGCTGCCGCAGTCTTTCCTGGCAAGGGTAAGTGTGCCGTGAGGTCTCTGCTTCACTTCCCTCTTTTGCTGCCTGGCCTGGGGGGGGAGCAGGCCATAGGAAGGGGGCCACATTTCGACCACTGGAGCCCCCGATATGTTATTCCCACGTGGACAAATAGACAAACAGCCCGTGGGCTGTATCCTGATGCTGACGGGAGGCGGCAGTGTGTGGGGAGCGATCCAGTGGACAGAGCTGGTTTGCCTGTGAGTCGCGAGGGGGGGGCAAGTTTGCAACTGAGCCTCTAAGCTAAGGGGGCTTCCGGTGGGAGTCCCCATCTACAGCCCTGGTGTGTTCTGGCCCTCCTGAGTCTGCCTGAGGGAAGCTCCTGATTTCCTCCCCTTGGCCTCCCCCCCCCACCCAGACACAGACAACCGGACCAATATGGAGCAGGGCCCCGTGGAGACCCCAGAGGAGCCCAGTGTCGGGGTAAGCACCCACCCCCACCCACCCCTCTGGAGTCAGTGGCAGTAGCCCCCCCCCAGATTCTGACTGTGGGTGGGGTGCTCTTTTTTGTTGGGGGTGGGGGGGTGGGAGAGCGGTCCTGGAGAGCGGCCCCAGCCGTTGCCCTCAGGCAGCCTCTGCTCGGAAGCGCTCCTCCCCCCCCCCGGGCGCCTCCTCCAAAGTGCCAGGGCCCAGGGATGGAGGCCTTCCGGCCACAACGTCCTCCTCCCACTCGCAGATCTCCGTGGCCGTGGTCTTGGCCGTCTGCGCCGGCTTCTCCCTCACCGTCATGCTCATCATCCTCAACAAGTGTGGCCAGCACCCCAAGTTCAGCATCAACCGTAAGTGCCCTGCACGCACGCATGCACACACGCACTCACACCGCCTGCTTGTCCCTGTCCTCCGGCTGCCTTGACCTGCTCCCTCCCCCCCACCCCGGGAGGCTCGGGCGGCCCTTGGCTGTCTCTCGTGCAGAGGCGGCCTGAGGAGAGGAGGGGCCAGCCTGGTCCTGGCCTCCGGAGGGCGGAGGGTCTGGGCGTCTCCCCCCCCAGGGGGGGGAGGGGTTCCTAAAGGCGATCCCATGGCCCCCTTCACCTTCCCCTCCTGCTGGCTTCTCTCATGGACACTCTTTCTGGACGGCTTGCTCTCCAGGGGCCACCGAAGCCGCCCGGGTGGGTGGCCGGCCGGCCAGCTGGAGGGGTTCCTCCCCAGGGCCTCTTTCCCTCCTGCCCTATTGGGAACACCCCCCACTCCCGCCTCCCTGCCCTTATCTGTCCACCGGCCTCCTGCTTCCAGGTGACCCTTCCTCTGCTCCCACCAGTCCCTCCCCCCCCCCATCGGAGGTCTTCTGCTCCGTCCAGGCTGCCCTTTCCCCTCTACCCGCTCTGCCCGCCCGCCTGCCTGCCTGCCCACCTCTGCTCCCCTCGCCCGGGCAGGGGGTTTGGGTTCTGGGCCTGGAAGGGCAGCTGATCAGGGCAGCCGAAGCGTGGCTGCGAATGGGAGGGGTGGGGAGGGCACTGGCTCCTTCCACTCTGGCCCCCCTCCCCTTTCCTTTAGAGCTCCTCTTTCCCTCCCCCCTGCCTCTCCCCCCACCCCCACCCCCAGGCAAGCATCAGCTGCTAATTCACTGTTGGAATTGATTCAGGCTGTAAATGTGTTTGATCGGCCACGATCACCCCCATGGGGGCAGGCGGGGTGGGGGTGGGGAGCACAGCCACCGCGGGTGGCAGCCACGGGAGCTGCTCATCCGAGAGGGGCAGTGGGCCTGATGCCTTGGTTGGCCTGCCTGGAGGGTGAGCAGACCCCCCACCCCCCACCCCACCCCCACCCCCACCCTGGCCTGGCCTACCCTACCCTCTGCCCTCACCCATCAGGGGATGGCTCTGGCCCATTCCAGGGGGCCTGCCCCACATGAAGGGGGAGCATGACTTGAGTGACCCCCCTTGCCCTCAGAGGGAGAAGCAATGCAGCAGATGCAGGGCATGGGGGTGTCCAGGGAGCTGGGGCAAAAAAGGCACCAAAGGGTCCAGACTCTGAGACCTGGGCTGAGATGCCTGGAGGGATCCCACTGCCTTGGGTGGAAGGGGAGACCCCTGCCCTAGTCCACTTCTGCTGGCTGTCCTTCCCTAGCTGTGTCCCCCCGCCTGCTCAGGTGTCTCCCTCCCCCCAGCAGCCCTGTTTCCACCTGGGCCCCTCCCTGGGTGGGCGGGTGGGTGCCAGGCTCTCCCCTGACCCAGAGGGAGAGGCCAATGCTGCTGGCCCCGTGCTGGGTACCCTCCGGGTGGCCCTGTCTGACCGTGCAGGGCCCTGGGCCAGGCAGAGGCTCTCCTCCCTCCCCCCACTCCAACCCCACATTACGCCTCGATTAGGAGCCATTATCCTGCCCCCACACACACACCTCCCCCCCCCCAGCCAGGCTGCTTTGCCTGACGCTGATGAAGATGCATAGGGGGAAGAGTCTGGCTGCCTCTGGGCCTCTCTCGGTAATTACTGCAGGCTTAAACGCTCCAGTTACAGCTCCCCTGCCAATCCTTCCCACTCTGGGCAAGGAATGATGGGCGGTGGCGGGGGGGGGGTGATGGAGGAGGGGGCCAGGCCGTCTTGGCTTTCTAAGCTTCCTGGGGGAAGGAGGGTTAGGGTTTTTTTGGGGGGTAATGCAAGGGGCAACTTGCACTCTGGGCAGACCAGCCTGAGCTGGAGCCCTGAGCCGGGGGCGGGGGGGTGTTCCTCTAGGCCAGGGGTCCCAGCCAGGGGCCCTTCTCCATGTGGGACCCGTTGCATTGCGCACCCCTTTGCCCTGCGCTGGGGTCACGGTGAACTCGCCCTTCCTTGCCAGAGCCGGGCGGCTGGACCCGGAAAGGAGGGTGGGAGAGACCCACCTTTTCAGGGGGTGCCGTTCCTCTGCTGAGGCCCATCCAGGGCAGCCCCCCCCCCCCCCCCGCCCGGCCATGCCCAAGGCTGCTGAAGGCCCCCACCACCACCACCACCACCAACAGCCCCTCTGGTGAGGTGCTCAGTCAGTTGGGCTTGTGACCGGGTGGGACCTGAAGGAAACTGTGCCGGGCCGGCTCTCTTCTCCTCAGCTCCCAGAGGCCAAGGGGACTCGAGGGAGAGGGGCCCCCGGGGCCAGCAAGGGGGCTCTTACCGCCTGCCACCCCCAGGGCGTGGGTGGCGACGAGGCACTCTCAGCAGAAGGCCAGGACCCGGGTGGATTCCCTGAAGGATGGTCAAGCAGCCCAGGGTTCAGAGGCGCATGGAGTGGGGCGTCAGCCAGTCCAGTTTGAGAACACAGCCAGCCCTATCCGGCAGGGAGGGAGGGGGGAGGGGGGTGCCCAACAGGCAGACTTATGGAGGAGCAGCCGCAGAGTTCCTGGCTGAAGCTTCCAGAGCAGGAGGTCCCAGGATGTGAGGCAAAGGGCAGGGAGGGCTGGCCTGAAGTGGCCCCTGATTCGGCAAAGAAGCAGAGTCAAACGGCCCCGATTCGGACACGGTCTCTCTTTCTCTCTCTCTCTCTCTCTCTCTCTCTCTCTCTCTCTCTCTCTCTCTGTGCCTTTGGCCCTCAGGCTCGGCCGTCCTGGGCCAGACGGATGACCTGGCCGTGTCCCTGCAGTTCATGAATGTGCCCAGCAGCCCCTCTTCCTCTGCCGACAGCAAGCTGGACGTGATGAAGGCCAACGTCATTGAGAACCCCCAGTACTTCTGTAACGCCCGTGAGTCCGCCGGGGAGGGGGGGGAGGGAGGGTGGAGGGAAGGGGCTTGCCTGGTGCTGCCGAGGGCAGGGCGTGTGTGGATTCCTTCGGCTGGCACGGGCTGGGCAGAGGGTGTCCTGCCACCTCTGGCACACACACACCACCACCACCGTCCCCAGCACGCAGCTTTGCAGCTTAATGGCACGTTAATGGCTGTTCTCAGCTACCATCCACGGTCATATGGCTCTTCACGGCAGCCGGACCACGAGTAGGGGCCGTGGGGCATGGAGGCTCTCCGCACAGGCCCCAAACAGGCTCTGGGCTCCGGACAGCCTGTCTCCCCAAGGAGGTCCCCCGCACACCCGGCCTCTCCCACAGCTGCCTCGGGGGTCACTTTGATGCCCTTGGGCCATGCTGACCGAAGGGGATATGCCAGCCGCCAGATGTTCGCCTGAGCGCCTCCCTCTTCCCCGAAGGCGTCCACCACATCCAGCGCCAGGACATCGTTCTGAAGTGGGAACTGGGCGAGGGGGCCTTTGGGAAAGTCTTCCTGGCCGAGTGCTACCGCCTGGACCCCTCCTCCCCCCAGGAGAAGTTGCTGGTGGCGGCCAAGGTGAGCGGCCCTCCCCGGCCGGACCCCCCCTCTTTCTGTCCCTTTCTCCCAATCCAGGGACCCTTCGCCTGAGGGAGGGGCCGGCCAAGGGTTAAGGTTCGTTCTCCCATACTTGCTGGTCCCTCCTGCAGGTCCGCCTGAGTCCAGGACAGGGAGGGAGGGAAGGAGGGAGGGGGCAGAGCGAAGGGGTGGGCAGGCCAGGTGTGTGTGTGTGTGTGTGTGTGTGTGTGTGTGTGTGTGCTTTCTTTTGTGGGCTACTGATCTCCGCTGCCACCCCTCCCCCCCAACGGGGGCCCTTTGGCTTCCTCCTCAGACGCTGAAGGAGGCAACCGAAAACACCCGACTGGACTTCCAGCGGGAAGCGGAGCTGCTGACCGTCCTACAGCACGAGCACATTGTCCGCTTCTACGGGGTCTGCACTGACGGGGAGCCCCTCGTCATGGTCTTTGAGTACATGAGGCACGGGGACCTCAATCGCTTCCTCAGGTGGGCGGCTGGGAGGGGAGGGGGGGCAGCAGCAGGTGGGGGGGAGCAGCCACAGAAGGCACTGGGCCACCGCTCAGGCTCTGCGTCGCCAAAGCATCCGTGCTGAAGGGGAGATGCCAGCGTGGTGGTGCCGCTGGCACACTCGGACACCCCCCTTCTGATCCCTTTGGGCGGGCTGCCCCTCTCACCCCCCAGGACAGTCTGGTGAAGCACTGGCTGTCCCCTCCCACCACCACTTGAAGGGGGCATGGATGTGCGAGGCCCCTCCCCAAGGCTCTTCTCCGGAGCCTTGCCCACCGTGTGCTGGGCACTGCCTGGCAGGACCTGTCTTGGCACAAGGGAGGCGAAAGCCAACCCTTCAGGCTGGCATGGGACGGGCGGGGGGCAGGACTGCCAGCTTCCCAAGAGATCTCTTGCCCCCCCTCCCACAGGCCTGAAAGCCCTCTTGGCTTTTTTCCGGCTGTTGTTCTTGTTGACTACAACAATGCCGCTGTTGCACAGAATTGTCCCACTCTGGCCCTCTCCGTCTGCCGCCCCCCCCAAACACCTCTCCTCTTTCTCCTCCTCCTCTTTCTCCTCCTCCTCCCCTCCCAGCTCCATTCTTGCCACAGCTTTGCCTGCCTCCCCCTTGCTGCTGCCCCCCCCCTCGCCCAGCTAATGCAATCTTCCCTTGCAATATTGATCAGATTAGCTGTCTGGGAGGCTCAAATTGAGGGAGATGGGCCATCAGCTGGAACAAGCCGAGGCTCTTTCGATTGGCCCCCCAGGTATTGCTGAGAGGCAGGAGGAGCTGCCAACGGCCGCCTTCCCCTCCCTGGGACGAGCACGGAGAGGCGGCTGGGATGATTGTGGTGATGATGAGACTTGGCATTAATGGCCGAGCCTTACCCAAGACTTGGGCTCCTCAGCCGTGCTTTGTGTCACCTGTAGGCATGGCCGGGGGTGGGGGGAGCAGGGAGAGCCACTCACCTCCAAGGACCCAGGAGAGGAAGGGCCCCCTTTGCTGTCCCCTGCCAAAAACAGGCCACTGGGTGAGGGGAGCCTTCTGGGTCCAGGACGTAACAGGCGCCTCTTTCTGCTGCTCCCATCCTCTGCTTTGCAACTGAAAGGATGCCACCACCACCCTTTCTCTCTCTTTCTCTCTGTGTTGCTCTTCTGATTGTGGCGCCCGTTCTACATCTTGGGCGGCCCACACTCATCGTCGTCCGGTCTTCCCTGTAGGTCCCACGGGCCAGACGCCAAGATCCTGGACCAGGGGAATGGCTCCTCCTTTGGCCAACTCACCCTGGGCGAGATGCTGCAGATTGCCACCCAGATCGCCTCGGGGATGGTTTACCTGGCCTCCCTGCACTTTGTCCACCGGGACCTGGCCACCCGCAACTGCCTGGTGGGCCACAACCTGGTGGTGAAGATCGGGGACTTTGGGATGTCCCGGGACATCTACAGCACCGACTATTACCGGGTAAGTGTGGCCGGAGGGCAGGCTGGCCTGGAACCAGGCCGGTCAGCTCCTCTTCCTCCCACGCCAGCCCTGACCGTCTCCAGCCACTGCCACCGCCACCCCTGCTCAGCCTCCGCCCTCCGTCCACACCAGGCTGCATGGTGACTCCCCCAGGAGTCGCCCTTTCTCCCTTCCCCGCTGGGAGCCCCCTCCTTTCCACCCCGTTTCCATAGCCAGGCTAGGAGGAGACCTGAGGGCCTGGGCTGGGCTGGGAAGAGGGTCAGTGATGCTCATGAGGTGGTCTTTGGGCCCCTCCCTGCCTGCCTTCCTGCCTGCCTCCGTCTGAGAACCACAAACATGACCTTTAAGTTCAATGGAGGAAACGTAGAACATGAATGCCAATTAGAAGCAATAAAATAAGCCAGTGGTGCCACTTGACTGGCCAAAAACACTGCAGGAAGGATGGCCAGTGAGCCATCCCCAAACTGGATGTGGCCAAAAGACAGGGAGGAAACGTGTGTGTGTGTGTGTGTGTGTGTGTGTGTGTGTGTGTGTGTGTGTGTGTGTGTGTGTGTGTGTGTGTGTGTGTGTGTGTGTGTGAGAGAGAGAGAGAGAGAGAGAGAGAGAGAGAGAGAGAGAGAGCCACCTTGCCCCACTCTATCCTGCCACGGTTCTTCCTATCCTTGCCTCCTTTCTGAGGGCCAGATGGCTCCATGGTCCCTCACCCCCAGGCCTGTGCACTGCCCAGGTGCCTTGACGGCTTTTTTCAGGCCCTCCCTCAAGACCCTCCCAGGGTCTCGGAAGGGATGCGCCTCCCCCCCCCCCTGCGGCCCAGCCTGGCTGTTTGTGATTATTCTTTTTTCCCTTTCAGCTCCTGCCTTGGAACCAATTCATATTTAATGGAGCCCTGGGTGGAAACTCCTATAAGCACTTAGTCAGTGGAAATGCAGGAGGCTGTTTGGGGAGCAGGGGGGTTGAGCGGAGAGACATCTAATGGTTAATGAAGGAGGGGAGAAGAGGGGGAAGGAGGAAGGCGGATGGAAAGTTCCCGGCTTCCCATGGGGGGGGGAGGGGAAGGGGAGGAGGAGGAGGAGTCAGAAGAGCCCCCTTGGCCTGGGTTATGCCTTGGGGGGGGGGTTGGCCTCTTCGCTCTGCCAGGGGACGAGGGTTCCACCTGGGGGTTGGCCCTGAGCAACACACACACACACACACACACACACACACACACTGCACCCCGGGAAACCCAGGCAACCCAAAGGGCCCTTCCGGAGAGGTCTCTGTGGCTCTGGCAGAGGAGGCCAGGCTGAGTCCAGCAGGGACCGGCCACAGGGAGGGAGGGTGGTCGGGCACAAGGAGCATTTGCCCCGTGAAGCTCCTGGCAGAGGCGACCCTCCGCCCAATCTGATCGCCTTCACCAGGAAGAGACTACTACACAGTCAGGGACCAGGCACGTTCTAGGCCCTCATGGTTTCCGCCTCGCTCTCCCCTCCCCCCCTCTTCTCCACGCAGGTTGGTGGCCGGACCATGCTGCCCATCCGCTGGATGCCCCCCGAGAGCATCCTCTACCGGAAGTTCACGACCGAGAGTGACGTCTGGAGCTTTGGCGTGGTCCTGTGGGAGATTTTCACCTACGGGAAGCAGCCGTGGTACCAGCTCTCCAACACGGAGGTAAGGGAGCAGGTGGGCCGGGGGAGCAAGACCCTGCTACACACACACACACACACACACACACGTTGGAGCAGTGACTCAAAGGCCTCCCAGCTGAAGCCTCTCCTGTCTCTCTCTCTCTCTCTCTCTCTCTCTCTCTCTCTCTCTCTCTCTCTGGGTAGGCGATTGAGTGCATCACCCAGGGACGGGAGCTGGAGAGGCCCCGAACCTGCCCCTCCGAGGTCTACGGCATCATGCAGAGCTGCTGGCATCGGGAGCCCCAGCTGCGCCAGAGCATGAGGGAGGTCCACCGCCGGCTGCAGAGCCTGGTCAAGGCCCCCCCAGTCTACCTGGCCGTCCTCAGCTAAGGGGGAGGAGCAGGGCTCGAGGGTGGAGGCAGGGACGGATGGCTTCACCCCCCACCCCCACCCCCACCCCTTGGCCAGCCCAGCCACTGGGGACTTTGCGGCCTCTACACCACAGTTGTCCAGAAGGAGCCACCCAGAACGCAGGCGCAGTGCAGGAGGAAGTGGTGGGGGCTTTCCCCCTTGGCGGAGGGGCTGCCCCACGGTCAGGAGAAGCCAGGGAGCCACGGAGTGCCTTCCGTGCGTCCATTAAAGGAAACTCTTGCTGGAATTGCGTTGGGGGGGGGGGGTGGGGAGAGGAGGGTTCCGAGATGAGACTTTGGTGTTCGAGCCCCCCCCCCCAAGACCAAGAGAGAGAGATGAAGGGGTCACCCTCCGGGGGGCTCTTTCTGTGACTGGGTTCCGGATAGTTTTGCTTTGGGAGGGCAGCTTCAGTGGGGGGCCTCCCCCCTATTAATGCCAGACCAAGTCAAGGGCCAGTGTGGCCAAGGGGGTGGGGAAAGGACTGCCAAGAATGACAGTATTTATTGCTAGACACACTTTAGACCTTTATTGTAATAAGATGTAGCTTTTGCTTGCCGGTGGGGTTGGGGGGGGTGGAGTAGGAGGGAGCCATGGAGGGTTAAATGGGGACACGGGATGGGGTTGGGGGGGGGCTTCCAGGTGTGCGAGGGAGGGGGTGCAGGAGGAGAGGAGCCAGGCTGAGGAAGCCTCTTGCTTCACCCCACAGAGGAGCCACCTCTCCTGGCCTTGCGGGGCTGCACCCAGAGCCTCCGGGAGAGGGGAGCACGGCCAGCCAGGGGTGGGGTTGGGGGTGGGGGGGTGGGACAGGAGGTTCCCTGGGCAGGGTGTTTCTGGGGGTCCCAAAGGCCAGGGCAACGGGTGGGCGGTGCCTCCACTTCCTCCCTGCTGTAGGGACGGCAGGACAATCAGTCATTCTCCCCGCAGCCTCCTTCGAAATTCCCCTGGTCTTTCCAGACATGCAGGAAGCTGTGGGGGACCCCATACACACACACACTCACTCTCTCTCACACACACACACACACACCTGGAGCCCGGCGCTTTGGGGAAGTCCCCTCCTCTCCTGGCCTCTCTTGGGGCGAGAGGGGAATAATCAGCCCCACCAAGGCACCGCCATGGATCCTGGGCCAAACACCCCCTTTGGCCAAGAGGAGGAGGGGGGGGAAATGCCCCAGGGGGGCTGGACGGGCATTGCCAGCCTGGAAAGAACCCCCCCCCCCGGGCCCAGGGCTGCTGCTGCTGCTGCTGCTGCTGAGTTTCTTGACTGTCGAGATTTGACCCCAGGCATCCAACATGCAAGAGGGTTTGCCCCCCCCTCCCAAAAGAGAGCCTGATGACTCTGAGTTTGTTGTTTGTTCTGTTTATTGCTGTTGTTAACTGCCTGGAGTTCTTTCAGGAAGACGGGCAGTATAGAAATAAATAAATAAATAAATAAATAAAAATAGAAGGGGTCTTCTGTGGTGGAGGTCCAGCTTGTATCTCTCACAAAACACACACAACCATCCTGAGCACCCCCACATGTACACACACACACACACACACACACACACACACACACACACACCCCTCCCTGGGGGTGAGAGGAGCGCCAGAGCCCACATCACGTGCCCGTGTGGCTGCGCAGCAGATGCTCCCTCAAGCAGGCGCAAAGCACATGCCCATCTTCATCTCAGCAGAGGGCTTATCAAATCCCCCTAATCGCATCTGACAGGTAATGGGGACACAACAGCCTCTCTCTCTTGCAAGCCCAGGGCTGGCCTGTCATGGAGCTGAATTGATTTCATCCCAGGAAGCGACCAAGAGGGCGGCTGGCCGTGATGTGTGGCTGCGCGAGGGCAGAGATAAGGGACACAGAGAGAGCCGCCTGGGCCTGGCGGGAGGGGTTGCTCCTCCTGCAGCAGGATCGGGGAGGGAGGTGGGCTTGGAGGAGGGCAAAGGGGGCTCCTGACATTTGCAGCAACACGGAAGCAAAGGTTTGGTAGCAGAGGCCAGGCTTGGAGGACAACTCCCAGGAGGGACGAGTGACACCCCCCCCACACACACACACAGGGGCCACGGTGGCCCCTCCCTGGCTGGGGGGATCCTGGCTTGGCTGCTGAGCCCCCCAGGAGGGAGGGAGGCCACGGACCGAGGCTGCAGCATCACAAGAGGTGGCCTGGTCTCCACTCCTTTCCCTCCAAGGCCCTGAGTTTGAATCTTTCCACCTTCCAACAGACCCAAATTCTGTTGCAAATCGGGGGGGGTGGGGGTGGGGGTGAGGGGGCCTGAAACTAGGAGGTTGTGCCACTCTTTGTGACTCCCACCCACCCCACCCCCTTGTCGCACCAAAGGATGTGTCACCACGAGCACCACCACCACCGCCCCCTCCCCAGATCCCCCCCCAGGCTTTCCTAGGATCTCCCTTGGGGAGGGGGGGAGAGATGGGCCCCAACCCTGCATTCACTCAGCCAACCCCCCCACCCGCACCCACTCCCAGCCAGCTGGAATGACAGTAACCCTGGAACGGAAGGGAAAGGGACACGGAGGGGGTGCACTACAACCCCCATGTTCCCCAGGCATCCATCTCATCATCCCCCTCCCTGAAGGAGGACGGAGAGGGCGCGGGGGGGGGGAGAGGAAAGCGCAAGACGCCGCTGGAGGATGACAGACCCCACGGTGTCTTCCGCGCATGCGCATGCCGTGCCTTTTTCCCCCTCCGTCCCTCCCCCCTCCCTCTCTCTCTGGATTGGTCGGCTGGGAGAGGGGGCGTGTCCGGAGGGTCGCCGTTCTTCTTGCCGGCAGGGGGCGCCCGCCGCTTGTCTTACTCTCTCTTCGGGCGTAACTTCTGCGCTCAGGGCGGCCGTCCATTGGCGCATGCGCACTGCCGGTGGCGGGAAGGAAGCCGGCAGGCGCCATTTCATTCTTGACGCTCCCGGAGAAGCGGGTCGGCTCCCTCTCCACATGCACGCGCACGACCCCTGACCCCTGACCCCCTGCCTGAGGCGAGGCGGGGGTCTCCCCTCTGTGAGCGGGAGGGGGGGCTATTCGCCTTCCGCGCATGCCCAGGGGTTGGTGGTCCCGGCCTCTCCCGGCATGCCCCTGGGCGGCTTGACCCCTGACCCCTCACCCCCTCCCGCCGTCCTTCCGGTGGGCATTTTTACCCCGTCTTTCTCCTTGGAAAAGGACCCCCCAAGGCGGCTTCCAATAATGAAGGGCATTGAAGGCATAATTTAAGTTAAGATACAGGGAATGAGGAAAGGCAACTTATTATAGAACATTAAAAGGGAACATGAAAGCTAACCAAGAGCAGGAGAAAAGAAAAGGAAAGTAAGATCCACCACGAGGCGGGGGTGGGAAGTCGGCGTGGAAAAGGCCCTGGTGTCCCTGATGAAAACCAGGCCCTGCGGGGGCCCCTCCCTCTGAAAGGCACAGGAGAGGCCAGGCCGAGAGTCCCTCCTCTTCCTCCTCCTCCTCTTCCTCCTCCTCCTCCTCCTCCTCCTCCTCCTCCAGGGAAAGGTCGCCTGAGTGTCAAGGGAGGCCTTTCTGTGCCTTCTTCCGGAAACGCAGCCGTGATGGGGGCCTCCCCCCCTCCTTTCTGAGGGACCCCCTTCCTCCTCCCAACCCCCTTCCTTTGCTTCCCCCCCCAAAAAAAAACCCTTCAGGGTTTTCCTGTTCTCGCGGCCATCGTTCAAGTGGGTTTGGTGCTTCTGCAGCCACATGGTAGCCTAGCGTTCAGGTTTTCCCAGGTCGTGGCTTCTAGAGGCCCTGCTGGGAAAACAGCCGTGTCTGGCTTGGGGATTCTGGGAGTGGTAGTCCTCCTCCAGCTGCTGCTGTCCCAGAGCCTCATTACATGGACGGGTGGTCCTCTTCCACTGTCCCCAGAAGACGCGCCTATAATGGTGCCGGTGTCCCTTCCTGAGCTTTGTACATTTGGTTTCTTATCTAATTCACTGTTGTGGATTTATGGGTAAGGAAAGAGATTACATGTATAATTAACCTATTTTTGTGCCCTTCAGGTGTTTACGTCCATGGCTTCCCTCTCCGTGTTTGACTCTTGTCCGCACAGATGATGTTTGCCTTTCAGCGCAAAGCCTTCAAACACCGACCAGTTGGGAAATCTGTTCTAAAGGAGCTTGTGTGAGCCTTGGTAAAATAGGAGCCTCCTCCCTTCTCTGTCACACGTTTTTCCGCTGCTTGCTGTTGGGTTTTGTGGTCCTCTCCAGTTCTCATCTCTTTACCCTCCGTTAGATCCCGTGTGATGTGAAAGAGGGTAAATGAAAAAGAAAGACAATGTGGAGTTTAGTTAGACTCCTTTCTTCCCTGCATGTCAGCAGAGCTTGTGTGCAGCAGCATTTCCGTTAACTGTTTCTTTCATATATATTTTTTTCAGTTTGCATGTTTTGAGTGTGCAGTACACTGTTTTCTTGCCAAAAAGGTGGTGGTAATGGGGAGGGAACAACCTTGTGATAATTCCCCTCTGAGTATTTTGCTGGGTTTCCTTGTCAAAAGCTTCCTGAGGGCTGGCGGCAGATCCCAGCCCCTTCCTGCCTCTCCCCCTTCGACAAACACCCCCTCCCTCCTGCCTCTTGTTTCACACTTTCAACTCTTCCTCCGCTCAGCTGGGGTTAGGAATCTCGGGCTGAGAAACCAGCGATCATCCCAGATAAACAACCACAGGGAAGGTCTCCTTTTCCTCGCTCTTTGTAAGAACAGCGTCTGCCCCTAGGATTCCGAGGGTGACTCAGTCTGCTCTCCTTTCTCGTGTAGCTGTCTTCTCACGTGAAGAGTAGTGAGGAGGAGGAGGAGGAGGAGGAAGAGACGAGGACGGCAAAGATTTCGGCTCTCACTCCTCAGCAGTGGAAGATAGCCTGGCTGAAGGCTGAGAAGAGCCAGGTATGTTATTCCTGGGGAGGGACACGCAATCCGGGTCAGCCTGGGCCAGACCCCACCAGGCAGAACCCTGGGGCCCGTCCACTACGTAGGCTTGCTTACTGTGGATGCTGGGGCCTGGTAGCCATTGGCTGGCTTGCCTTGGCTCCTTAAGAAGCCACTCTGGCACAAGTTGTGATAGCTTACCACCGTCTCAAAACGGAGCGGCACTCTCTGGGTTCTCTTCCAGTCACAGAGGAAACCGGTGTCCCCTCTCAGGGGTGGCCTCTCCAGGAATGGTGGCTGTGTGGGAAAGCGTCACCGTTTTCTGCCCCAGTGATTTAGCAGCCCAGCTGGGCCTGGGAAACCCCAAACGTAGGGGCAGGTCAATGGCCTCTCCGGCCTAGGTCTCTGTTCCCAGGCAGCGAGGCAGCAGCTGGTGGCTGACCTGGTGGACTTCTGTCTGGAAGAGCGGGTGTGGGGCAGTTCTTCTTCATGAGGGTTTCACCCACATTGTAGAGACCCTCCTGATATCCAGGTTGTCTTGAAACGGGAAGATAGCGGAGTTGGACGGTGGCCAGGTTGTGGGCATGACATTCATTTTGGCACTCAAGGGGAGGTTGCTCGTCTTCCCAGATGGCTATTCCTTTTATTTATGGAATTCTGAGGAACTGAATTGCTTCTGCCTCTTTCCTGTTTTCTCTAGTAGGTAGTGAGAAAGAAGGAGGGAGGCCGGATGAGTGGAGGCTGTGGCCGGCAGAGTCTGTGTGTCTCTGCTTTGGGTCTCGCTGTCATTTTCCTTCAACGGGAACCCATTACTCACAGCCACCCTGCGCTTCCCAGATAAGCCTTTACTGTCATGGACATTGGCTTGTGCCTGATGCATCCTGTGGGAACACTCATTGCTGAATGCGTGGCATCAAACGCCTCAGGGTTCAGAGTAGATGCCATTCCTCCCAGGCTGCAGGCCTGATGGAAAGGCTGAGAAAGCCCCCAGGCGGCCTCTGCGGAGGTGTCAAACCAGCAGAGGAGCCACAGGGGACAGGGAACGACCTGCCATCTCACCCTGGCTCCACAAGCAGGTTGATCCACACGTTCCCCTCCTGGGGTCGCTTTCAAGCCTGGGTGCACTTCTGGCTGGGTCGTGTTGCGTCACTGAGGGAGAACTGGGTGGTGCTTGGCATCATTTCAGCTCCTTGGACCCCTCTTTCTCCCCAGCCGCATCCCTTGCCTCCTCCTCCTCCTCCTCCTCCTCCTCCTCCTCCTCCTCCCTGCTTTCCATGCAGGGTGGGAGGGGCCCTTGGGGTGGCAGAGTGTGTGGTGGTGGAAGGTGTAGGGCCAGCCGGTTGCCCTTCTGGGCCCTGCCTTTTGGAGAGCGGTCTTCCCAGCAGCCCATTTGTCAACATCAGCAGGCTCATGTCCTGCCACCAAGCAGGCTGAGATCGACACAGCTGCTGCTTCCAGAGGCCCAGACAGACACACAGAGAGAAGGGGCGGTCCATAGGGATCCCCACACCCCCGGTGCCTGCTGTGGGTCCCCCAAGGTTCAGCAGGGCACCCATTTGGCCCTTAGGCTTCTCAGTCACCCCCCCCCGTCCCTTTGGTGTGTGTGTGATGGGGATAAGAAGGACAAGGCCTGGGGAGACTGCTGCTTGGTGGGTGGGGCTGCTCCTTCCCATCACATGCCCAGTGGGAAGCCCCCCCACCCCGCCCCTGGGACCAAGTGCCTCTCCTGGAGGGCTGGGCCAGGCAGCCCTTGGCTCTTCCTGCTCTGGCTGCCTTCGCTGCCACCTCCCAGCGTAGTCCACGAAACAAGCTTTGTTCCTGGAAGTGCCTTCCATTTGGCACATGTTGCCAAGCTCTTCTTTTGTGGCAGCATCCCAAGCCTAGCCTGTTTTCCTGTCCTAAAGTGAGAGGAACAGCAAGATGGGAACCTGGCCCTGGGACGGGGGCCAAGAGAGGCAGGGCAGGGCCAGCCTTCCTTCCACTCGGGGCTGTCGTCAGGACCTGCCCCTTGGACGAGGAGGAAGAGGAGGAGGAGGAGGAGGACCCTGGTCGGCTGCGACACTGAGAGAGGCAGCCCTGCAGCCTCTCCGTTGGCGGAGGGCGCTCTGTCTGGCAGGAGGAGCCAGTGGGATTCCTGGCAAGGACGGTCGCTTCCCACACAGGGCCGCCTCGGGCCTCCTCAGCCTTAACTCAAAGCAGGCCTCTCTTCTCTCCCCCCCCCCCCGTGACAGGTCAGCTTGCAGCACTCTGGACTGGAGGAAAGGCCAGGCCGCCAGGTGGCACATCCTGGTAGCTCTTGGCCTCCACCGAGGGGAAAAGCCCTGGTGGCCCAGAGGGGGGGAGGGGGTTGCCCACTGGTGAGCCTGCCCAAGAGTTAGAGGGTGGTGGTGGTGGTGACAGAAAGTGCCTCAGCCCCCCTGCCGGGCTGTGGGGTGGATGTGGGGAAAGGGCTCAGGCCTCTTGCTGTCCTTCTCTCCCACCCTGTTTTGAAAAGGCAGGCAGACTGGCCTCCCTCCTCCCCTCTTCCGAAAGGGTTTGGGCCTGGGGAACCTGCAGGAATCTGGCAGTTCTGCTTGTGGGGCTGGAGCGTGGGCTGGGAATCTGACTCCTCCTTCCCCTGACCAAGCCCTGGGAAAGTCTCCGCCTTGGGGCCTCTGAGGACTTAGGGTTATGTGATCCATGCCAAAGCCCCCCCCCAGCCTGTCTCTGATCCAGGGTGTGGGGGGGGGGGAGGCCGTGCTGTCAGGAAAGAAGGCGTGGTTTCCTCCACCCGTCTTCCAGGCACACGGGTGGTCTCTGCAAGCGAGGAGGCAGAGACCAGGGAGAGGGAGGGACCCTTCCCTGCCCAGGGGGCTCCAAGCCAGAGGCAGGCTCCGAGGGGAAGGGCATGGAGGAGGGGGCGCCAGGCCTCTCGCCTCCACTGTGTGCTAGCCCAGGAGGGCCCGTGAGGGGAAAGGGAGGCAGGGTTAGGGTTAGGGGGCCTGGGCAGCTCAGCCCCCAGCCATGTGGACACCCCCTGGGCTCCTTCAGCCCTCCATGTTAGGTAACAGGCGGGCAGGCTCTGCCTCTCAGGGTGGGGGGGGGCTGTGGAGCCATCCCCACCCTCACCAGCCGGGGCTGCAAAGCTGCACTTTGCGCCGTCCGCCGGAGCCGCGCAGGAAGACCTCCTTGCTTCCTGTTTTCAGGGGGAGCTTCCTGCATTTATGTCCAAGCTGGACAGATGCCACTGGGGAGGGTGGGGAGTGGGGGGCTCAGGTGGGAGGGGAAGGGGGTGTCACGTGGGTGTCCCAAAATAGCCCTCAGGCAGGGACGCTTGTGGTGACCTGCTTTGTGGGGGGGGGGCTCACCTCCTCTGCCCTCACTCAGGCCTCCCGCCACAGAAACACTCGGAGAGCCCTTGTGGGGGGGGGGCTGCTGTCCCGGAGTCTCTCTCTTTCACACACACACACACACACACACACACACACACACACACACACACAAAAGGCTGGTGCCCCTTCTTTCCATTGCCAGCGTTCCCAGCACTGAGTGGCACGGATTCTGGCCAGATCAGGGAGGGAAGGCCGGGGTGGGACGCAGGCTGCGTGGGGAGTCCTGCAGCGCCCCCTGGAGTGCCCGTGCCCCTGGGGGCCCTGTGGGGACCATCGTGGGAGGGGAGACGGGGCCTGCCGGTCCTGGGGGTGGGTGGGGGGGCAGGCAAGCGCCGTGCCTTTCAGAC
Source organism: Phrynocephalus guinanensis (assembly GCA_037367245.1). Lineage (NCBI taxonomy): Eukaryota > Metazoa > Chordata > Lepidosauria > Squamata > Agamidae > Phrynocephalus > Phrynocephalus guinanensis. The sequence goes on along the minus strand of CM074754.1, from coordinate 12,429,497 downwards.
CACCCTCTGCCCACTCTCCTCTCCTTCTGCCCTCAGGAGGAGGAGGAGGAGGAGGATGCTGTCTCTCGTTCTGTCCCTGTGGTCGTTACAGGGTTGGGCCGGGGCTCTTAGTCCCAGTGATCCCAATGTCTGCAGCTACTGGGAAAGGTGAGCCCTGGGTGGGAGCCTGGAGCCCTTGGACAGGGCCAGGGGGAGTGGCGTCTGGCAGGTGGAGGGGTGGCCCTGCCGGAGGCCCCCTGGAGAGGCCTTGCCCTCCAGGATCCATGGTGGGGGGGCAGCTTAGCCTTTGCCAGACCTGCTTGGTGGGGGTGGGTGGGTGGAACCTTTGCTGTGCCAGGAGGCCAGATCGGCCCATGGCAAGGCCTGCCTGCCCGCCTTCAGCTGCACAGCAGGGTTGGGAGGGGGGTGCAGCTGGGGTGGGGGGTTGGGGCTGTATCTCTCCTCCTCCTCCTCCCCCCCCCGCCCACCTGGGAAGGAAGAACCCCTTCACATCTCCCCTCCGGAGCCGGGGTGGGGTGGGGTGGGCTGCTGCTCCTCCTTCCCCATCCCACCCCCCATCCCACCCCCACAGTCAGCTGCAACACATCTTGCCCCAAATCCTCCTGGGCCCCTCTCACCAAAAGCAGTCCTGGCCGGCAGGCAGGCAGGCAGGCAGCCAAGGGCCCGGGGGGGGGAGTGGGTGTGAATCCCTGGCTGCCTCAGTTGATGCGGTTGCAAAAGGACCACCAGGTTGGGACTGGGATAGAATGCAGCTGACCGGGAATCTGCTGGCTGTTCTCATGAAGCCTAGCCCCTGCGCCTGAAATCCTTGCGGGGGGTGTGGGTGTGTGCGTATGTATGTATGTGCGCCTGTCTCCTGGTCCTTTCCGTCCCCTGAATGGGAGGCGAGGCTTGCCTTGTCAGCACTTTTCAGCTCCTGCTTGCCTTCTTGCTCCGCCCCTTCAGCTTCACTGCCCCGTCCAAGGAGTCCTATGTGCAGCCCTTTGCCCAGGCCTCCCTGGAGCCCTGTGACCGGACCACGTGGCCCTCGGCCCAGACCTGCCCACGGCACAAGTGAGACCCCTGCGGCTTACCCCACCTTGGCACCCTACAGGTCTGGAGAGGAAGTTGGCAAAGTCCCCAAGGACACCCCCCGAACACACACACACGCACACGCACACACTGGGAAACGGAGGAAACTCAGCCCTGGGAGCAGAAGCAGGGATGGATGGATGGAGGGGGGGCCTTTGCTAGCCTGCTTTCCCGGAGTGGCGCTTGCCCATCACTCTTCCCCCTGCTTTCCGACAGAGTGCTCTATAAGGTGGCCTACCGGCAGGGGGTGAAGCAGGACTACCGGAGACGCTATCACTGCTGCCAGGGCTACTACGAGAGCAGCGACCTCTGCGTCCGTAAGTCCGTCCTTTCGGGACCTGCTGTGGAAAGTGGAGGGGGGGCTGTCCCCCGAAGAGGGGCGTATGGTGGTGTGTGCCAGGGCCAGGAGGGCGCCTGTGCCACCCCTGGCGTGGCCCTGAGAGGGACTGCCCTCTTCCTTCCAGCCCGTTGCACCCAGGATTGCGTCCACGGGAGGTGCGTGGCTCCTGACCTGTGCCAGTGCGAGCAGGGCTGGAGGGGCAGCGACTGTTCTCAAGGAGTCCCGGTCCTTCCTCCTCCTCCTTCTCCTCCTCCTCCCCTCACAGGCTCCTTTCTCTCCACAGGGGGTGGGCTGGGATGGGGTGGGGGTGCTTTCTTTGCAGTCATAAAAATGGGAATTCTGCACCAGGAAAGCACTGGTTTGTCCTCTAGCCCTGGAGGAGGAGGAGGAGGAGGAGGAAGAAGAGCACAGAGGGATAAAAGGCAGAAAGGGAAGCCAAGCAGGGGTGGGGGCGGGGGTGTGTGTGACTTAGGACAGGGAGGGCGAGGTGGTTGAGGTATGCATCCTAACCCCCCCATCCCCCCCCCGCGCGATTTCCCCTGGTTCCTGCCTCATGCAAGACAGAGGCTCTTCCTCCTCCTCCTCCTCCTCCTCCCTCGTCTTTGGAGGGAGCCAATTCCCACACTTGGGGGGGGGGGCTCCCCTCTCAGCGTGGAGCTGACCACAAGGCCAGGTCTGGGAAAGAAAAGGGAGGGGGGGCGGATTCCAAGGGGGAAGACAGAAGAGGGAAGGCAAAGGTTGCCCTGGGAGTGTCTCCCTTCCCTTCCGTCTTCCTTTGGGCTTTGTCTTTCTCAACGCGCCATGCAAATACAGAACGCAGCGTACAAACTGGCAGGCACTGGTAATAATGTTCAAGGGTTTTGTCGGCTTTGATTTGGAAGGCCCACTTTGGGCCCCTCTGGAGACGAGGGGCAGTGGCCGCCTGGGCCGGGCAGGTGGAGCGGTTCTGCCAGGGAGCCCGAGGGCCGGGCAGAGGGTCCTCGGCAGGGCCTCTCTGTGTGTGTGTGTGGGGGGGGTTGGGGTTTGAGGTGGGAGGGCCCCTCCCCTGCTCTCTCTCTCGGAAGCCCCGCTTTGCCCATGGACAGTCCAGGGGAGGCCGCCATCTTCAGGCCGGCCCCGGGAGAAAGTCCCAGAGCCCCACCCCACCCCCACCCCATGGCTGACACTTGGAGGAGAGAACTAGACTGCAGGGGACTTGGGGAACGCGAGCTCTGGCTTAAGGGTGGTGGGGGGGGAACCCTCTCTGTCTGTCTGTCTGTCTGTCTCTCTCTCTCTCTCTCTCTCTCTCTCTAGAGTGTGGCAGCCTCTTTTGGGGGCCCGGGTGCGAGAAGGCCTGCCCGTGTGCCAGAGGCGCCAGCTGTGACCCTCTGACAGGTGCCTGCCGCTGCCCGCCAGGCTCCAGGGGCTCCTCCTGCGAAGAGCCCTGCCCCCCGGGCACCTACGGCCCTGGCTGCCTCCTGGCCTGCCACTGTGAGAACGGGGCCACCTGCAACGGGGCCACGGGGGCCTGCCACTGCTCCCAGGAATACGCTGGGCCCCAGTGAGTATCTCTCTCTCTGCCACCTGTCGGCCTTGCACCAACGGCCGGGCAGGGCCGGGAGCCTCTCCTGCCCCTCATGCTGACCCTTGTGTCCCCCTTGTAGCTGCGAGCTCCTCTGCCTCAATGGCACGGATGAGGCCTTCCAGTGCCCACCTGCCCCGTGCCCCTGCCAGAATGGGGGCATCTGCCACCCCTTGGGCTCCACCACCTGTGTCTGCCCTCCAGGATGGATGGTATGTCACGCCGGGGGCCGGGGGTGGTGGTGTTAGCGGATGTTGGGGCAGCCGGGCAGTTCGGGTGGTGGCCTGACTTCTGCCACCCTCCTGGGCGTTAGTGTCCCATGAAGGGAGGGCGCAGAGGGGGGGGCTCTGTGGGTCTCTTTGCCTGAGTGCCCTTTTCTCGCCCTGCAGGGCTCCATCTGCTCCCTCCGCTGCCCGCCTGGGCGATTTGGCTCCGGCTGCCAAGGGGAGTGCCAGTGCCACAATGGAGGCTGGTGCGATGGGGCCTCCGGGCAGTGCCAGTGTGCCCCCGGCTACACAGGAGAGCGGTGAGTCCAGGGAGGGGGCCTCGGCCGGGGGTTGCCGTCTGTCCTTGGCCAAGACCTCTTCCGGTGCTCCCTTCTGCGGCTGCCGCTGGCCGGCTGTACCCAGTGGGCGCTTCCTGTCCCACCTGGGGGGCCAGGCAGGCTCTGTTGGAGGGGTGGAGTGGGTGGGGTTGGAGCCCCTCCCTCCACCGGGTTGCCTCTGCCCTTGGTGTGTGCTTCCTGAAGGAAGGTGCTCAGGGTCCGCTCTGCCCCTCCCTCCCTCCCTTTGCAGCTGCCGCGAGGAGTGCCCTGCGGGCCGATACGGGCAGGACTGCAGCCAGACCTGCGACTGTGCCAACGGTGGGCGCTGCTTCCACCTGAACGGGGCCTGCTTGTGTGAAGCCGGCTTCCGCGGGGACCGCTGCCAGGAGCGCGAGTGCCCGCCTGGCTTTTTCGGCCTGGGCTGCCACTCCCCCTGCCTCTGCCACCCGCAGCACACCGAAAGGTAGGCCTGCCCATCTCTCTGCCCCCCATGCCCCCCCGACCCTCTCTCTTTCTACAAAGAGAAGCCAGGCAGGCGGGCAGAAGGCAGGGGGTCCTTCCACCCTGGGTTGGCCCTCAGGGCAGCCTGTGTGACCTGGCTGGCCGGCCGTTGCCTCCCCAGCTGCCACCCTCTCTCCGGGGAATGCACCTGCCAGCCAGGCTGGACCGGCCTCTCCTGCAACGAGACCTGCCCCCCAGGGTATCACGGCCTCGGCTGCCGGGAGCCCTGCCTGTGCCTCCACGGGGGCGTCTGCGACGGCGCAACGGGGTTCTGCCAGTGCCCTGCAGGCCACACGGTGAGTGCCCCCCCCTCGGAAGGCGGGCGGGCGGGCAGGTGTCGGGCGGAGAGCGTTCCCCACGCTACCCCGTTTGGCACCTCGTCCCAAGAGCAGGGGACCAGTCCCATGGGGGATGCCCCTCCCTCCCCGTCAACCCCGTGGCCATGGGCCTCCAGCGTTACCTTTGGCCTACGTGCGTGTGCGTGTGCGTGTCTGTGGCTGCTCCCACCTTGTGGGCAGAGGGTGGTGGCCCCCTCTTGGCCCGGATCCTGCTCCCTCGAGTTGGGAAGGAGGAGCCCTGCCGAGAAGCGTGGGAAGGGTGGCAGCCCCACCCCCCCATCCCCCACCCTCCTCCCTCTCGTCTCCTTTTCCTCTGGCAGGACAAGCACTGCTCCAGCCCCTGCCCGCCTGGATCCTACGGCCTCAACTGCTCCCTGAGCTGCACCTGCCGCCACGCCCTGGGCTGCTCCCCCCTGGACGGGCGCTGCCTCTGCAAGGAAGGTGGGAGGGGGCTGCTGGGCCAGGCCACGGGCGGGGGTGCTGGTGCTGGTGCTGGTGCTGGTGCTGGGCCGGTTGGTGGTGCAGGGAATGGGCGGAGCAGGCCACGGCCGCTGCCGGTTGGGGGGGTGGCCGGCCTGGTGCGGGGCTCAAACGGCAAAAATGACCATGTCCTATAAGTGTTGGAGAGCGGTGGTTCCAGGAGACAAGGAAAGAATCGGGGTGGGGGGGTGGGGGGGTGTCTTAGCAATTAGTCTTGGGAAAGACAAGGTTGCTTGTGGCCTAAAATTGCTAAACGAAGCAAACTGTCTTATTCTTTTGAGCGGCTTTGAGTTCCCCTTCAGGCCTAAGCACTGTCGTCACGTAACGCAGTAAGAAAACAAAGCGAACATGCTGTCCTGGAAGAGTGTGAAGGCCCCTCCGCCCCCCCCCCCCACCAGTGCTGTCCTTCCTGAGATCTACCCCCTCCTCCCCCCCCCCCGGGGCTTTCCCCCTGAGGTGGCAGGGAGTCCCTGGGGGCCTCCCTTTCCTTGGAGGTCTGCCACCATCAGGCACAGCTGGTCCTCCAGCCCCTCACCGACCAACCCCCACCCCCACCCCACCCACTGCTTCCCACCTCTTTCTTTCTCTCTCTCATAGGCTGGCAAGGTGCGGACTGCTCCCTCCCCTGCCCCGGCGGGCACCTGGGGCTTTGGCTGCAACGAGAGCTGCTCCTGTGCACATGGGGCCGCCTGCAGCCCCATCAGCGGCGTCTGCCTCTGTCCTGCCGGCTGGCGTGGCCGGCAGTGCCAGGAGCCCTGCCCGGTGAGTGGCTTCCAGAGAGGCAGGTGGGCGGCCGGAGGGTCAGGCAAGGCTCTGAAGGCTCAGGGTTTGGCCCCACGCCATACTGGCTCTCCCTCACAGGGGTGCTGTCAGGCTCCGATGGAGAGCTGGCGGAAAAGCAGGTGGGGCGGAACGAGAGGAGGAGAGGCTGCCCCTGCCTGTGGGATGGAAGCGGGGGGGGGGAGAGAGGTGTGTGAGGGGTCTCTAGCGAAGCCCTCTCCTTGCTCCTTGGAAGGGGGAGGGGGCCGCAGGGGAGGGGAACTTCACGTCCTCCTTTTTCCAGCCTCCCCCCCCCCCACACCCCCCTCCCCCTGGCCGTGGCCGTGGCCTTCTTGGCCCCACGGAGCCACTCCAACGCCTGGCTAAGGTGAAGCCCCCTCTTAGCCCATCCATTGCTCTTGGCCCATCCATTGCTGCCTATGTGTGTGCCGGGAGGGGGGGCAGGCCCACAGATAGACTGCCCTCCTGCTGAGAACACCCCCACCCCCACCCCCTTCCTGGCAGGACTGGTCCTTTGGCCTCGGCTGCAGCAAGAGGTGCACCTGCCAGAGTGCGGAGGGTTGCGACCCCATCACGGGGCAGTGCCACTGCCGACCGGGATGGACAGGTACGGGGAGGGGTTTGGGGCTGCCGGATCTCTCGGGCAGATCCTCGGAGCAATGCTGGGCGGCTGGCTGTGGCTCCTCACCAGATCTCTCACCAATGTGTCGGGTGCAAAGCAGGACCCCCCCCCAACCCCCCAACCCCCGAGGAGCTCCTTCTCCTCCTCCTCCTCCTCCCATCACGCTTTTCTCCCCAAAGGCCGCTTGCGAGGGGCAGCCCTTGGTGGCTCCTGTCCCGGGCGAACCATGGTTCGCTCCCTGCCCTGCGCCCCCTTTGTGTAGGGAAGGCCCTGACTCGGAGAGAAGGCCGTCGTTCTGTGTCTGCTTCCCCTTCTTCCAACAGGTCTCCACTGCAGCCAGCCGTGCCCCAAAGACCGGTGGGGCCCACACTGCAGCCAGCTGTGCTCCTGCCGGAACAGGGCCACCTGCTCCCCAACGGATGGGAGCTGCGAGTGCGCCCCAGGCTTCCGGGGGCCCTCCTGCCAGCGCCGTAAGCCAGTCCCCTGGCCTCCTGCCCTGAGCCTCTGCCGTCCCTCTTGCTCGGCTGCCCTCCTCCCTGGGTGGAGGCTTCCCTGGGCTCCCATCACGTCTCCTGCAATGCGTCTGGGCCACCCTGGAGCTGATGGCCTCCTCTCCTGCCATGCCTTTGACCCTGTGAGACCGAGGGACTCCCCCTCCCTCCCTCCTCCCCCCCCCCCCAAATGGCCACAGGGGGTGTGGGCTGCCTTCCATTAGCAGTGCAAGAGAGAGCAGAGCCTTTGGGAGGGAGGTCCACACGGGCCACCTCCGTCAACGGGGCCTCCTGGTCTCCCTCCCTCCCTTCTTCCCTGCAGCCTGCCAGCCTGGGCGTTACGGGAAGCGGTGTGCGGTGACCTGCCAGTGTGCTAACCACTCCATCTGCCACCCCGTGGATGGTGCCTGCGATTGCCCCCCTGGCTGGACAGGCAGCGACTGCTCAAAGCGTGAGTTGACGACTCCCCCCCCGGGGGGGGCCTCCGGCTAGGGAAGCCAGCCAGGGGAGGGGAGGGGAGGGGGGCACATGGGCCAGCCGAAGGAGCGGCCACGGGCTCCAGCCTCCCTGGTGGCCTCTGCGGGCCGGACAGTGTCTTCTGGAAGGGAGGGAGAGAGAGCAGAGCCCGTCTCTGCCACTGCCCCCCCAACCATGTAACCCCCACTGCTCTCCCCCCCCCCGTTCCTGGCTTTCTTTGCAGGCTGCCCTCCAGGCCTCTTTGGGGCAAACTGTACCCAGCAATGCCAGTGCCAGCATGAGGCCCTCTGTGATCCAGAGGCCGGGAGATGCCTCTGCCCTGCCAAATACACGGGGGCCCACTGTCAGACCAGTAAGTACAGCCCCATTCCTCCCCCTTGGCTCCCTACCCCCCCACCCCCTCCCCCATGCTCCTCCTGCCTGGGCAGGTGGTCACTCTGTATCCAGGCTGAAAGCAGCATCTCCCCCCCCCCCCCCGGTGGCCTCTCTGTCCCACCACTCCTTGCCCCGTCCCCAGGAGGGAGGAGCCTCGGGGGGGGGGAGGAAATCGCTGGATCGACTCTGCATGGGTTGCTTTTTCCTCTGGCGTGCAGGGAGCCCCAGCCACCCGGTCACGGTTGCCCCCGTCGCGCCAGCAGGGCCCCCCTCACTGGGGGCCGTGATCGGGCTGGTGGTCCTGGCGGCTTTGCTGGTGGGTGTCCTGGTCCTCTTCCTCTCCTACCGCCACTGCCAGAAGGACAAGCAACGGCAGCAGCTCTCGGTCACCTACACGGCGGCAGGGGCGGACACTTCGGAGTACGCGGTCCCAGGTGATGCCGGGCTGGGCGAGAGGGAGCAGGCATGCCGGTGCTCCGCTTGCCTGGGGGCTGGGGGTGGGGGCTGGGGGTGGGGGGGCGGGAACTGCACTGCTGCCAAGAGAAAGGGCGAGGGCCCCCTCTGTGTCACTGTTGTGGCCTGCGGGGTAGGGTGGGGGCCCTCTTGGTCAAGCGCCAGCCCAGGTGCAAGCAACGTTTCTGCGGGCACCCTGACGCAGCCAAGGGGAGGGACCCTTTTGAACAGCCACCACTAACCTGAGCTCCGGCTCCTGTCCGAACTTCTTTCTCCTTGCCAGACGTCCCTCCCAGCTACACCCACCACTACTACTCCAACCCCAGCTATCACACCCTCTCGCCCTGCTCCCCCCCGGGCTGGCCAGGCCCCCCTTCTCTGGAACGGCCAAACTTGGAAAAGGTAAGGACACCGCCAGGCCTCTTTCTCGGGGGGGTGGGGAGGGGGCTCAGGAGTCCTGCTCCCCCAAGGCGGCTTCACAGGGCTGCCATGGGTCGGACGAGGGTCCTGCAGTCACCCTTGACAGGAGACTTTACTCCGGTGGGAGGGCTGCGGTGGTCGCTCGGTCCCATCTGCGCAAAGGCCATGTGGGGCACCATGTGGGTTTAGGGTTCAGGCAACAGAAGAGCCCCTTCCGCCTCCTTTGGTTCATACCAGAGCCCGAAGTCTGGCTCAAGGCTTGACCCATCCCTTTTTTGTGAGGAGCGGCCTGTTCTCCCAAACTTAGGGCCCTCCCCACCGCCCAGGAAGCTGGGATCCCAGGAATGGATGGAGGGGGGGCTGGTGGGGGCCAAGGACGTCTCCTCAGGGCTCAGCTGGGTCCTTTGTGCCACCCCCACCCCTCACCCGTTGTCCAGGTGATCCCCAGCCAGTTCTTCCCGGGCTCCAAACTTGGCAGCGGCCTGCGGGAGCGACCCACCACCTACGGGAACGACTGCAATTCCACCCTGCCTGCTGACTGGAAGCACTGCCCAGGAGGGCCACTGCTGGGCCCCTCGGGACAAGGTGAGGGCTTGTCCGACTCCTCTGGGCGCCCGAGGGGGGAGAAGCCACGCCCTGACATGGGATGGCTGAGAGAGGGCAGGGCAGGGCAGGGCAGGGCAGGGCAGGGCAGGCGGCTCGTCCCAAGGGCCCCTGCCTCTTCCTCACTCTTGGCCTGGCCTGTGACGGTAGCGGCAGCGGCAGGAGGAGGAAGAGGCCTCAGGCCCTGCCTTGCTTGCCCTTCGTGCCTCCGGAAGGGACCTCCCAGGGGTTTCAGAGCCCATCTCCGGGATACACCCACGCAGGCAGGACCTGGTAGCCGTTTGCACCTATGCTCGCTGGTTTCTGGAGAGTTAAGTCTTGCTGTGACCTCTGGATACAGTGGAAGGCAAGTCTGACAGGTTCAGAAATCATCACTAGCTCCATCTGGAGGTTGCCCGGAGGCCATCGGTTCTCCCTACATGAAGGAGCCTCACTTCCCAACCCTTGGGGCTCCCCTTCCCCTGGGCCAGACCTGCCCCCCTCCCTGAGCCCTCTCTGTCTCTCTCTCTCTGCCTGGGCATCGTCTCCCGCCTCCGTCCCTGCGCTGTTCAGAACGGATCCCGATGGACCGGAGCTCCAGTTACACCAACGGGCTTGGCGACGCTCGTGGCAAAGGTAATTGGGCCGGAGGAAGCCGGAGGGGCCTGCTGGGCCTCTTCTGGGAACCAGGGACCCATGGCGGATCTCAGAGCCTGAGCGAGCGCTGGCCTTCCTTGCATCGCTTGGCATCTCTGTCCCTAGACTATTATGGAGGGACTCCCTGGCCCAGGGAGTGGGGCTGGTTTGACCCCCCTGGTTCCAGGCCCTGCCTTGGTGCTGGGCGGTGGCAAGCAGGGCCTTCAAGTGGGACAAGGATTCTGCCAGCTGTGACCAGCAGAGCCCTCTTGCCTCACAGCTGGCTGCCCCCGTGGGCATTGGTGTTGGCGCTGAGCCCTTCCCTGCTGTTTCCCTCACAGCTTACCCGGGGAGGGGCTCCTGTGTCGCAGTGAGAGCTCCCTGAGCAGCGAGAACCCCTACGCCACCATCCGGGACCTGCCAGTGCTCCCGGGCAAGCCGTCGGAAGGCAGCTACATGGAAATGAAGTCCCCAGGCCGGAGGGAGCGCTCCTACGCCGAGATCAGCCTCTCAGAAGAGCCCGGGGAAGAGAGGCCGGAGGGGGAGCAGCAGGAAGAAGGTACCGGGGATGGAGTGGGGGGAGGGCAGTGGGATGTCAGAGCCCAAGCATTCATACTGGGCTGGGCTGGGGGGGGGACCCTTTCCTGCCGGGTGCCGGGGCTGCAGAGGAGAGCAGGCCTTGCCACCTGCCGGGCGCTGGGCCCACAATCCAGGGCTTTTCCCTTTGGCTGTCTTTCAGGGAAGGGGCTGGCTGGGGCCGGATCCCTCGTTCCTGCCCCCAACCACTACGACTCCCCCAAGAACAGCCACATCCCTTGCCACTACGACATCCCGCCCGTCCGGCACTACCCACCGTCGCCACCTCTCTGCCGCCAGGACCGATAAGGAGGAGGAGTTCCCTTTGGGCTCTCGGTCTGCTTCTGCTTGAGTGGCCGCTTCTCAGGGAATCGGCTGAGGAATGGCAAGGAGGGGCCCAGGAACAAGTTCTCCCCAGCTGCCGAGCTGCCATGCTGAGCAGCTCATGAGGTGGTGGTGGGACTGGGCAGCTTACTCTCCTGACCGAGGGTGGCCCCCACAAACCCCGTCCCCGTCCCAGGGAAATGTGCCTATTAAAGCCCTTGAAAAGGGCTCCCTCCTGTGGACAGCGGGATGCCTTGCAGCCTGTAAACTTCTACTTGAATAAGGGAGGAAAGAGCCCCCTCTGGTGGCTCACTTGGCCTACTGCAGCCCAGGGAAATGTCCCTATTAAAGCCCTTGAAAAGGGCACCCTCCTGTGGACAGCTGGATGCCTTGCAGCCTGTAAACTTGTGCTTGAATCAGGGCAGGAAAGTGCCCCCTCTGCTGGCTCACTTGGAGTACTGCAGCCCAGGGAAATGTGCCTATTAAAGCCCTTGAAAAGGGCGCCCTCCTGGGGACCGTGTGATGCCTTGCAGCCTGTAAAATTCTGCTTGAATAAGGGCAGGAAAGTGCCCGCTCTGGTGGCTCACTGGGGGTACTGCAGCCCAGGGAAATGTGCCTATTAAAGCCCTTGAATAGGGCGCCCTCCTGTGGACCGTGTGATGCCTTGCAGCCTGCAAACTTCTGCTTGAATAAGGGCAGAATAGTCCCCCCTCTGGTGGCTAGCTAGGGGTACTGCAGCCCAGGGACATGTGCCTATTAAAGCCCTTGAAAAGGGCGCCCTCCTGTGGACAGCAGGTTGCCTTGCAGCCTGTAAACGTCTGCTTGAATAAGGGCAGGAAAGTGCACCCTCTGGTGGCTCACTAGGAGAACTGCAGCCCAGGTGAATCTGCCTATTAAAGCCCTTGAAAATGGCGCCCTCCTGTGGACAGCTGGGTGCCTTGCAGCATGTAAACTTCTGCTTCAATAAGGGCAGAAAAGTGCCCCCTCTGGTGGCTGAGTGGGGGTACTGCAGCCCAGAGAAATCTGCTTATTAAGGCCCTTAAATAGTGCGCGCTCCTGTGGACAGGGACATGCTTTGCAGCCTGTAAAATTCTGCTTGAATAAGGGCAGAAAAGTGCCCCCTCTGCTGGCTCACTTGGCGTACTGCAGCCCAGGTAAATGTGCCTATGAACGCCCACAAAAAGGGCACCCTCCTGTGGACAGCAGGATGCCTTTCAGCCTGTAAACTTCTGCTTAAATAAGGGCAGGAAAATACCCCCTCTGGAGGCTCACTGGGCATACTGTAGTACAGGGAAATGTGCCTATTAGAGCCCTTGATAAGGGCGCCCTCTTCTGGACAATGTGATACCATGTAGCCAGTAAAATTGTGCTTGAATAAGGGAGGAAAGTGCCCCCTCTGGTGGCTCACTGGGCGTACAGTAGCTCATGGAAATGTGCCTAATTAAGCCCTTGAAAAGGGCGCCCTCCTGTGGACCGTGTGATGCCTTGCAGCCTGTAAACTTCTGCTTGAATAAGGGCAGAAAAGTGCCCCCTCTGGTGGCTCACTGCGGGCACTGCAGCCCAGGTAACTATGCCTATTAAAGCCCTTGAAAATGGCGCCCTCCTGTGGACCGTGTGATGCCTTGCAGCCTGTAAAATTCTGCTTGAATAAAGGCAGAATAGTCCCCCCTCTGGTGGCTGGCTAGGGGTACTGCAGCCCAGGGAAATGTGCCTATTAAAGCCCTTGAAAAGGGCGCCCCCCTGTGGACAGCAGGATGCCAAGCAGCCTGTAAACTTCTGCTTTAATCAGGGCAGGAAAGTGCCCCCTCTGGTGGCTCACTTGGCATACTGCAGCCCATGGAAATGTGCCTATTAAAACCCTTGAAAAGAGCCCCCTCCTGTGGACACCGTGATGCGTTGCAGCCTCTAAACTTCTGCTGAAATAACTGCAGAAAAGTGCCCCTTCTGGTGGCTCACTGGGGGTACTGCAGTCCAGGGAAATGTGCTTATTAAAGCCCTTGAAAAGAGCCCCCTCCTGTGGACACCGTGATGCCTTTGCAGCCTGTAAAATTCTGCTTGAATAACGGCAGAATAGTCCCCCCTCTGGTGGCTGGCTAGGGGTACTGCAGCCCAGGGAAATGTGCCTATTAAAGCCCTTGAAAAGGGCGCCCCCCTGTGGACAGCAGGATGCCTTGCAGCCTGTAAACTTCTGCTTGAATAAGGGCAGAAAAGTCCCCCCTCTGGTGGCTCACTGGGTGTACTGCAGCCCAGGGAAATGTGCCTTTGAAAGCCCCCAAAAAGGGTACCCTCCTGTGAACAGTTTGATGCCTTGCAGCCTGTAAACTTCTGCTTGAATAAGGGCAGAAAAGTGCCCCCTCTGGTGGCTCACTGGGCGTACTGCAGTCCAGGGAACTGTGCCTATTACAGCCATTGAAAAGGGTGCCCTCCTCTGGACAGCAGGATGCCTTGCAGCCTGCAAACTTCTGCTTGAATAAGTGCAGGAAATTGCCCCCTCTGGTGGCTCACTAGGGGTTCTGCAGCCCAGGAAAATGTGCCTATTAAAGCCCTTGAAAAGGTCGCCCTCCTGTGGAGAGCGTGATGCCTTGCAGCCTGAAAACTTCTGCTTAAATAAGGGCAGAAAAGTGCCCCCTCTGGTGGCTGACTGGGGGTACTGCACCCCAGGCAAATGTGCCTATTAAAGCCCTTGAAAATGGCGACCTCATGTGGACAGCTGGATGCCTTGCAGCCTGTAAACTTCTGCATGAATAAGGGCAGAAAAGTCCCCCCTCTGGTGGCTCACTGGGTGTACTGCAGCCCCCGGAAATGTGCCTATGAAAGCCCCCAAAAAGGGTACCCTCCTGTGAACACTGTGATGCCTTGCAGCCTGTAAACTTCTGCTAGAATAAGGGCAGAAAAGTGCCCCCTCTGGTGGCTCGCTGCGCGTACTGCAGTCCAGGGAACGGTGCCTATTACAGCCATTGAAAAGGGAACCCTCCTGTGGACAGCAGGATGCCTTGCAGCCTGAAAACTTCTGCTTAAATAAGGGCAGAAAACTGCCCCCTCTGGTGGCTCACTGGGGGTACTGCCCCCAGGGAAATGTGTCTATTAAAGCCCTTGAAAATGGCGACCTCATGTGGACAGCTGGATGCCTTGCAGCCTGTAAACTTCTGCTTAAATCAGGGCAGGAAAGACCCCCTCTGGTGGCTCACTTGGCATACTGCAGCCCAGGCAAATGTGCCTATTAAAGCCCTTGAAAAGGGCCCCCTCCTCTGGACACCGTGATGCGTTGCAGCCTGTAAACTAATGCTGAAATAAGGGCAGAAAAGTGCCCCCTCTGGTGGCTCACTCAGGGTACTGCAGTCCAGGGAAATGTGCCTATTAAAGCCGTTGAAAAGGGCGCCCCCCTGTGGACAGTGTGATGCCTTGCAGCCTGAACACTTCTGCTTAAATAAGGGCAGAAAAGTGCCCCCTCTGGTGGCTGAATAGGTGTACTGCAGTCCATGGAAATGTGTATATTACCGCCCTTGAAAAGGGCACCCTCCTCTGGGCAGCAGGATGCCTTGCCGCCTATAAACTTCTGCTTGAATAAGGGCAGAATAGTCCCCCCTCTGGTGGCTGGGTAGGGGTACTGCAGCCCAGGGAAATGTGCCTATTAAAGCCCTTGAAAAGGGCACCGTCGTGTGGACAGCAGGATGCCTTGCAGCCTGTAAACTTCTGCTTGAATAAGGGAGAAAAGTCCCCCCTCTGGTGGCTCACTTGGGGTACTGCAGCCCAGGGAAATGTGCCTATTAAAGCCCTTGAAAAGGTGCCCTCTGGTGGACAGCTCGATGCCTTGCAGCCTGTAAACCTCTGTTTGAATAAGGGCAGGAAATTGCCTCCTCTGGTGTCACACTGGGGGTACTGCAGCCCAGAAAAATGTGCTTATTAAACCCCTTGAATAGGGCGCCCTCCTGTGGACAGGGGCATGCTTTGCAGCCTGTAAAATTCTGCTTGAATAAGGGCAGAAAAGTCCCCCCTCTGGTGGCTCACTGGGGGTACTGCAGCCCAGGGAAATGTGCCTATGAAAGCCCCCAAAAAGGGTACCCTCCTGTGAACAGCGTGATGACGTCCAGCCTGTTAACTTCTGCTTGAATAACGGCAGAAAAGTGCCCCCTCTGGTGGCTCACTGGGCGTACTGCAGACCAGGGAACTCTGCCTATTACAGCCCTTGAAAATGGCGACCTCATGTGGACAGCAGGATGCCTTGCAGCCTGCAAACTTCTGCTTGAATAAGGGCAAACTTCTGCTTGAATAAGGGGGCTTACTAGGAGTACTGCAGCCCAGGGAAATGTGCCTATTAAAGCCCTCGGAAAGCGCCCCCTCTTGTGGACAGCTGGATGCTTTGCAGCCTGTAAACTTCTGCTTGAATAAGTGCAGAAAATTGCTCCCTCTGGTGGATTACTAGGAGTACTGCAGCCCAGGGAAATGTGCCTATTAAAGCCCTCGAAAAGGGCACCCTCTTGTGCACCGTGTGATGCCTTGCAGCCTGTAAACTTCTGCTTGAATAAGGGCAGAAAAGTGCCCCCTCTGGTGGCTCACTGGGGGTACTGCAGCCCAGGGACATGTGCCTATTAAAGCCCTTGAAAATGGCGCCCTCCTGTGGGCAGCTGGATGCCTTGCAGCCTGTAAACATATGCTTGAATAAGGGCAGGAAAGTGCCCCCTCTGGTGGCTCACTGGTGGTACTGCAGCCCAGGGAAATGTGTCTAATTAAGCCCTTGAAAAGGGCGCCCTCCCGTGGACCGTGTGATGCCTTGCAGCCTGTAAAATTCTGCTTGAATAAGGGCAGAAAAGTGCCCCCTCTGGTGGCTCACTTGGCGTACTGCAGCCCAGGCAAATGTGCCTATTAAAGCCCTTGAAAAGGGCGCCCTCCTGTGGACAGCTGGATGACTTGCAGCCTGTAAACTTGTGCTTGAATCAGGGCAGGAAAGTGCCCCCTCTGGTGGCTCACTTGGTGTACTGCAGTCCAGGGAAATGTGCCTATTAGAGCCCTTGAAAAGGGCGCCCTCCTGTGGACCGCGTGATGCTTTGTAGCCTGTAAACTTCTGCTTGAATAAGGGCAGAAAAGTGCCCCCTCTGGTGGCTCACTGGGGATACTGCAGCCCAGGGAAATGTGCCTATTACAGCCCTTGAAAAGGGTGCCCTCCTCTGGGCAGCAGGATGCCTTGTAGACTATAAACTTCTGCTTGAATAAGGGCAGAATAGTGCCCCCTCTGGTGGCCCACTGGGGGTACTGCAGCCCAGGGAAATGTGCCTATTAAAGCCCTTGAAAAGGGCGCCCTCCTGTGGACCGTGTGATGCCTTGCAGCCTGAAAACTTCTGCTTAAATAAGGGCAGAAAAGTACCCCCTCTGGTGGCTCAATATGTGTACTGCAGTCCAGGGAAATCTGCCTATTAGAGCGCTTGAAAAGGGTGCCCTCCTCTGGGCAGCAGGATGCCTTGCAGACTGTAAACTTCTGCTTGAATAAGGCAAGAAAAGTGCTCCCTCTGATGGCCCACTGGGGGTACTGCAGCCCAGGGAAATGTGCGTATTAAAGTCCTTGAAAAGGGCGCCCTCCTGTGGACAGCAGGATGCCTTGCAGCCTTAAAACTTCTGCTTAAATAAGGGCAGAAAAGTGCCTCCTCTGGTGGCTCACTGGGGGTACTGCAGCCCAGGGGAATGTGCCTATTAAAACCCTTGAAAATGGCGCCCTCCTGTGGACAGCTGGATGCCTTGCTGCCTGTAAACTTCTGCTTTAATCAGGGCAGGAAAGTGCCCCCTCTAGTGGCTCACCTGGTATACTGCAGCCCAGGCAAATGTGCCTATTAAAGCCCTTGAAAAGGGCCCCCTCCTGTGGACACTGTGATGTGTTGCAGCCTGTATACTTCTGCTGAAATAAGGGCAGAAAAGTGCCCCCTCTGGTGGCTCACTGGGGGTACTGCAGCCCAGGGAAATGTGCTTATTAAAGCCCTTGAAAAGGGCGCCCTCCTGTGGACAGCATGATGTGTTGCAGCCTGTAAACTTCTGCTTGAATAAGGGCAAACTTCTGCTTGAATAAGGGGGCTTACTAGGAGTACTGCAGCCCAGGGAAATGTGCCTATTAAAGCCCTCGGAAAGCGCCCCCTCTTGTAGACAGCTGGGTGCTTTGCAGCCTGTAAACTTCTGCTTGAATAAGTGCAGAAAATTGCTCCCTCTGGTGGATTACTAGGAGTACTGCAGCCCAGGGAAATGTGCCTATTAAAGCCCTCGAAAAGGGCACCCTCTTGTGGACCGTGTGATGCCTTGCAGCCTGTAAACTTCTGCTTGAATAAGGGCAGAAAAGTGCCCCCTCTGGTGGCTCACTGGGGGTACTGCAGCCCAGGGACATGTGCCTATTAAAGCCCTTGAAAATGGCGCCCTCCTGTGGGCAGCTGGATGCCTTGCAGCCTGTAAACATATGCTTGAATAAGGGCAGGAAAGTGCCCCCTCTGGTGGCTCACTGGTGGTACTGCAGCCCAGGGAAATGTGTCTAATTAAGCCCTTGAAAAGGGCGCCCTCCCGTGGACCGTGTGATGCCTTGCAGCCTGTAAAATTCTGCTTGAATAAGGGCAGAAAAGTGCCCCCTCTGGTGGCTCACTTGGCGTACTGCAGCCCAGGCAAATGTGCCTATTAAAGCCCTTGAAAAGGGCGCCCTCCTGTGGACAGCTGGATGACTTGCAGCCTGTAAACTTGTGCTTGAATCAGGGCAGGAAAGTGCCCCCTCTGGTGGCTCACTTGGTGTACTGCAGTCCAGGGAAATGTGCCTATTAGAGCCCTTGAAAAGGGCGCCCTCCTGTGGACCGCGTGATGCTTTGTAGCCTGTAAACTTCTGCTTGAATAAGGGCAGAAAAGTGCCCCCTCTGGTGGCTCACTGGGGGTACTGCAGCCCAGGGAAATGTGCCTATTACAGCCCTTGAAAAGGGTGCCCTCCTCTGGGCAGCAGGATGCCTTGTAGACTATAAACTTCTGCTTGAATAAGGGCAGAATAGTGCCCCCTCTGGTGGCCCACTGGGGGTACTGCAGCCCAGGGAAATGTGCCTATTAAAGCCCTTGAAAAGGGCGCCCTCCTGTGGACCGTGTGATGCCTTGCAGCCTGAAAACTTCTGCTTAAATAAGGGCAGAAAAGTACCCCCTCTGGTGGCTCAATATGTGTACTGCAGTCCAGGGAAATCTGCCTATTAGAGCGCTTGAAAAGGGTGCCCTCCTCTGGGCAGCAGGATGCCTTGCAGACTGTAAACTTCTGCTTGAATAAGGCAAGAAAAGTGCTCCCTCTGATGGCCCACTGGGGGTACTGCAGCCCAGGGAAATGTGCGTATTAAAGTCCTTGAAAAGGGCGCCCTCCTGTGGACAGCAGGATGCCTTGCAGCCTTAAAACTTCTGCTTAAATAAGGGCAGAAAAGTGCCTCCTCTGGTGGCTCACTGGGGGTACTGCAGCCCAGGGGAATGTGCCTATTAAAACCCTTGAAAATGGCGCCCTCCTGTGGACAGCTGGATGCCTTGCAGCCTGTAAACTTCTGCTTTAATCAGGGCAGGAAAGTGCCCCCTCTGGTGGCTCACCTGGTATACTGCAGCCCAGGCAAATGTGCCTATTAAAGCCCTTGAAAAGGGCCCCCTCCTGTGGACACCGTGATGTGTTGCAGCCTGTATACTTCTGCTGAAATAAGGGCAGAAAAGTGCCCCCTCTGGTGGCTCACTGGGGGTACTGCAGCCCAGGGAAATGTGCTTATTAAAGCCCTTGAAAAGGGCGCCCTCCTGTGGACAGCATGATGTGTTGCAGCCTGTAAACTTCTGCTTAAATAAGGGCAGAAAAGTGCCCCCTCTGGTGGCTCAATAGGCGTACTGCAGTCCAGGGAAATGTGCATATTACAGCCCTTGAAAAGGGTGCCCTCCTCTGGGCAGCAGGATGCCTTGTAGACTATAAACTTCTGCTTGAATAAGGGCAGAAAAGTGCCCCCTCTGGTGGCCCACTGGGGGTACTGCAGCCCAGGGAAATGTGTCTATTAAAGCCCTTGAAAAGGGCGCCCTCCTGTGGACCGTGTGATGCCTTGCAGCCTGAAAACTTCTGCATAAGTAAGGGCAGAAAAGTACCCCCTCTGGTGGCTCAATATGTGTACTGCAGTCCAGGGAAATCTGCCTATTAGAGCGCTTGAAAAGGGTGCCCTCCTCTGGGCAGCAGGATGCCTTGCACACTGTAAACTTCTGCTTGAATAAGGCAAGAAAAGTGCCCCCTCTGGTGGCCTACTGGGGGTACTGCAGCCCAGGGAAATGTGCGTATTAAAGTCCTTGAAAAGGGCGCCCTCCTGTGGACAGCAGGATGCCTTGCAGCCTTAAAACTTCTGCTTAAATAACGGCAGAAAAGTGCCCCCTCTGGTGGCTCACTGGGGGTACTGCAGCCCAGGGAAATGTGCCTATTAAAACCCTTGAAAATGGCGCCCTCCTGTGGACAGCTGGATGCCTTGCAGCCTGTAAACTTCTGCTTTAATCAGGGCAGGAAAATGTCCCCTCTATTGGCTCACCTGGTATACTGCAGCCCAGGCAAATGTGCCTATTAAAGCCCTTGAAAAGGGCCCCCTCCTGTGGACACCGTGATGTGTTGCAGCCTGTATACTTCTGCGGAAATAAGGGCAGAAAAGTGCCCCCTCTGGTGGCTCACTGGGGGTACTGCAGCCCAGGGAAATGTGCTTATTAAAGCCCTTGAAAAGGGCGCCCTCCTGTGGACAGCATGATGTGTTGCAGCCTGTAAACTTCTGCTTAAATAAGGGCAGAAAAGTGCCCCCTCTGGTGGCTCAATAGGCGTACTGCAGTCCAGGGAAATGTGCCTAATTAAGCTCTTGAAAAGGGCGGCCTGCTGTGGACACCATGATGCCTTTGCAGCCTGTAAAATTCTGCTTAAATAAAGGCAGAATAGTCCCCCCTCTGGTGGCTGGCTAGGGGTACTGCAGCCCAGGGAAATGTGCCTATTAAAGCCCTTGAAATGGGCGCCGTCTTATGGACAGTGTGATGCCTTCCAGCCTGAAAACTTCTACTTAAATAAGGGCAGAAAAGTGCCCCCTCTGGTGGCTGAATAGGTGTACTGGAATCCAGGGAACTGTGCATATTACAGCCCTTGAAAAGGGTGCCCTCCTCTGGGCAGCAGGATGCCTTGCTGCCTGTAAACCTGCTTGAATAAGGGCAGAATAGTCCCCCCTCTGGTGGCTGGCTAGGGGTACTGCAGCCCAGGGAAATGTGCCTATTAAAGCCCTTGAAAAGGGCGCCCTCCTGTGGACAGCAGGATGCCTTGCAGCCTGTAAACTTCTGCTTGAATAAGGGCAGAAAAGTGCCCCCTCTGGTGGCTCACTGGGGGTACTGCAGCCCAGGGAAATGTGCCTATAAAAGCCCCCAAAAAGGGTACTCTCCTGTGAACAGTGTGATGCCTTGCAGCCTGTAAACTTCTGCTTGAATAAGGGCAGAAATGTGCCCCCTCTGGTGGCTCACTGGGCGTACTGCAGTCCAGGGAACTGTGCCTATTACAGCCATTGAAAAGGGTGCCCTCCTCTGGACAGCAGGATGCCTTGCAGCCTGCAAACTTCTGCTTGAATAAGGGCAGAAAAATGCCCCCTCTGGGGGCTTATTAGGAGTAGTGCAGCCCAGGGAAATGTGCCTATTAAAGCCCTCGAAAAGGGCGCCCTCCTGTGGACAGCAGGATGCCTTGCAGCCTGTAAACTTCTGCTTGAATAAGTGCATGAAATTGCCCCCTCTGGTGGCTCACTAGGAGTACTGCAGCCGAGGAAAATGTGCCTATTAAAGCCCTTGAAAAGGTCGCCCTCCTGTGGACAGCGTGATGCCTTGCAGCCTGAAAACTTCTGCTTAAATAAGGGCAGAAATGTGACCCCTCTGGTGGCTCACTGGGGGTACTGCAGCCCAGGGAAATGTGCCTATTAAAGCCCTTGAAAAGGGCGCCCTCCTGTGGACAGCTGGATGCCTTGCAGCCTGTAAACGTCTGCTTGAATCAGGGCAGGAAACTGCCCCCTCTGGTGGCTCACTTGGCGTACTGCAGCACAGGGAAATGTTCCTATTAAAGCCCTTGAAAAGGGTGCCCTCCTGTGGACAGCGTGATGCCTTGCAGCCTGTAAACTAATGCTTAAATAAGGGTAGAAAAGTGCCCCCTCTGGTGGCTCAATAGGTGTACTGCAGCCCAGGAAAATATGCCTATTAAAGCCCTTGAAAATGGCGCCCTCCTGTGGACAGCTTGATGCCTTACAGCCTGTAAACTTCTGCTGAAATAAGGGCAGAATAGTCCCCCCTCTGGTGGCTGGCTAGGGGTACAGCAGCCCAGGCAAATGTGCCTATTAAAGCCCTTGAAAAGGGCGCCCTCCTGTGGACAGCAGGTTGCCTTGCAGCCTGTAAACTTCTGCTTAAATAAGGGCAGAAAAGTACCCCCTCTGGTGGCTCACTGGGCGTTCTGTAGTCCAGGGAAATGTGCCTATTAGAGTCCTTGAAAAGGGCGCCCTCCTCTGGGCAGGAGGATGCCTTGCAGCCTGCAAACTTCTGCTTGAATAAGGGCAGAAAAGTGCCCCCTCTGGTGGCTCACTGGGGGCACTGCAGCCCGCGTAACTATGCCTATTAAAGCCCTTGAAAATGGCGCCCTTCTGTGGACACCATGATGTCTTGCAGCCTGTAAACTTCTGCTGAAATAAGGGCAGAAATGTGCCCCCTCTGGTGGCTCACTGGGCGTACTGTAGTCCAGGGAAATGTGCCTATTAGAGCCCTTGAAAAGGGCGCCCTCCTCTGGGCAGGAGGATGCCTTGCAGCCTGCAAACTTCTGCTTGAATAAGGGCAGAAAAGTGCCCCCTCTGGTGGCTCACTGGGGGTACTGCAGCCCAGGTAAATATGCCTATTAAAGCCCTTGAAAATGGCGCCCTCCTGTGGAAAGCGTGATGCCTTGCAGCCTGTAAACTTCTGCTGAAATAAGGGCAGAAAAGTGCCCCCTCTGGTGGCTCACTGGGCGTACTGTAGTCCAGGGAAATGTGCCTATTAGAGCCCTTGAAAAGGGCGCCCTCCTCTGGGCAGGAGGATGCCTTGCAGCCTGCAAACTTCTGCTTGAATAAGGGCAGAAAAGTGCCCCCTCTGGTGGCTCACTGGGGGTACTGCAGCCCAGGTAAATATGCCTATTAAAGCCCTTGAAAATGGCGCCCTCCTGTGGACAGCGTGATGCCTTGCAGCCTGTAAAATTCTGCTTGAATCAGGGCAGGAAAGTGCCTCCTCTGGTGGCTCAATAGGCGTACTGCAGTCCAGGGAAATGTGCTTGTTACAGCCCTTGAAATGGGTGCCCTCCTCTGGGCAGCAGGATGCGTTGCCACCTGTATACTTCTGCTTGAATCAGGGCAGAAAATTGCCCCCTCTGGTGGCTCACTGGGGGTACTGCAGCCCAGGAAAATGTGCCTATTAAAGCCCTTGAAAAGGGCGCCCTCCTGTGGACAGTGTGATGTCTTGCAACCTGATACCTTCTGATTAAATAAGGGCAGAATAGTCCCCCCTCTGGTGGCTGGGTAGGGGTACTGCAGCCCAGGGAAATGTGCCTATTAAAGCCCTTGAAAAGGGCACCCTCCTGTGGACAGCTGGATGACTTGCAGCCTGTAAACTTGTGCTTGAATCAGGGGAGGAAAGTGCCCCCTCTGGTGGCTCACTTGGTGTACTGCAGTCCAGGGAAATGTGCCTATTAGAGCCCTTGAAAAGGGTGCCCTCCTGTGGACAGCAGGATGCCTTGCAGCCTGTAAACTTCTGCTTGAATAAGGGAGAAAAGTTCCCCCTCTGGTGGCTCACTCGGGGTACTGCAGCCCAGGGAATTATGCCTATTAAAGCCCTTGAAAAGGGTGCCCTCTGGTGGACAGCTCGATGCCTTGCAGCCTGTAAACTTCTGTTTGAACAAGGGCAGGAAAGTGCCCCCTCTGGTGTCACACTGGGGGTACTGCAGCACAGAAAAATGTGCTTATTAAAGCCCTTGAATAGGGCGCCCTCCTGTGCAAACGGCCTGCTTTGCAGCCTGTAAAATTCTGCTTGAATAAGGGCAGAAAAATGCTCCCTCTGGTGGCTTTCTATGAGTGCTGCAGCCCAGCGAAATGTGCTTATTAAAGCCCTTGAAAAGGGCGCCCTCCTGTGGACAGCGGGATGCATTGCAGCCTGTAAACTTCTACTTGAATAAGGGAGGAAAGTGCCCCCTCTGGTGGCTTACTGGGCGTACTGCACTCCAAGGAAATGTGCCTATGAAAGCCCCCGAAAAGGGCGCCCTCCTGTGGACAGCGGGATGCCTTGTAGCCTGCACCCTTCTGCTTGAATAAGGGCAGAAAAGTGCCCCCTCTGGTGGCTCACTGAGGATACTGCAGCCCAGGGAAATGTGCCTACGAAAGCCCCCAAAAAGAGCACCATCTTGTCACCATTTTCTCTTTAGTAGGATCACGGTCTTCTATCTTATTGTCCAGAAGCTCTCAACAATGAATCAAGAGAGAAATGCCAGGCTCACCTTCCTGTCTCCAGAATAAAAAGAAGTTTTATTAAAAGTTTGTGCTTGTCGGCGCAGCCGGGTAAAAAGTCCCACTGGTTCTAGCGGTGGCCGAGGCCTTTTACACTCATTTGGGGAAGAGGATGAAGACGTCACGCAGGGAGCCCTCTTGCCTCTCTTCCCTCTTGAATCGGATCTCAGTGGAGAAAGAGAGGAATTCGTGAGTCCCACTGGAACTACAGAGGAAGGAATCCAGGGTGGGAGGGTCGGGGTGGGCCTTCTGGACACCCTTTTGTTCCCTGGGCAGAAAGTCCACCCATCCTGGGTCCTCGAAGCAAGGTGTGCAGCCCACAAGCCCAGGAGAGCTTTCCCCTTTTCCAGCGTGTCTGTCACTCCCACATGGTACAGAGTCCAACCTGGTAAGGCTCACCTGCCTATTTCTAAATGGTTGATGGGCCAGGTCAGTCCACACAGCCATCAGAGCACCAAAAATGTAAGGGACAGCAGTCAGCAAGCACCCAGGTTCTGGAAGGAGGCCTGTTTGCTGTACCTCTGGCCTTCCAGGAAGAGGAGCAGGAGGCAGGCGAGGGAGGCACTTCCATCAGGGCCTAGAAGATGCTCCCAACGGCCGTGTCCTCTCTCCTCTGGGGTCCCCAGGCCCTCTTTCCACCAAGGGTCCTTTTTTCTGTCACAAGCAGCGTCCTTCTGAGCAGGCCTTAGAGAGGACAAGGGGCCCGGAGGCCGTCTGTACGGGGCAGGGCAGGGATCCTGCCAGGAGGAGGCACCTGACCCTGAGAGTGAAATCGGTCCAACCCCTGCGGCCAGTGCCAGCCCTCTTCTGAGAGGTGGCTTCTGACCCGGGTGGCAGCAGTCCACCGGCGTAGCTCTGGTTCCTGCAGAGGCTCAGAGCGAGTGGGGAGGGGTCGAGGCCTGGGGAGAGAGGGCCGGTTCCTCCCACTCCTCCTCCTCCTTCCCCGCCAGCAGTTGCTCGGTCTCGGCCTCCAGAGCCTCTGAGGAGCCGCAGCGCTTGCGCTTGGAGAAAAAAGAGAGAGCCCGGAAGGCGGGGCTCATGAACTCTTGGATGCTCTCCAGGATTTCAATGAAGGACGGTCGGAGGCGTGGATTCTGCTGCCAGCACCACCTCATCAGCTCATGTCTGGAAGGGAAGGGAAGAAAGGGAAGGAAGCCTCACCACCCAGGACTTCTTCCCTCCCGCCCAGCAAGCAGGCACCGGCCCTTGGAGCCTTCGCCCACTGAAAGAGGCCCCTCCCGGCATGGGGCTCAGGGGGTCCTGGGAGCTGCCCACAGGCCCCTCGCCCTGGCCGTGTCCACCTCTCTATCTGCCTGCTTGCAAAGAAGGCCCTGCGTTCCAGATTTGGGGGAAATGCCCTCCTGTTTCCTCTAGCAGGACAACCTGACAACCACGTCAACAAGTTTTGCACACAATGAAGCTCATGGCAAACCAACCTCACTTGGCTCAGGTGGGAAAAGTTTTTGAACAGGCCTGAGACAAGCAGGGTTAGGTTAACCCTGACCTTAACCCTAGCCCTTTCCCATTCAAGGCTCAGCCACAGGAGTTGGTTGAGGGCAGGATTTAGAGGGAGGGCAGGGAAAGGGGGAACGCTGCCCAGCCCCACCTTTGCTCCCCACCCTCGAGGGCCTTCTGCGTGGGTTTGGGGGGGGGGAACTGCAGGATGAGCAGGTGGGGGCGCGAGAGGGAGGGCAGGACCGACTCACAGTTTCTCAGGGCAGTTCTCGGGCCTCTCCAGGACTCCGCAGTCCATGATGAAGTGCAGCACTTGCTCGTTGGACATGCCCTGGTAGGGCTGCTCGGCCAGGGTCACAATCTCCCACAGCACCACCCCAAAGGACCTGGAAGAGACCCCCCCCACCAAGGAGCCCCTCTCAGCTGCATGGCATGGTGCTCAGAGGCCACGGAGCCCTCCCAAGAGGCCGGCCAAGCAGAGGCACCCACGAGCCACGTGGCACTCCAAACACACACACACGCTCCCCTTGCGCACACTCCATACACCAGAAAGGAAGCCTTTCCTGCAAATCCATCCACTTGGGGCCCTCTGGAAAAGAAGACATTTAGACCAAAAATCCCAGAGTGTTCCTCTTTTTGGATCCCTCCCGACTCCCCCGCTTGGAGAAAGAGGCACTCCCTGGAGCAACAGCACCCCCGCAAGGGTCTCTCGGTCATTCCGGAGAGGTCATCATCCACCCGCCGGGCCCAGCCTTCAGCTGCTCTTTAACCACCCCACCCAGGCCGGCTTCCCTGGAAAGGGCCTGACCCAGAAGGGAAGCCAGCCCAGCAGAGAGAGAGCCCCCACACACCTCCTACCCGCGGGCTCTCACCAGATGTCGGAGTGGGTGTTGAAGAGGCCGTCCTTCAGGGCTTCCGGCGACATCCAGCGGATGGGCAGGAGCCCCTTCCCCCCCTTGCGGTAATAGTCCGTCTCATAGATGTCCCTGGTCATGCCAAAGTCTTCCCAGGGAGGAAGAGGAAGAAGAAGAAGAAGAAGAGAGGAGAGAGAGAGGCAGTGGGAGGCAACTGGGAAGAGAGAAGAAGCAGGGCCCTTTCACCCCCACACACACACAGCTACAGCCAACCCCCCCCAACCCCCCCCGGGTGGGATACACAGACACACACACACACACACACACACACACCCTCAAGCCTGACCTCCGATCTTCACGGTGAAGTCTTCGGACACCATGCAGTTGCGGGCGGCCAGGTCTCGGTGCACAAACTTCTTGGCGTTGAGGTAGGCCATGCCGTCGGCGATCTCCCCGGCCATCTGGATCATGTCCCTCAGGGAAGGGGGAGGCAGGCCGGGATTGTTCTAGCGGAGGCAAAAACCAGTCAGGGGCAGCCAACAAGAGCACTGGGGTGGGGGGTGGGGTTGTCCTCAGCCGGCAAAGGGCCCGGGCGGGCAGGAGAGCCACCCACCTCAGCTTCTGGCCGGAGGGAGCGGAGGTAACTCTTGAGGTCTCCCCGGGTCATCAGCTCCATGATGACCAGGACGGGCTGGCCCTGCGACACCACCCCCAGCAGGCGGACCTGTGGGGCCGGCAAGACAAAGGCGTGGGGTTCTCATCGGGGGGGGATGGCAAAGCCTCCCACACGCTGCGCCACTGTGGTCGTGGGGGGGGAGACGCCGTATCTACTGGTGGTAACCACAGCTGGGCCCCCTCTGAGCCCCCAGGGATGGCCAGGGGGCCATGAGAGACGAGAGGGTTCCCTCCAGATACTGGGGATCCCCACCCGACCAGCTGTGGCTTCCGGGCCGAGCCCCCAACCCACCACCCTCCCTGCCCCCCCCCCAGAAAAACCTAATAAGAGAGCAGCCTTTCTGCAGGGGGAGTTCCCGGTGATAATTTCCCTCCCTCCTTCCTTCCCTGGCAGAGAACAGGTCCTTGAGGCGCTCTGGGGCAATACAGATGCAGCCCCCCCCTTCTGGACACCCCCACCCCACCCACCTGCCCCAGAGGACTCCTCCCGACCCCCACCCAACCCCCAGACCCTCAGGAGGCTTACGATGTGGTGGCAGCGGAAGGCCTTCATGACGGAGGCCTCGTTGAGGAACTCGATCCGCTCCCGCATGGTGGCCAGCTCGTTGACCGTCTTCAGGGCCACCTTGGTCTCCTGGCCCCCCTCCTCAAGGCCCTGGGCCACCCCCTCGTAGACCATCCCAAAGGAGCCCTGGCCCAGCTCCCGCAGCACCGTGATCTTCTCCCGTGGCACCTCCCACTCGTCCGGGACGTACACTGGCGGCAGAGGGTTAGAGCCGGGCGGGGGTCAATCAAGGCCAGGCTGGGGCCAGGATGATGGTGATGGTGGTGGTGATGGGGAGAAGGCATGTAACGTGGGGTCTGGGAAATTTAAGGGGCTAGTTCTCAGTGAACCTCCCTGCCAGCCCAACTAAGGCCAGAGTCTTTGCCCCTCAGCCTTCTCTCCCTGGGGCAGGAGCCTCGGCCAGCACCCTCGGCACCTTCCCTATGTCCACGGTCTGATGGCCACAAAGGAAAAGGAGCCCCCTCCCCCACACCCCACCTGGGGAACAGGCTTCCCGGGGGCCCTGGGGACTCACTGTTGGAGGTGCTGAAGTACTCGGGGTTGACCGAGGCGTAGAGCGTGCCGCTGGGGTATCCTTCCGTGCTCCTGGAATGAGGGACACGTGCACGCACGCATGCGCACACACACCAATACCCAAGTCAGAACCCCTTCGGCCTCAGGCCCAGGCAGGAGGGCAAGCAGGCTCTCCTCTGGGCCCCCTGGGCTCGTTCATGACCCTGGATGTGACAAATGGGGCTGAAGGGGGGCCCTCCCCCTCCCATGAACAACCCCCTCCTGGTCTGCCTCTCTTTCCCCTCCAGCACTACGTCGGCTGCAGGCCATGGGGTGAAGCGATCCTGGCAGCTGCCACTCCACACCGACCCCCCACCACACACACACACACACACCGGGCAGGAGAGGAGAGCCGACCTTTTCCTGTTGTAGACGAAGACCAAGACGGCCAAGCAGGCCACCCCCACCATCAGGACGACCGGCATGAGGGTCAGGAGCACGTAGACATTGCCCGCCTCCTCTTCCTCTGCTTAGAAGGGGGTCCAGGGGGCGGGAGGGAGGGAGAAGGTAAGGCCCCCGTTAGCAGGATCCTGCCCGGGTGGCCGGAGGGGAAGGGGGCAGGGGCAGGGGGCAGGGAGGGGGGGAGGAGGGGAGGAGGAGGAGGAGGAGGAGAAGGGACCCTGCTCGGGCTGGGCGGGGGCCCTTGCTGGACTCCTCTGCCTCTCCGCCCCGCCCCAGGACCTACCTGGCCCCAAGAGGTAGAACCTGACGAGGCCCGTCCAGGACCCGTTGCCTGCCAGGGAAGTGGCCCGCACCTTGGCCGAATAATTCCCGGGCTGGAGCAGCGCCAGGTGGAAGCCCCCGTACTGGGTGTAGCGGTGGCGGGAAACGCAGACGACAGAGGCAACTTTCTGCCAGAGGGAAGGAAGAAAAGGATGATGACGATGATGAGCAGGTGGGGAATAGCAAGAGGGAGAAAGCAGAGAGTGAAAGAGAAAGAGAAAAAGAGAGAGAGAGAGAGGCCAGTCCATCATGCCCTCACGTGTGCTCCCAGCTACAGGCTCCATCTGCCTGCTTGCCTGCCCCCCCCTCTCTCTCCCTCAACCCACCCCCATGGGGACCCTGGGAAGGGGGCTGCCGCCCTCCTGCCCTCCTGCAGAAGCTCCTCCGGGCGTGGCCTTCTGCCTCCATGGGAGAGGATCCCCCTCTCCTCATTCCAAGGGGCTCCCCAGTGACTGGGTCCTAAACTACCTTTGAAAGTTCTCTCCTGTGATTCCAGGTGTCGGGAGCAGAATTTTCTAGCAGGAAGGGTTTCTTTTTTCAAAAGCACTGGTTGATCAAAACAAGCTGCCCAGGGTTTGGTTCCTATCCCCCCCCCATGATGCTGCCATCAGCCCCCCCCCTTTCCCCTCCCCTGCGCTTCCTCACCTCATTCTCCCGGCTGTACTTGATCTCATACTTCAGGATGAGCCCGTTGGGCCTCCTGGGTTCTTCCCAACGGAGGAGGACGCTGTTCCTGCTGGCCGGCTCCCACGTCACGTTCCCTGGGATGTTGTCGGCATGAGCTGTGTGTGTGGGGGGGGAGGCGGGAGGGAGGGAGCAAGGAGCACCAATGCAAGGGAGGGGCTGAGCAGCAGGGGCAGGAAGGCTGGCAGGCCAGGAGGGCAGCGGGGCCTTCCATTCCCTGCTCTGACCCACCTCCTCCCCCCCCCCGTGTCCCCCCGCAGTTGCCCACCAAGGACCAGCCAAGCAAGGCCCCCCCACAGAAGCGGCACTTACGCTCCGGCATGGTCCGGGCAAAGACAAAGGTGGCGGCGCTGCAGCCCACGGTCTGGGCGGCATGGTTGCAGGCGTGGATGTCGATACGGTACTCGGTGAAGTGGCGCAGGTGGGCCAGGGTCGTCCGTTCCCTCATCACCTTGTCCTCAAAGAGACGGAAATCCAGCTCCGGCCGGCCGGGGATTGCTCCGCTGTGCGGCGCCTCCAAGGATGACGAGGAGGTGTTGATGAAGACGTGGCTGACGTGGGTGGCTGCCAAGGTGTCTCTCCGCCTCTTGGGGATCCTGCCACGGGAGGGGAGGAAGAGAGGCAGCAGCAGCTGCCGACGTGAAGCCCTGCAGGAGAAGCCCACCCGAGGCGACACGGCCCTTCCCTCTCCCCTGGGTGGGCCCAGGAGTAGAAGCAAGGGCGGCGGCGGCGGCGGCGGGGGGGGGGGAATTCTGGCCCAGCCAGGCCTGAACTCTCTTGGGAGCAGCAAGCGCGAGGCCTCACGGGGGAAGCCAATGTCCCAGGAGGTGGCGGGAGGAGAATGCGGTGACCTCGCAAGAGGGGGGCTGATTCCCCCCCCCCAGGAAGCCCTGGAACTGAGCTGGCCCGTGTGGAGGCCGGCTGCTGAGGCCAGGCTCCGGAGGGGGCTCCCTGTGACCCAGATGGGAAGACACCCCAGACGCTCCCCCCAGTTCAGGAGACCCCCATCCCCTCCAGGCGGCCTGGGACCAGGACTGCCCTCCGGCAGGAGCCCCGTCCCTTCCAGGACAGGAGAGGCCAAAGGGGCTGCTCTCAAAGAGACCCGGGCGGCGGCAGCAGCACCGAGGGGGGAGGGCCGGCGGGCGGGCGGGTGGGGGGGGCGAGGAGCTCACCTGTAGGCGCTCTTGTGGACAGAGGTGACTTTCCAAGGGGGCCTGAAAGAGACGGACAGAGAGGGGAGGGGCTCACCTCGCAAACCCAGGGCTCTGGGTGCCCCCCCCCCGGGTGGCAGGCAGTGTGGAAGGTGGGAGGGCAGGCAGGGAGACTCAGGGCCTCCTCTTCCTCCCCCCCAAAGGAAACGCCCTCCCCAACCCCCTGCAGCTGCCCAGGGAAGGCAGCGCCAGTCCTCCTTGGTCCCCCTTGCCCGCCTGCCCCCCCACCCCCCACCCCCACCCAGGCCCAGGAGTGTCCCCTGCTCTTGGCCCAGGTGTGGGGGGGGGCAGGACTGCCCTCACCTGGGGATGATGATGGCATTGTGGAGGAAATTCTCAAACTTCTTCTGGAACGAGATGGTCTCGTCGGCCCCTGGGGGGCTCTGCCCGATGGGACTTTGGCAGGGGCAGCACCGCTCGGCCTCCGTCTCCTCCAGGCCCTCCCCTTCGTCCGTGTCAAAGCGGGTGTCAGCGCTGCTGGTGGGCAGCCGGAGGCCTTGTCGAGTGGGGTGGGGTGGGGAAACGAGGAGGAAGAGGAGGAAGAGGAGGAGGAGAGCTCCCTTCCTGGCCTTTCCCTGCGCGCGCGCGGGGGGGGGGGGACAGGAGGCCCAAGGGATTCTGGGGGGTGGGGCGGGGGGGGCAACCTTACCTTTGTGGCAGTAGTCGTTGACAAAGAGCTCAGCGTCTTCCGCCAGCTGCTGCCAGAGGACCAAGTAGTAGGAGAGGTTCCCGTTGGGCTGGGTGGGGGGCTTCCAGCGCACAATCAGGTGGGAGGAGGAGTTGGACATGGAAATGACGTCCCGGGGCACCGTGGGGGCTGCAGCGGGGGGTGGGGGGGAGGAGGAGGAGGAGGAGGAGGAGGAGGAAGGGGGAGGAAGAGAGGGTGAGGAAAGGCAGAGGGGAAAACAAGGCAGGCTGCCTTCTGGCCCTCCCCCCAGCAGCTCTGGAGAGGGGGGACCCCCACCCCACCCCCAGGCAGACCTCTGGAGGGCTGGAGGGAGACCTGGAAGGAAGGCGAGGAGGAACACGCGTCCTTTGGACACTGCCGCCCCGGGAATGCTGGGTCCACCCACCCCCATCCCCGCCAGGGGTTTAGCCAAGGGGCCTGGCAGGCAGGGGGAAGGGTCCATGCCTCTTACCCGCCGGCAGGGTCCGGATATAGACCACCTCGCTCTGGGCCCCGTAGTTGCGCCCCTCCTCGGCCGTGGTGAGGGTGATGGCCCGGACAAAGATGGCGTACTGGGTCCAGGGCTTGAGGTTCTGCAGTGCCACCCCCGGCTCCTGGTCGCTGCTCAGGGGCAGCTCCACGTCCACCACGTTCCAGCTGTTGGCCCCACACGCGTCCTGCCCCACATACTCCGTCACGTTCTGGAAGGGCCTGGAGATATTGGGGGGGGGGCTTTCAGGAGCCGCCCAGACGGCTGCTGGGGTCCCCATTCTGGCCCCAGGCCCTCTCCCTTCCACCAGTCAGGAGACCAAAGGCAGCCCTCCCCACCCACTCCTCCCCTCCGGGGGTGACACCCAGAGCCCCCCTCCCAGCCTTTTAGGTCTTGGCCCACACGGAGCTACAGATTCCTCCAAATTAATTCAGGAAGGGGAAGAGAGAAGATGGGAAGTGGCCACTCCTGGGAGGCTGCAGCTGCTCAGGCCTGAAGTGGGTGGGAGACCCAAGCCCTGCACCGCTCCACCCCACTAAAGAGGCCAGGATTCTCCCGGAACCAGAAGCGTGCCCCCCCCACCTCTCCCCTCCTGGGTCAGAGCAGTCAAGGAACAGTTCAAGGGCTGGGCAGACACTGCAAGGAAAGCATGGAGCAGCTACGAAGGGCAACGTCTGACCACACACACACACACACACAACCCCCCCCCGGAAGGCTTAGAAGGGCGTACGATTCTTTGTAGTAGACAATGAAGCTCAGGAGGTCCCGATACTCGGGGGGCTGGTAGCGTTCCCACTTGAGGAGGATGCGATCGGCCTCGGTGGTGTTGGACACAAAGCGCAGGGTCTGGGTTTTGCCTGAAACGGGCAAACGGGGGAGTCCGGGGGGGGGGGGGAGGGAGGTGTCGTCATGACCCCAGAACCAGGGACCCTCGCTAAATCCTCCTCCTCTTCCTGCCCCCCACCACCACCACCACCCCACCACCCCGTCCCTGTCGTGCTGGGCGGCTCACAGGAGGCTCGGTCTCCGTTGGTCCGGGGGTTGATCTCGGCCTTGTTCTGCCTGCCTTTGGTGCCCGTGATCTCCTCCATCCGGTAGATCTCGGAGAGGCACAGCCGGGGGTTGAAAGCAAAGTACATCTTGCCCACCGGGATGGAGAGCCGGTGGTGGCTCCAGTCCCACAGCTGCTGCAGGTTCTGGTTGTCCAGCACGTAGAGGGTGTAGTTCCTGCACAGTGAACGAAATGGGAAGGGAAGGAAGCGACCGCAGGGAATCTGCTGAAGAGATGGAGGAGATATCCAGAAGGAAGCGTCTATGTCCCCCCCCCCTGTCCAGCCCCCCTGCCCCCCCAGGGAAGAGGGGGAGGAGGAGGAGGAGCCCCCGGGGGGGGTCTGGGCCAGCCTCCTCTCGGCTCACCCATCCACCATGGAGTCCCCCCGGATGAGCCGCAGGTTCCGGAAGAAGGAGAGGGAGATGAGGGCGAAGGAGTGCTTGATCTTCAGGAAGCCGGTGATGGTCTCTATCAGGCCCAGGCTCCCCTGCAGGGCCGAGGCCAGGTTGTCTGCACCAGGATGGGGGGGGGGACATGGGGGGGAAGAGGCAGGCTGTGAAGGGAGCCTGGGCAGAGGATGGACGGAGCCTGGTCTCAGGGTGCCAGGGGGACTGGGGGGGGGGGGGGGGTTGCAGTGAGAGGTCTCAGGGCTTGGTTAAGCTGGGGGAGGGGGGGATGGAGCGGTATTATTTTTTGGACCCCAATTGCTCCTGTCAAGGGGGATGGGGTTCCAGCCAATGCACCAATCCCTGTAACCAAGGACGGGGGGCAACGGGGGGGGGGGGGCTGGCCCTGGCCCTCCAGCAGGCTCGCCCACCCACCCACCCATCCTCCCAGGTGGAGGCCCCCCTCTCCTTCTCCTCCTCCTCCTCCTCCTCCTCCTCCTCACAGGCTGGCTTCCCCACTGCTCCGCCCGCCCGCCTGGAGCCCAGCACTCACCCCCTCGGCGGATGTTGAGGATGAGGCTGCCGTCCAGGAGGGTGCAGCCGGCCAGGTCCAGGGCCGCCCGGGTGGAGTCGACGGTCTTGGTGCCCACCTTGCACTCTTTGGGGCAGAGCCCCTCGCACTTATGGCAGAAGATGCTGCAGAGGGGAAGAGGAAGAGGGGGGGAGAGGAGGCTGC
This sequence comes from Phrynocephalus guinanensis, assembly GCA_037367245.1. Classification (NCBI taxonomy): domain Eukaryota; kingdom Metazoa; phylum Chordata; class Lepidosauria; order Squamata; family Agamidae; genus Phrynocephalus; species Phrynocephalus guinanensis. The sequence goes on along the minus strand of CM074754.1, from coordinate 12,396,353 downwards.
ATCCACCACACTGCCAGGAAGGGACTCCCCCACCCCTCGGCCCCCTCCCCACAGGTGGGCGTCAGGGGGTGGGGGCGCATCAGTGGTAGCAGGAGGCTCCCTGTCCCCCTGACATTCCCCCTCTTGGGCAAGGAAAGGCCAGGTGCCCAGCCTGGAGGGGAAAGGGGAGACCTCGCGCCTGGGGGTGGGGGTGGGGGGTGGGGGGGCAGCCGTGCTTGCCTGACCCAGATGCAAACACAGCTGCCTCTCTTTCCACCCAAGGAAGCCTGAGAAGCAGCGCAGCCCTTCGGGGGGATCCCTGCTCCTCTTTTACCGCATAGGTACCCTGGGGCTCCCAGCAGGCCAAGTGGTCTTCCCATTTGCCCAGGGACCAGCCCTCGGGGTTCTGGCCCAAGGGAGTCCCCGGGGTGGGGATGCAGGTGGCACTCCCCCCCCCCCGCTCACCTGCTCTCGTTCCGGCTGTAGCCCGAGGGGCACTCGGCCAGGCAGCGCTTCCCGTGGATGACGAACCGGGAGGCGTCCCGGGGGTACTCGGAGACCTTGCGGAGGCTGGCGCAGTGCTCGGCCGTCACGCACCGCCACCCCTCGTACTCGTAGGTCAGCTCTGGGCACGAGCTGACGCAGCGGCCGCTGAAGTCAAAGTGGCGGCAGGCCACGCAGGCATGGCGGTCCCGTGGCCGGCTGCATCCCCCAAGGCACTCCTGGTGGCAGCACTCGGGAGGAGGAGGAGGAGGAAGAGGAGAAGCTGCAGGCGCCCCCACCCCCTGCTCTGCAGCGACACACTGGATGGTGGCCGGGGGTGGGTGGGTGAGAAAGAAAGAAAGAGGTGAAGTGGGAAATGGGCCTCTCTAGCCTTGCTCCTGGGGGAGGGCACTGGTGGAAGGGGGGGCAAGTGGTCTGAACTGCCCCAGGGTGTCAGGCTTCGCACACAGAGACACCAATCCCTGGTCTCCTTCCTGGAAAGAAACGTCTTCTCCCGAGGAAACAGAAAAGGAACTGGGCAGTGTGAGTGCACACACACACACACACACACACACACACACTTGCCCCTGCGATAAGGATCAGCCTGTTTGCAGTGTATATTTCATTAGCCATCCCTGTGTTTACATCAAACAAGCCCAGAGAGAACGAGAGCGAGATTTGCCACATTTATGAGTGTTTCCCAAGAGACAAATTCCAGCCCAGATCTGAGAGGGGCCTCCCTTCCCCCCCCCCCGGCAATCCCCACCCCACATCCCCTGCCAAAGAGCAAGAGAAAGGAGGTCTAGTCCCTCTGCCTGGGGTGGGGGAATGGGGGGGGCACAGGCCAGCAAGCGGGGGGTTGGGGGGCTGGTTCCCCTTAGACCAACGGCCCTCCCCCTGGGACCTCCCTCCCCCACCCTGGCCCCTTGGCCAAGATCCGCAGGGGATCCAGTGAATGGGAAGGAAACCGTGGCCGGGAGGGCAGCTCTGCCAGGGGCCACCATCCACGGGGCACTGGCTGGGTGGCCGGCATTTTAGAGGCCCAGGGGGCCAGTGACAGAGCCCAGCCACTTTTGCGTGGCTGAAAGGCTTCTCCGTCCAGGCTGGGGGGCTCCACCACCTGTTCCCCGGAGGGGGGAGGGTTTCCCCATGGGGGGGGCGAGGTGCCTGCTGTGGGCCCTTCCTCTTGAGAAAGGTCATCAGGGGGCTGTCGCCCTCCTGCCTGACCCCTCACCCACCTCTCTGGCAGTGGCCGGAGGTCCAGCAGCGGTACTCCATCTGCCCGCTGAGGGCGTCCAGGGTCTGGGCGCAGGGCTTCTCCACGTCCAGGATGCCCGGGCAGATGTCGGCGCACTCCTCCACGGGCTTGTTGTGGAGGATGATGTTGTGCTCGAGGGCAGGGGGGCTCTGCGCAGCCCCCAGTCGAGGGTGGAGAGGTGGCAGAGCTCCTGGTTGCGCTCCACCCGGACCGAGCCGTTAAGGACGTGGGTCAAGCTGGCCAGGCCGATCTCCCGCAGGTGGGGCATCTCGTAGATGACCAGGGCATAGTTGAAGAAGAGGCTGCCGCCCCGGATGACCGCCAGGTTGGGGAAGAGGTCGCGCAGGCTCTCCAGGCCATAGACGCGGAAGAGCAGCAGGTACTCGGTGATGAGGACCAGGCGGGGGAAGCTGAGCGGGCGGAAGTCCTCGCTGCGGCTGGTGAACATCAGCAGGATCTGAAGGTGGCCCTCCACCACGCTGCAGTTCTCCAGGCGCCGCAGCTGCGCCACGTCCACCCGGATGTCCAGGCTCCCGCAGACTGGGCCGGAGAGGGAGGGGCAGAGAGGGTGAGGGTCAGCGGGGCAGGAGGGAGAGGGACACGTGCCCCAGCCAATCCCCAGCCCCCAGCCGAGGCCCCCAGGGCAAAACGGCACGGAAGGGCCCCAGGAGGAAACCCAGAGCAGCAGCAGCAGCAGTAGCAGCAATAGCAGCAGCAGCAGCCCCCACCCACCCCCACCATCAAGGGTGTGTGCGTGCCGCCTCTCTTGCCAGGCTGGCATTGACTCAGGAAAGCCCAAGGTGATCTGCACAGGCACAGATGGCGGCAGGCAGCTGCTTCCCAGGGATCGGGGCCAGACCCCCCTGGACAGGAAGACCACGGCAAACCCCCCTACCCATCCCGTTTAGAGAAATGGGGGCTGGGGGGGGAGAAGGGCTGGGCTGATCTTGGTTCAGATCCTCAAGGGGGCCAAGGACCAGGCAGGAGGGCCCCGAACCCTCCTGGCCTGGCTGACAAGGGCAGGGCCTTCCACAAAAGCTGATCTTATTCAAACACACACTCTCTCTCTCCCCCCCCCCACCACCCCCACCCCGGGTACTGGGCCCGGGCACCTGGAGTGGGTGGGCAGAGGGAACAAAGGAGGGGGGTGGGCTTCTGCCAGGGAGGGGCACGGCCAGGCTCAGGTGGCAGGCGCAGCAAAGAAAGGGCCTGTTTGAGCACCTGTTTAAACAGCCCTGCCGGCCGGCCCTGTTCCCGCGAGGCTGAATAGGGTTTGGACAGCTCCGTGTTTGCCAAGCACCGCAACAGCAGCAGCAGCAGCAGCCACAGGAAGGACAAAGGGGAGCTTCCTAGCAAGATGGGGGGGGGATCAGCCCCTGTGGAGCAGGGTTGGGGTGGGGAGTGGGGGGGGTTGCAGAGCTGCGTTGCCTGGCGGCCCCTCTGGGCCAGTGCCGCCTCTTCCACACAGACCCCCACCCTGAGAAAGGAGGGTGAGGAGGAGGAGGAGGTCCCAAGGGTGCCTGGGAGGGGCAGGGGCCAGCTCTCCCGAGGGGGGAGACAGAGGGAAGCATCCCCCCCTCCCTCCCTGGAAGGCCCCATGGCTCCAGGCCCAACAGAGCCCCCCCCCCCCGGGTAGGATCAGGCTCCCCAATCACACCCACCCACCCCACCCCTTGGGGACAGAGGTCAGGCAAAGACCTCCCCACACATTGGGGGGGCCGGGGGGGGGCAGGAATGGCTGGCTGGCCTTTAAGAAGCCATCACAGTCTTTGCTGGCTTGGCGGCCCCAGACTCAGGGGGCCCTTCCACCCCAACCTCTTTCTGCCTGGAGCGGGTTGGCCTTTCCTGTGCACTTTAGATATACCCAGAGGCACTCTTCTCTCAGGGCACATTTAACAGCAGAGGTGGGGAATGACCTTCTGGAGACCCCCAGGGGCTCAGTCAGCTCCCTCTCATTCTCACCCTATGTGTGTGTCTGTGTGTGTGAGAGAGAGCGAGAGTGAGAGAGAAACCTGATGCCAATGTATCACCTCAACAGCAACTTGTAAGTCCTAATCGCAATTTACTGTAAACACTGGGGAGAAACGCTGTAAACGAGGCCAAACCCCAAGCCCTCTCTCTGCTTGACCAGAGGAGCCTGGGTCTGCCGAGAGCTCGCCTGGGGGGCCGCAGACGCTCTCAGAGGGACGGCCCCCACCCAGCCTTGGCCTCGAGCTGCCAAAGAGCCTCCTTTCATGGCTAAGAGGAAACAGGCACCCCTTTGACACCTTCGGCTGGAGGGAAAGCAGGCTTCCTCTCCTGGTAGAATCAGCTCCTGCCCTGGCCCCCCACAAGCAACAAAGAGGGGCACCCCCCCCCAACACCTCACCACACATCTCCTCAAAACACAGCATGCATCTGCTCCCCAGGCCCCTCCTTCTGCTCTCCCCACCACCACCACCACCCCCCGGCCAGCAAGGAGGAGGTCCTCACTCCAAAATGCCCCCCCACACACACACACCATCCGCACTGGGTTTTAGCCCATCTGGAAGGATGCCATGGCTCCCTTCTCTTCCTGCCTGGCAAGCATGGCAGGGCAAAGGGCTGGGCATGCCCGCTGCCCCCACCCACCCAAAACAATCATCTTTTGGAGGAGTAATCATCTCATCTTCCACACTCAGAATCCGCGGTAGAATCTCTCTTTTTCACACATACAGTATATAGAATGCACAACACACCCATCGCAAAAGATGCCACACTGTTTCCTCTGCCCTTTCCTCGCTGGGGGAGTGGTATTCTATCCCCCTCCCCATGACATGAACATCCCAAGAGGTCCTCCTCACAAGACACACCCAGCCCACCCGTCTCTTGGGTACTCCTTAGCTCATGATGCTCTTAAAAGTTCACTCTCCCCAGCATCACCAAAGCCCCCCCCCACACACACACACTAACAACATGAGAACCTAACATCCACCTTGGTCCCACCGGATCCTTCACAAGCAACCGAGTGGGGGGCTTGAGGATTGGGGGGGGGCAGTGCCCAGACCCAAAGCAGCAGCACCCATCCTACCCTCGGCAGAATCCCCTGCGCCACCCAGCTCAGCACCAGCCCAGGGGGTGGGGTGGGGGTGGGGACGCACACTTACTTTCAGCCGCCCCGGGCCCCAGGCTCAGGCCCAGGAAGCAGAGAAGGAAGAGCAGGGCTTCTCCGGGAGGGGGCCAGGAGGCAGCAGGGAAGGCCACCCCCCTGGTGGCCTTCCGCTCCATGGAGGAGGGCCTGCTTCCTTGGAGCGATGGTGGGGGGAAACAGCAGTGGGCACAGAACTGCCCAGGTCCTTGGGCGGCTGGCAGAGGAAGGGGCCAGGGGGCTGCTCTTCCCTTTCCAAAAGAAGACCCCAGGGCCCCCCTGGGATCATGGCCACCGGGGCAAGGCAGCCGGCATCCTCCTCTCCTCAGGCTGTCACATCTGCTGGGGCAGGGCAGCGGGCGGGCGGGCAGGCAGGCGGGTGGGGGGGGGGAGAGAGGAGATGGCCAATCAGGCTTGCCTTGCAGCTGGCATCCTCCTGGCCCGTGGCAAGTCCCACACCTGTGCAATGGAGGCAGCTGGAAGGATGTGCAGAGCCACCCCTGGCTCAGGTGGGGCCAGCAGGCAGGCGGGCAGGACAGAGAGGGCAAGGGAGGGGACACCCTGACACGCAAGCCCAGCCTGGAGCTTCCCTCCCCCCCCCACACACCCCTTCCCACCCCCTGGATGGCGCTTGGTGGGAGAGGGGGCAGCCCAAGGAGGGAAGAGTTCAACGCCAAGGCTCTACTGGAGCACTTCCAGGGCTTGTTTTCCGTCTGGACACTCAAAATATTTAGCCTGACAACTGAAGCAAGATACGGTCGGCTCAATTAACCGGCGGCTGCTCTTGTTTGGGAAATAAGAGAAGTAGAGGGAAAAGGGGGGAGGGAGAGAGAGGACCCAGAGAAACACAAGCACCCCCCCAGTCTCTCTAATGGGGGGGAAGCCCCATGGCCTTGCCATCTCACGTGCCTTCACGTGCCAGGAGCAGAGAGCGCCCACCCGTGGGGGAGCCAAACCAATCCAGCTGAAATGTGCTGAAAACGGACCCCCCCCCGGTCTCATCCCAGTAGGGACAATCTCAGAAGCCGCAGAGGATGGCAGATCTTGGCCCAGGGAAATTCACAGCGCAGCAAGGGGGGGCGGGGGGCTTCGAGGGGGGTAATCCTGAGGAGGAAGCTTTCTGAGATCTGGGGCTAGAGAGAGTGAATGAGAGTGAAGGGCCACATCATGGGGGGGGGAGGCATGTGTGTGTGTGGGGGAGGCCCAGGTGGCGGACCGACCCAGATTCCGCCCTCCCTCGCCCACACCTACTGGTTGTGGCTTCTTTTCCTGGGAGGGGGGCCAGCCTCTCAAAGCTTCTGGGGTGGGGGGGCAGTCTCAACCCACTCACCCCCCCCACAGGGCAGACCCAGATGTGAAGGTACCTGCCTCCCCCTCCACCCATGGAGCTGGCCTGGCCCCCCCTTTTGGGTGTGTGCACACGTGTGTGGGTGTGGGTCCCTTCTGCCAAAGGAGGGGGGGGCTCACCTCTTGGGGGTGAGAGGCAACTCCAAGCCCCCTGGAACAGGCAAGGGATTAAAAACCCGTGTGTTTGTTGCCCACTGGCGTTCAAGGGGGGGGGGGGAGGAGGGAGCTGGGTGTGTGTGGTGGGTTTCTCCCCTTCCCGCCCCCGCCCCCTTGAGCCCCTATGAGGGCAGCAAAGGTGGGTGGCTTTTTGTGTGGGGAAGGGGGGGATTGCATGAGGGCAGGAGGGTCTCCCCATACCCCCCCAACTGCCAGAGGGCAGGAGAGAAGGGTCCTTTGGGAGCAAAAGGGGCACTTTGCACATGCTCAGAGGCATGCTGGTGGAGAGAGGCCCCCAAAATAAGCTCTGCATAGCTTCTCCCCTCCTTTCTCGCAGAAAGCCCCCCCCTCAAAAGGCCTCTTTCCCTTTAGAAACCCCCACCCCCAATCTTCCCACGGGGAGATACAGAGAAGGGCCCTCCCTGGCCTGACCCCGCGGGGGCTCCCCTTGAGGTCCTTCCGGCCAGGCAGGGCGGCGGGGGGGGCGCGCATTCACACGGACACGCGTCCCGCTCGGCAGGAGGGGTCCCCCTTCGGGCTTCCGGCAAAGGGACGGAGCGCCCTCTCGTGGCCCCGCCCGGACACTGCACCCTCCCGGCCACGAAAAGGCCCGAAAGGCGCCGAGCGACGCCGAAGAGGAGGAGGCCGAGGGGAGGTCGCCGGTAGGGGGCGCGCGCGTGCGTTGCTCAGGGGCCCTTCTTTCTCTCTCTCTCTCTCTCTCTGCCAGGCCCCTCGCTCATTGGTCGGCGAGGCCGGCTCCTCCTCCTACCCCCTCCCTGAACTACAGGTCCCAGAGTGCACCGCTCTCCCCTCCGCCTACTTCTTCCGCCTGCGCCCCGCCAGGAGGAGGAAGGTCGGGAACCGGAGCCCGGGGAGATCAGGTGAGGGCGGCGGCGGGGGGGGGGGAGATCTTCACGGGCTCCGCGGCGAAAGGCAGGCGAGGATGCTGGGAGTTGTAGTCCAGAGGGAGCGGGCCAAGGGGGATTCCCCTCTTCTGGCTTGAGGGAGGGGGGTTTGGGTTGGGGGGGGACTCGCTTCCTCCCTCCCTCCCTCCCTCCCCCCCCCACGCCATCACCCTCCGCCTGTCTTTCCCCGCAGGAGCATCCTCCTCCTCCTCCTCCTCCTCGCCGCCGTTGGGGGCCATGAGGCTGTCCCTCCTGCTGGCCATGGCGGAGACCTTCAAGCCCCCTCCGGGCTACCGCTACGGGATGAGCCGCCCGGGCTCCCTGCAGGACCTGGCCCGACACCCCCCGTGGCTCCGGCGGAAGAAGGTCTTCGTGGAGCCCATCCCGGACGGAGAGTGGAAGGTCTTCAAGGGGGACACGGTGAGCCCCCCTCCCCACCCCCTCCCCTTGGGCCCGACCCCCCCCACAACCCCCACAACCCTCAACCCACCGGGGGGGGAGGGGGAGGGGGAAGCTCAAAGGCACCAAGAAGATATGGCGCCGAGTCTTCATCACCCGCTTCTCACCCCCACCCCCACCCCACCCACCCCCCACACACACCAGGTCCAGGTCCTGAAAGGGAAGGACGCCGGCAAGCAAGGGCAGGTGGCCCACATCGTCCGGCCGCGGAACTGGGTGATCGTCCAGGGCCTGAACGTGGTAAGAAGAGGGTGGGCCGAGGGGTGGGGGGGAGAGGAAAGCGGGATCGGAGGCCAGGCTGCCCCAGAGGAGGCAGTAGTCCAGCGCACCCCGAGGAAGAATGACCACTGGGCTGTGGGGCCGTCCTCACCCCTGGAGTGTGCTGGCTTGTGCCCCGAGAGGTAGCCATCCACGGTGGCCCTCAGAGGGTGTGAGTTCCCCCCTCCATGAGAGGAATGCCCTCCTTGCAGTTTGTGCCCACCCGGAGCCACTCGGCCTCCTCAGTCTTCCTGGCTCTCCCACTCCCTGCCAGCGACACCCACTGTCCCTCTCCCCTGCTTCCCCCCCCCCAGCATTACCCGCTACAGACAATCGGGCGAACGGCCACCAACCCGGGCGTGTGCACTCCCCAGCGAAGCCCCACTGCTGGTGAAGGACGTCTCCCTGGTGGACCCGGCAGACAAGTAGGCACTTCTCTAAGTCCTCCTCCTTCTCCTCCGGGGTTTTGTGTTGGGGGGGGCCTCTAGGCTACAGAAGGAGCATGTTTTTCGGGCCAGGCACGTTTTGAGTGCCAAAGCCACCAGGTCATTGTAGCTCCTTGGGATCTGAGCCGGCCCCTCCAGGAGCCATGGGGGGGGGGGGGGGGCACTGACACCCATCATATACCCCTCATGGCTTTTTCATTTGCTTGTTTATTTGTAGTGGTGCCCTCGGGGTGTTTGACGACAGGCATCCCACTAATTGGTGCGCACGCTTTCGCTCCGTTACTGCTTCCCTACGGGAGGTCGGGGGAGTCCTCTCCCTCCTCAGGCAGTGCTTTGGGCTGCGTGGGTTTGGTTCCCCACACCCACCTTGGCCTGCTTTCTGCCCCCCCCCCCCAGGCTCCCCAACCGAAGTGCAGTGGCGTTACACGGAAGAGGGCAAGAGGAGTCCGCGTCTCGCTCAGGACCGGCAGGATCATACCCCAGCCCTTTGAAGAGAGGGAGGATGGTGTCGTCCCTGAGCAATGGATCGGTAAGGAGCATGATGGGATGGTCGGCGCCCAGGAGACGCCTTTCCGCCCTGCAAAACCTTCCGCCCAGCTGGCTTCCTTCGTGCTCACTTGGTCCTCTCCTTCCTTCCTTCCCTCCCTCCCTCCCAGATGGCCCCAAGGACACCTCGGTCGGCCAAGGACAGCTCTGGAGAGAAGACCTACGTCCCTCCCTCAAGACCTTTCAGGAGGAAATCATGGAGCTGAAGGGCATTGTGGAAAACCGTCGCTTCAGGAAGTCTTACTGGTATTGAGGCTCCTTTCAGGACTCCTCCTGCCTCCGGGCTCCTCTTCTCCAGCAGGAGGGCGGCTCCCTTCAGGGGCCTGGACAGCAAGCGGTGGTGGTGGTGGCGGCGGCAGCTTCCCGTTTTGGGTCTGACGGCCGGCCTCCTCGTCTGGTCTGGTCTCTCTCTGTCGTCTATAAAGGCCCTTCTCCCCTCTTGAACATGCCGCCTCCTCCTCCTCTCTCAGAAGTCCTCAAAGGATGGGGCAGCAGCAGCGGGGGGGGGGGTCAAGGGGGTTGTGCACCCCTGATCTCCTTTTTAGATCTCACCCCTCCAGGCTGCCAGGGTGGCCTCTCTGCTCAGGTGTCGTCCGCTGGGCTGGCGAAAGCTGAGCCCCAGGGCACCTTCGCGGCCAGCAGCACTAGGTTCCTGGGGGAGAACTGGGGGTCAAAGAGGGGGAGCAGCTCACACTCGAACCCTGCAAGGGGGGTTGGGGAAGGTGGGGGAGGAGATGTTTCAGCCAAATCTGAAGCTGTGAGAGAAGAAGACCCAGCTTTCCCAAGAAGGCCCGGTGGTTGAGAAGCTCCAGAGAGGAGGGTAGAAACATTCCCACCCCCACAGGCTGGAGGCCACGAGCGCCAAAACCGTGCCCATGGCGTGAAGCTACCATGCCTGGCCATTTTTTCTTTTGTCACCGTTCCTCCTGCCTGAGGCAGGGCAATCCTCACCTCTGCGGACGCAGAGCCCCTCACCGACACAGCAGGCGGGGGCTTTTCCCCCACCAGAGAGCGTCCAGATTTGATTTGCCGGGGGGGGCTGGCCCAGCACCCCCCCTGGCCTCACCAAGCCTTGCCGGCTCACCCTTGCTCCTGGAGGAAGATCATCCGGTCCACCAGGAGGAGCGTCTTCCACCCAAAGGGTCCCAGCAAGAGGGCCAGGGTGAAGAAGGCCAACGACACCTTCTGCCGCTGGGCCAGCATGGTCTCCAGGGCGCCGGGCGCCCAGGGGGAGGTCAGGCCCAGCCCCACGCGCTGCAGCCCGAAGGCGAGCATTACCTGGTGCCCAGGAGAAAAAGGGAGGGAGAGAGAGAGGAGAGAGAGAACCCGTGGGTGCGTAGCCAACAGGGCCACGGCTCTGGCGGTGCAGAACTCGGGGACTCGGGTCGGCCCTCCCCACCTGGCCTTCACAGGGCAGAGAACTCCAGGTGCCTTCTTCCCATGTATGCTCGCAAAAATATTTGTGCCCTGCCTTTTCTCCATGGAAAGGAACCACAACCTTGCTTGCAAACACAGATGGCAAGGTTCCACCCCGTGGAGCCAAACTGCCGATTGGACAGGCACCCTCTGCTGAGCACCACCATGCCCTGCCCCCTCCCCCCGCCCCCCCCAGGAACTTGCTCCCTCTTGTGTGTGCAGGTGGGGGCTCACGTACTGTTGGAAGGAGAGCTCATTGGCCTTCTTGATGGTCTGGAACACCCAGGCATCTCTTGGCTGGGTCCACGGCCCGGATCACTACCTCTAGCACGGCCCGTAAGCAGTGAGTCTTTAGGGCCGGGCTGTCCCGCAGGAGCCTCTGGGTGAAATCCTCCAGGGCGTGGCAGGCCCCTTCCCAGGGCCTTGTATGAGAGCCCGGTGGCCGGGCAGGCCCGAGAACCCAGCGGCTCAGGGGGTAGCCGTGCTCCGAGGGTCCCCTGGTCCTGGGAAAGGCCCCTTCCCGGCTCGGTGGCCAGCTTCATGTAGCAACAGGCCACAGATGTAATCCCCACCACGTCCCGGGCAGCAGGCAAAAGTGGCGCAGGAGGTGGCCACGCTCAGGTCTCCCGCAGCGTGCATTCCCGTGAGGAGCAGCGGCCGAGTTCCCAAGCGGGGATTCTCAGAGGAGGGGGCCGTTCCGAGCTGATGGGGGGAGGCCCCATGCGCGGCAAGCCAGGAGCTTGGCTCCTCCTCTCTCTGTCTGTCTTCCTTCCGCTGCCAGTCTTTGCAGCTGCGTCTGAAGGGCAAGCCTGCAGGGGGAGCCCCGTCCACCCCAGGGGGGCTTCCTTTTCCTTCCTCAGCAAGCGCAGGAACTCGGGCCAATCGGTGCCTGAGGGTCCACCCAGGCCCACCACGTGGTCCTGGCCCCTGAAGAGAGAGGTCGCCTGGGGCCCTGCAGAGGAGGAAGGAAGGAAGGAAAGCTTTGGGTTACTGTGGTTTGTTTAACTGCCAGAGATGGCTGAGATTCTCCCCACCACCCACCACTCCATCTCAGGAGCTCAAGGATGCCCCCCCTCCCCCCTCATCTACTTTCCTCCAGGACCGAGGCATGTAAAGGCTGGGCCAAGGTCACCTATCAAATTTTGTGGCCCTGGAAAACTTTGACATGATTTTTCCCGATCCCCCACCCCACATGTGCAAGCTCTGTAGGTGGCATGGTTGACCCCCCTTCCCAGGGAAAAACATGTCCATTCTGGGAAGGTGTGGCCCCAAGTGCCGGAAACGGCCTCCTGACGACCCAACAACCGACCACCCCTTCCCCCCCCCCCGGTTTGCTCCTGGGCCAGTGTCTGCCTTGGCCACCTCCCTCCTCCCGCCCACCTGCCTGCCCCATAGCCAGCCCTGAGTCGTCTCACAACCCGGCCCCTCCGGGCTTGCTCTTTCTTCAGTGCCCTGTGACCAGCTCCTGGTCGAACTTGGCAGCCCTGGGTGACCAGCTGGGCAATCTCCTTCAATGCTTGTGACCGGCAAGTGGAGCCCAAAAGCCAAGTAGCGAGAAAGGTGGCCCTGGACATGGGAGGGCAGAGATGGGTGGGTGGGGTCAGGCAGCTCAGAGGGCTCCTCTGGGCCTTCCTGGGAGACCTGTTGGGCGCCAGTAAAGAGGGTTTTCGTCTCCAGAGCCCCCCACCCCCACCCCATCCATGAGTTCCATTCCTTGTGGATTCTCTCTGGGTCGTCCCTCCACCCCAGAGCTCACCTGGCCAGAACCCACGTCTATGACACGGCAGCCTCCAGCAATCTCACTGAGCCTCTCACCACCTGAAGAAGAACAGGGAGCCCAGAATGCCGGTGGAGCCTGTCAGCCGGATGAGGACCAGGGCAGGCTGCAGTCCTGCCTCCCACAGGGAAGCGGCCCCAAGCAAGGTGGACGAGGGGGAGGAGGCAGGCTCCATGGCCGTCCCCCCACTGCTTTCCAGCAACGCTTGCCCTCTCTTCCTGGCTGGAAGTGTCCACACAACCCTCACCCTTCCCCCAAAAGGGATCTGACAGGGAGGAGAGGGGAGGTGGCTTGGCATGTCGCTGCACTCAGCGTTCCCCGTGAAGCCCTCAACCTGCCCCAGCCGCAGGATTTCAATGCTGCTTCTTTGGTTTCACATGCTTCCGGAACACAGGGTGAAGGCGGGCGCTCTGGCAGTGGTTCTCCCGAAAACTCCTCCGGCCAGCTGGCCCTCGGGAACTGTGGTTATCGGCCACCACGGCCTCTTCTGGGGAAGGCCAAGGCGTGGGCAGCGCTTTGAAGGCCAGCAGGGAGAGGGGCCAGACCGTGGCATAGCTAAGCAAGAGAGAGGGGGGGGGGTGCCAGGGAAGGTTAGAGAATGACAGGTTTGCCTTGCTTTTGGCAGGATGGGGTCCACCATTCCTACACGCCCCACAAATTAAGAAAGCCAAAAATAAATATATATCTTGGAAAGGCAACACGGGGTGATCTGGGGTGCAGTTCCAAGACTCATCAGTCTCCCACCCACCCCAAGGCAAGGAGCAGCCCCCCCCAGGGGCCCTACCGCGCTCCTCCTCCTCCTCCTCCTACTGCCTCTGGGCTCCTCTTACTCCAGCAGGAGGGCGGCCAGCTGCGGGGACGGGAGGTGTCAGGGCAGGTTGCCAGGCAAGAGGGAGGGCGGCTCACAGCAGTCCGTTGAAGAACTCCTGCACAAAAAGGGAGGAAGGGCGAGAGAGAAAGAAAGGGGGAGAGGGGGGTTTCTTGCATCTCCGCCCCACAATGGGAGCCTCCCAAGCCACGGGGGGGGGGGGGCAACGAAGCTGCCCCCCCCCTCTCTCCCCAATGACCCTGGTCTCTCCCGTGCACGCCCCCCGCAGGGAGGGAGGGAAAGGGGGTGAGGTTGGGAGCGAAAGACGGATGGCCGCTCACGATGACGGAGGCTGTCGGCGAGGGTGGCCGTAGAGGGAGAGTGGCGGGGACCAGGTCGCCCGCCAGCGCTTCTGGCTCCTCCAGGGAGAAGCCCCACATGGCTCTCCCAACCAGAGAGGGAGAAAGGGGGGGTGGAAGGAATGAAGGAGGGGGGTCCCCGGTCCTTCTCGCTGGCTGCAGCAGGGCCGCCCTCGGGTGGAAGGTGGGAGAGGCGGAGGAGACTGGGGGGGGGGGGGGGGTGGGCAGCCAGGGGGGAGGCAGATAGGGGTGGGCCGGGAAGGAATCCGGAAACGGGAAAGTGGGGGGTGGTCGGGTTTCCGGCGGACGGGATGCGGGACCAGGGACGGGGGGGGGGGGGTGGGGGGTCGACCGGGAGTCCAGGCGGGGAGGGAGGCCTCTCTATTCCGCATGGTCCCTCTCTGGGGGGGGGGGTGTGGGTGGGGTGCCGCCGCCGCCGCCCGGTTCCGAGGCGCCGCTCCCTCCCTCTTGGGACCCGCCCCCCGGGAGGACCGGAAGCGGCGCGGCGGAAGCGCCTCCATCCACGTGCCGGGAAGGCGAAGGGCCCGAGCGCTGTTCTAGGACGAGGAAGAATCCCCCGCTGGGGGGGGGGGGTGGGGGGGGGGGGGGGGGGGGGGGGGGGGGGGGGGGGGGGGGGGGGGGGGGGGGGGGGGGGGGGGGGGGGGGGGGGGGGGGGGGGGGGGGGGGGGGGGGGGGGGGGGGGGGGGGGGGGGGGGGGGGGGGGGGGGGGGGGGGGGGGGGGGGGGGGGGGGGGGGGGGGGGGGGGGGGGGGGGGGGGGGGGGGGGGGGGGGGGGGGGGGGGGGGGGGGGGGGGGGGGGGGGGGGGGGGGGGGGGGGGGGGGGGGGGGGGGGGGGGGGGGGGGGGGGGGGGGGGGGGGGGGGGGGGGGGGGGGGGGGGGGGGGGGGGGGGGGGGGGGGGGGGGGGGGGGGGGGGGGGGGGGGGGGGGGGGGGGGGGGGGGGGGGGGGGGGGGGGGGGGGGGGGGGGGGGGGGGGGGGGGGGGGGGGGGGGGGGGGGGGGGGGGGGGGGGGGGGGGGGGGGGGGGGGGGGGGGGGGGGGGGGGGGGGGGGGGGGGGGGGGGGGGGGGGGGGGGGGGGGGGGGGGGGGGGGGGGGGGGGGGGGGGGGGGGGGGGGGGGGGGGGGGGGGGGGGGGGGGGGGGGGGGGGGGGGGGGGGGGGGGGGGGGGGGGGGGGGGGGGGGGGGGGGGGGGGGGGGGGGGGGGGGGGGGGGGGGGGGGGGGGGGGGGGGGGGGGGGGGGGGGGGGGGGGGGGGGGGGGGGGGGGGGGGGGGGGGGGGGGGGGGGGGGGGGGGGGGGGGGGGGGGGGGGGGGGGGGGGGGGGGGGGGGGGGGGGGGGGGGGGGGGGGGGGGGGGGGGGGGGGGGGGGGGGGGGGGGGGGGGGGGGGGGGGGGGGGGGGGGGGGGGGGGGGGGGGGGGGGGGGGGGGGGGGGGGGGGGGGGGGGGGGGGGGGGGGGGGGGGGGGGGGGGGGGGGGGGGGGGGGGGGGGGGGGGGGGGGGGGGGGGGGGGGGGGGGGGGGGGGGGGGGGGGGGGGGGGGGGGGGGGGGGGGGGGGGGGGGGGGGGGGGGGGGGGGGGGGGGGGGGGGGGGGGGGGGGGGGGGGGGGGGGGGGGGGGGGGGGGGGGGGGGGGGGGGGGGGGGGGGGGGGGGGGGGGGGGGGGGGGGGGGGGGGGGGGGGGGGGGGGGGGGGGGGGGGGGGGGGGGGGGGGGGGGGGGGGGGGGGGGGGGGGGGGGGGGGGGGGGGGGGGGGGGGGGGGGGGGGGGGGGGGGGGGGGGGGGGGGGGGGGGGGGGGGGGGGGGGGGGGGGGGGGGGGGGGGGGGGGGGGGGGGGGGGGGGGGGGGGGGGGGGGGGGGGGGGGGGGGGGGGGGGGGGGGGGGGGGGGGGGGGGGGGGGGGGGGGGGGGGGGGGGGGGGGGGGGGGGGGGGGGGGGGGGGGGGGGGGGGGGGGGGGGGGGGGGGGGGGGGGGGGGGGGGGGGGGGGGGGGGGGGGGGGGGGGGGGGGGGGGGGGGGGGGGGGGGGGGGGGGGGGGGGGGGGGGGGGGGGGGGGGGGGGGGGGGGGGGGGGGGGGGGGGGGGGGGGGGGGGGGGGGGGGGGGGGGGGGGGGGGGGGGGGGGGGGGGGGGGGGGGGGGGGGGGGGGGGGGGGGGGGGGGGGGGGGGGGGGGGGGGGGGGGGGGGGGGGGGGGGGGGGGGGGGGGGGGGGGGGGGGGGGGGGGGGGGGGGGGGGGGGGGGGGGGGGGGGGGGGGGGGGGGGGGGGGGGGGGGGGGGGGGGGGGGGGGGGGGGGGGGGGGGGGGGGGGGGGGGGGGGGGGGGGGGGGGGGGGGGGGGGGGGGGGGGGGGGGGGGGGGGGGGGGGGGGGGGGGGGGGGGGGGGGGGGGGGGGGGGGGGGGGGGGGGGGGGGGGGGGGGGGGGGGGGGGGGGGGGGGGGGGGGGGGGGGGGGGGGGGGGGGGGGGGGGGGGGGGGGGGGGGGGGGGGGGGGGGGGGGGGGGGGGGGGGGGGGGGGGGGGGGGGGGGGGGGGGGGGGGGGGGGGGGGGGGGGGGGGGGGGGGGGGGGGGGGGGGGGGGGGGGGGGGGGGGGGGGGGGGGGGGGGGGGGGGGGGGGGGGGGGGGGGGGGGGGGGGGGGGGGGGGGGGGGGGGGGGGGGGGGGGGGGGGGGGGGGGGGGGGGGGGGGGGGGGGGGGGGGGGGGGGGGGGGGGGGGGGGGGGGGGGGGGGGGGGGGGGGGGGGGGGGGGGGGGGGGGGGGGGGGGGGGGGGGGGGGGGGGGGGGGGGGGGGGGGGGGGGGGGGGGGGGGGGGGGGGGGGGGGGGGGGGGGGGGGGGGGGGGGGGGGGGGGGGGGGGGGGGGGGGGGGGGGGGGGGGGGGGGGGGGGGGGGGGGGGGGGGGGGGGGGGGGGGGGGGGGGGGGGGGGGGGGGGGGGGGGGGGGGGGGGGGGGGGGGGGGGGGGGGGGGGGGGGGGGGGGGGGGGGGGGGGGGGGGGGGGGGGGGGGGGGGGGGGGGGGGGGGGGGGGGGGGGGGGGGGGGGGGGGGGGGGGGGGGGGGGGGGGGGGGGGGGGGGGGGGGGGGGGGGGGGGGGGGGGGGGGGGGGGGGGGGGGGGGGGGGGGGGGGGGGGGGGGGGGGGGGGGGGGGGGGGGGGGGGGGGGGGGGGGGGGGGGGGGGGGGGGGGGGGGGGGGGGGGGGGGGGGGGGGGGGGGGGGGGGGGGGGGGGGGGGGGGGGGGGGGGGGGGGGGGGGGGGGGGGGGGGGGGGGGGGGGGGGGGGGGGGGGGGGGGGGGGGGGGGGGGGGGGGGGGGGGGGGGGGGGGGGGGGGGGGGGGGGGGGGGGGGGGGGGGGGGGGGGGGGGGGGGGGGGGGGGGGGGGGGGGGGGGGGGGGGGGGGGGGGGGGGGGGGGGGGGGGGGGGGGGGGGGGGGGGGGGGGGGGGGGGGGGGGGGGGGGGGGGGGGGGGGGGGGGGGGGGGGGGGGGGGGGGGGGGGGGGGGGGGGGGGGGGGGGGGGGGGGGGGGGGGGGGGGGGGGGGGGGGGGGGGGGGGGGGGGGGGGGGGGGGGGGGGGGGGGGGGGGGGGGGGGGGGGGGGGGGGGGGGGGGGGGGGGGGGGGGGGGGGGGGGGGGGGGGGGGGGGGGGGGGGGGGGGGGGGGGGGGGGGGGGGGGGGGGGGGGGGGGGGGGGGGGGGGGGGGGGGGGGGGGGGGGGGGGGGGGGGGGGGGGGGGGGGGGGGGGGGGGGGGGGGGGGGGGGGGGGGGGGGGGGGGGGGGGGGGGGGGGGGGGGGGGGGGGGGGGGGGGGGGGGGGGGGGGGGGGGGGGGGGGGGGGGGGGGGGGGGGGGGGGGGGGGGGGGGGGGGGGGGGGGGGGGGGGGGGGGGGGGGGGGGGGGGGGGGGGGGGGGGGGGGGGGGGGGGGGGGGGGGGGGGGGGGGGGGGGGGGGGGGGGGGGGGGGGGGGGGGGGGGGGGGGGGGGGGGGGGGGGGGGGGGGGGGGGGGGGGGGGGGGGGGGGGGGGGGGGGGGGGGGGGGGGGGGGGGGGGGGGGGGGGGGGGGGGGGGGGGGGGGGGGGGGGGGGGGGGGGGGGGGGGGGGGGGGGGGGGGGGGGGGGGGGGGGGGGGGGGGGGGGGGGGGGGGGGGGGGGGGGGGGGGGGGGGGGGGGGGGGGGGGGGGGGGGGGGGGGGGGGGGGGGGGGGGGGGGGGGGGGGGGGGGGGGGGGGGGGGGGGGGGGGGGGGGGGGGGGGGGGGGGGGGGGGGGGGGGGGGGGGGGGGGGGGGGGGGGGGGGGGGGGGGGGGGGGGGGGGGGGGGGGGGGGGGGGGGGGGGGGGGGGGGGGGGGGGGGGGGGGGGGGG
Source organism: Phrynocephalus guinanensis (assembly GCA_037367245.1). Classification (NCBI taxonomy): domain Eukaryota; kingdom Metazoa; phylum Chordata; class Lepidosauria; order Squamata; family Agamidae; genus Phrynocephalus; species Phrynocephalus guinanensis. Next base: position 12,378,708 of record CM074754.1, on the reverse strand, counting down.
GGGGGGGGGGGGGGGGGGGGGGGGGGGGGGGGGGGGGGGGGGGGGGGGGGGGGGGGGGGGGGGGGGGGGGGGGGGGGGGGGGGGGGGGGGGGGGGGGGGGGGGGGGGGGGGGGGGGGGGGGGGGGGGGGGGGGGGGGGGGGGGGGGGGGGGGGGGGGGGGGGGGGGGGGGGGGGGGGGGGGGGGGGGGGGGGGGGGGGGGGGGGGGGGGGGGGGGGGGGGGGGGGGGGGGGGGGGGGGGGGGGGGGGGGGGGGGGGGGGGGGGGGGGGGGGGGGGGGGGGGGGGGGGGGGGGGGGGGGGGGGGGGGGGGGGGGGGGGGGGGGGGGGGGGGGGGGGGGGGGGGGGGGGTGGGGGGGGGTGGTGGGGGGGGGGGCGGGGGGGGGGGGGGGGGGTGCGGGGGGGGGGGGGAGGGGGGGGTGGGGGGGGCTCGGGGTATCGGGAGGGGGGGAGTGGAGGGGGTATGAGGTTTTTGGGGGGGGCGGGAGGGCGGCGGAGGGGGGGTGAGGGGGAGGGGGGGGGATGGGGGGTGGGGGGGGGGGGGGGGGGGAGTTGGGGGGGGGGGGGCCCGGGGGGGGGGGGGGGGGGGCGGGGGGAGGGGGGTGAGGGGGGGGAGAGTGGGGGTGGGTGGGGGGGGGTGGGTGGGGGGGGGGGTTTGGGCGAGGGGGGGGGGGTGGGTGGGCGGTTGTTGGGGGGGGGGGGGGGGGGGGGGGGGTTGGTGGGGGGGTGGGTTGGGGGGGGGCGGGGGAGGTGGGGGGGGAGGAGGGGGGGGGGGGTTGCGGGGGGGTGGGGGGGTGGTGGGGGGGGGGGGGGGGGTCTGGGGGTGCGGGGGGGTGGGAGGGGGGGGGGGGGGGGGGTGGGGCGGGGTAGGGGGGGGGTGGAGGGGGGGGGGGTGGGGGGGGGGGGGGGGGGGGGGGGGGGGGGGGGGGGGTTGGGAGGGGGGGGAGGTGGGGTGGGGTGCGGGGTGGGGGGGGATGATAGTGGGTTTGAGGGGGGAGTGGGGTGTGTCGGGGTGGGTGGGGGTCTGAGGTAGTAGGGAGGTCAGGGGGGTGGAGTTGTTGGGCTGGGGTTGGGTTGGTTTATGGGGGGGGTGGGGGGTGGGGCGGAGGGGGGGGGGGGGGTTGGGGAGTTGGGGTGTGGCGGGGGGGTTGCGGGGGGTGGCGCGGTGGGGTGCGGGGGGGTGGGGGCGGGGGGGGGGCCAGGGGCGGGGTGGGGGGGTTGGGGTGCGGAGGGGGGCGGGGGGGGGGAGGGGGGGGGCGGGTGGGGGTGGGGGGGAACGGGGGGTGGTGGGGGTGGATGGGGAGGAGGGGGGGGGGGGGGGGAGTGGGACCGGGGCGGGTGGTGGTGGGAGGGGGGGGGGGGTGGGGCGGAGGGGGGGGTCGTGGGTGGCGAGAGGGGGGGGGGGGGTGGTGGATAGGGTGGGGGGGGGCGGGTGTGGGGTGTGGATGGGGGAGCGGGGGGGAGGTTGGTGCGGATGTGGGGCCGGGATCGGGGGGAGGGGGTGGGAGGGGTGGTGGGGGGTGGGGAGGGGGTAGGGGCGGGCGGGATTTGGTGTGGGGGTTGGTGGGGGCGGGGTCGGGGGGGGGGTAGGTTATTCGGCGGTTGTTGGTGTGGTGGGCGCGGCGGGGGGGTGGGGGGGGGGGCGGTAGGGGGGGGGGGGGGGGGTGGGGGGGGGGGGAGGGGGGGGCGTTGCGGTGGTT
>CM074754.1:12306767-12366512 GCA_037367245.1 Phrynocephalus guinanensis | reverse complement strand
GGGGCAGTTGAGGGAGAATGCCAGGCAGACCCATGGAGAGGCCAGCGATCGATCCTCCTCCGTCAGAGCCTGGAGGAGTCCCTGTTCTGGGCAAGGAGTGCCAAGGCACCCCGGCTGGAAGCCTCGGGGTGTTCCTCGCCCAAAAAAAGAGAAAAGCTGACCCCGGGAGGGGAGGGGGCCCCTCTCCTCCTGGCTCCAGAGGCTGCTAAAAAGCCAACACACGTACATGCGCACACACACGCTCCCCCACAAGCGGTCTAATAAGGCCTCCTGCCTGCCCCTGCCCCGGGGGTCCTAGCCAAGGGCTCTGGACAGACTGGCTGGCAGGGTTAGGGTCTGGTGGTGGTGGTGGAGATGAAATGCAGCAAGCCTGAGCCTCTTCTGGCAGGAGGAAGAGGAGGGAAAGGATGGAGGCCCTGGGTCCTCCTTTCTGGGGGGGGGGGGTTCTCTCCCTCCCTCCCTCCCTCCTTCCTTCCTTCCTTCCTTCCTTCCTTGTTTATGATCACACACACTACCCTCCCCCTTCAGGTAATTTGGGCAGCCTGGATGTGGGACCAGTTTTGGTGGGCAGTTTTGGCCATTTTCATTCTCCCCAAGGCTTCCAGCAAATATGTTCACGAGGGAGCCACTGGCATGGTCCATGGCCAGTGTGGCTTCGGCCCCGACTCTCACCCCCCTACTCCCCCCCATGTCTGCATTCCCCTCCCTCCTGGGACATGGCAGGGGCTGGATTCCTGCAGGGCAGAGCTTGGCCTGGCTGACCCTTCGCCCCCAGACCCACCTCCCCCAGAGGGGGGCCCTCCTTTTCTCCTCCTTTCTGCCCTCCCTCACCCACCCACCCACCCATCTGCCTCCGGGCAGGGTCTCCTTCCCGGGTCTCCTCCTCCTCCTCCTCCTCCCTGGTGCCCAGAGAAGGTCAAAGGCCCCCCTGAGCCAGGATCCCCTCTGACCTCTCCAGTTAATGAAGGTGCTTGTGTCCCCCCCCCACCCACTCCATTGGGGCTGGCCAGAGGGGCCCCCAGGCACAACAGCTGCAGACCCCCCCTCCCAAATCCATCCATTCCATGTTGGAAAGTGATGGATGGCCTGTCAGGGACCCAAAGGTAGACACATTCATCTCTGCCTGAACCCCCCCCCCACATCCAGGTTTCTAAGCAGCACAGGGAGGTGGGGGTTACAGCCTCCTCGTTTCCCTTCCGTTCAGTGAAGGGGCGGCAACACTTTTGTTCTTTGGTTGGTGAAAATGCTAAAGGGAGCAAAGGGAAGCCTCCCCCTCCTGCAACACCCCCACCCCCACCCCCATCCCTGCCTGTACAGGTCATTCCAGGGTTAGCAGCAGCCACGCAGAAAAATCCCCAGTCCTTACAGGGTCGTGTGTGTGTGTTACGGAGGGGCTCTTGGGAAGGAGCATAAGGACCCATCACAGCCGCCCTGAGTGGGGGGGGGGTAGACCAAGGTGTGCCCCCCCCCGATTCCCCTTTTGAATAGGGAGCCAGCCCTTCCCTTTCCGGGCCTGAAAAGAGGGGGGTGGCTGGGCCTGGGAGGAACAGTTCCCAGCATCCCCAGCCAGCCTGGACATTGCATCCCCCCCCCAAAAAAAACCACAGTCAGCCTCTGGGGCAGGGTGGTGGTGGTGTTCTGTGACATCTGAAACCTTGCTTTTCCCATGGGAGCCCAGTGGGTCCTGCCTTCCCTGCAGTGGGTCTGGGAGGGGCCCCACATGGGGTGGGCCTTCCTCTTCTGAGCTCGGAGCAAAAGCCTTGGCTGGCGTCATCCCCCCCACCCCGGTGTGTGTGTGTGTGTGTGTGTGTGTGTGTGTGTGTGTGTGTGTGTGTGAGAGAGAGAGAGAGAGAGAGAGAGAGAGAGAGAGAGAGAGAGAGAGAGAGAGAGAGCACGCACATGGAGTCCCCGTGAGACCCCCTGCCTACCCTGTGAAGGGACCCTTCCAGAGGAGGTTGGTCCGTCTATGGGACCCCTCCCTCCTCCTCCCTCCTCCTCCTCCGTCCATCCTATCCTTCTTCCACCTGGAACAGCATTGCTCTGCCCTCCGGCTCCCGGCCAGAGCCTGCCCCCTGGAGGTCATGGGCGGCACAGCAGGGCATCGGGGGGGGGGACCCAAACACACTCAGGACAAGGAGGACAATGGCAACGGGGGGGGGAGGGACTCTCCCTCTCCCCCCTCCCTGGAAAACACCCCAACTGCCCCCCCCAACCAACCAACACCACCGCTGCTCCAAGAAAGAGACAGAGACAGAGACAGCCTCGCTCCCTGGTGGGGGAAGAGTTCCTTTAATGTCACCCAAGACAGGCAGAGGCAGGCAGGGAGGCCAAAGAGAAAGGGAGGCCAGGGCAAGTTCCGCCCCCCCCACCCCACCCTCGCCCAGGTAGCTTAGGCGGTGGGGGCTGAGTGGGGGGGGCAACACAGAGGCAGTTCCCCGCACCCAAAAAACAATACCAGGCCCCACCCTTCCTTCTCCTTGCAGAGCCCCCCACCCACCCACCTCCTCTGCACTGGCCGGGACAAGGGCCTGGGGGCCTTTCCCAGGTGGTGGTGGGGGGCACAGTCCCTAGGGAGCCACTTTTGAAGCAGAAAAGGGGGCGTCTTTCCCACCCCTCTGCTCAGAAAGGACAAGGGGGGGAGAGAGATCTCTTTCAGCTGAATGGCTGGCTCCCAGAGAACCCGTGCCTTCATCACAACCTCACCCCACGCCGCCGCCACCACCCCACCCGTGGCCTCACGGAGTTTTGGCAGGCCGGGCAGGGACGCCACTTCCCTACAAAGGGTGCCTCGCACACCCTTCCCCATCACGGCTGAAGGCAGTTTCTCAACAGGCCACCCCAAGGGACGTCTATCTACCCCCCCATCACCCCCACCCACCCAGACATTGGCCACCAGGCCACCAGGACTCCCCTAACGGGTTGGTCAGCCAACCGGACTCCGTTGTTCTGTGGCAGGGAAGCAGGCCACGGCAAAGGCTGGCTCCCAGGCCCAAGGGCAAGGAAGACCACCACCGCTACTACCAGTGGCCCCTCTGGGTTGGGGATGATCCCAGAGAACACCTCTCTCCACCCCTGCTGCAACCACATTGGGGGGAGGGGGGTAGCAGCATCAGAAAAGGCCTCTTTCTCGCCCCCCTCTCCAGGCCCGTCCTGCTCTGGGGGTTGTCTCTCCCCTCCCACCGACCACACCTCTGGGAGGCTCCCGTGGGGGGTGGGGGGCTCTGTCTGGTGGCCTGGGGGCTAGGAGGTGTGGCACTGGACATTGTGCCTCAAGGGGTCCTCAGAGGTGTCCTCTCGGTGTCCTGGCCCCCCAGGGAAGGGCCTGCCCCCACCCAGGTCGGGCTGGGGGGAGAGGTAGTCCCTCAGCTCCACCTCCTCCGTGTCTTCTGTGGCCATCACCTCTTCGCGGTGGGGGAAGAAAGACTGGAACTGGCGGAGCTGGTGGGCTGGGAGCCAGCCAGGCTCCGGGAACTTCACCTGGGGCAGGAAAAGGGGGTGGGGTGGGGTGGGGGGCGCAGAGCAGTGAGCAGAGCGGAGGCAGTCCAGGCAAGAGGGAGCCCCTTTGTGACCCACAAAGGGGAGGAACCCTGGCTCAACCCCCTAACCTCCACTCACCCAACCTGGCAGCTCCCATCCTCTGCCCCCCCCCCCAAGCCGGCCCTTCCTGCCCACAAAGCTGCTGCCCTGCACAGACAGACAGACACACACACACACACACACACACACACACACAAGCACACACACACAAAGGACAAACTGAGAGCTCCTCCCCAGCTATGCAGAGTCATCCCCCTGGCTGCCCCCCCCAAGTCATAGCTTGTGCTTGCCCGCCCCTTCTCTACAAAAGGGTCATTTTTGCAGCCTTCCTATCCCAACCAGGTGCGGGCGGCAAGGCAAACAAAGCTGGAAGGGCGAAAAGCACCCAATGGCCCCGTTGTCTACTGAAAGGGGGCCCTTGGGCTTTGAGAAGTCTTGCCAGCCGGCCAGCCAGGGACCAATGGCTCCAGCTCTGTGGAAAGAGCAGCCCCCCCGCCTCAGCCCCCCACCCCCCTGGTTGAGTCCCTGGCTCCTGAAGGCCAACCTCCACGCCGCTGGGGCTCCCCCCCCCTGCCCCTACCTGGAAGTGGACAATCAGCTTCCCCTTCTGGGTGGCGTTTCGGTAGACGGGCATTCCTTCTTGAGGGATACACTTCACATCTCCAGGCTTGATGATGCTCCCTGTAGGGCGGGAAAGGGGGTGACAAGGGGGCAGGCTTGATGGGGAGGCTGCTCCCGGGGGGGGGGGAGAGACTCATGGGTTCCAAGACCCCACTGCCCTGCTGGCCCTCTCTCCCTCGGAATCTCTCAATCCCCAAGCTCCCCTCCCCACAAACACACACCTCCTCCCCCCCTCCCCCCGTTCACATGCCTGAGCCCCCTGCCCCACCTGCGCCCTCACCTGGCCGGGAGCAGAGCAGCAGCCGCCGGTTGTCCAGGGTGCGGATGGCCTGCTTGCAGCCACAGAGGGCGTCCACCAGGGGCACCTCCTGCCTGAGGACCAGGTCGTTGCCCTGGCGCTGGAAGACCGGGTGCGGCTTCTGGTTCAGGATGACCACCACGTCTCCAGGCTCAAAGCTGGGGGCCTGGTCCCCCTCCTGGTGGAAAGTGATCTTCTGCCGGTCTGCCATACCTGGGGGGTGGAGGGTGGGCGAGAGGAAGGGGAAGGGTGTGTGTGTGTGGGGGGGGGGGGAGACACACAGATATCGTAAGGCGGCCAGTGGTACAAAAGTGGGCTTCTCGTGTGTTTGTTCTAAAAGGGCTAGGATTTGCAGGAGGGGTGGAGAGGTGGTGGGGGAGGCCTCCCAAGGTCGATTACTTCCAAGTAAGCCAAGCCACAATTCTGAGGCATGTTAAAAGGGGAGTTCAGACAGACTTTTCCCAAGCTTTGCCAACCACCCTAACCCCCGCCACCACCCGTGCCAGGGGTCCAAAGGGCCATGGTGGGCATGGATCCAGGGGCCCCCCTCCCCTCCCCCTCCCCCCTCCGGCCCCTCTGACCTTTGTCCAGCTGGACGGTGAGGACTTTCTTCTCCCGGAGGACCTTCCGGCCGTTGCAGGCCAGGCAGCGGTCCAGGGGCCGCACCCACTCCCCGCTGCCCTGGCACTGTGGGCACATCGTCTGGATGTGGTGCACAATGTTGGGCGCCAAATGGTTCAGCACCACCTCCACCCCGGAGCCGTGGCACTGGGGGCACCGCTTGTCCAGGCCTTCCCGGCAGCCCTGGCCTGGAAGAGAGGCAGGTGAGGTTCAGCCAGCGCGGCAGGAGAGGCTGCCCGGGCAAAAGGGGAGCCTCCCGGGAAGGAGGGGATCACCCTCCCTGTTGCCCCCCCTCTCTCCCCCCCTGCCCCCCCCCACGGCTTACCCCCACAGGTCTGGCAGATGACGTTCCTCTGGATGGAGAGGGTCCGTGTGGCGCCGTTGTAGAGGTCCTCCAGGGTGACCGGCAGCTGGTGGACGACGGCCTTTCCTGGGAAGGGAGGCCAAGCCCAAGGATGAGTGTGTGCCCCCCCCCAAAAAAACCACCACCAACCCGGGCCGTGTGCGGCTGGGCCACCATCCAGCCACAAAGCCTGCTGGGTGGCAGGCCAAAAGCTGGCAGGATCCTCTCTCAGTGTCGCTCCCGTGGACAGACAGAGAGATGGTGGCACATCTTCAGCGGCGTGATTCCCCCACCCCACCCCGAGCTTTCAGTCTCCAGCTGGACTGTGGCATCCACGAGAGATCAGTTCTGAGCCACCGACACCCCGTGGATGCCGGAAAGCGTGGACCTAGAAACCCTTTGTATCCTATGGTAGCCCTTGATTCCCTCGAGGGGCCAGTTCTGGTGTGCCACAAGGGGCACGTCTGGAGTTGGGGGGCAGGGGGGGCTTCTCCACCTTCCTAAGAAGCTGCTCCCCTTCCCCCAAACCCTTTCACTCCAGGACCTCCCTCCCAAGGTGGCTCCCCTTAAGAACTTAGGCTGCAGAAGGGGAGCTGGGGGCCCCTTGCAGCCCCCCCCCAAGCCACCCTCTGGCCATTCCTGCATCACTTCCCACCCAAGCACGGACCCTTACCCACCCAGGGGTGCAGGAGGGAGGAGACTCCCCTCCCTTGGCAGGAACTGGGGCTCTAGAAACCCACCCACCCACCCGGGGCTTCTGAGGGCCAGCGGGGAGAAGCCCGTCCATGGAGGAAGGCAGGAGGAGGAGGAGGAGGAGCCTCCCCTAGAGCCTCCGGCTCAGCAGGTCCAGCCGGCAGAGGAGGAGGAGGAGGAGGAGGAGCCGCCTGGCAGGTGGGGCCAGGAAGGCGGCCGCAGAGGCAGCAATTAGATGGGAGAAGCTGGCAGAGAAGAGTCGTCACCTCCTGGCCTGGGAGGGGGGAGGGGGGAGGAGGAGGAGGAGGAGGAGGAGGAGGACTGGAGGTCGAGCACCCCTCCCCATCCCCCCACCCCCCGGGGCACAACAGGAACTGGGCAACCATCACTGGGGTGGGGTGGGCCCCAGGCCAGCAGGGAAGTTGAGGAGGAGGGTGTCCCCGGGGAGGGGGGGTTGCCCCTCCACCTCCCCACCCCCACCCCCACCCGCAGCAGCAGCAGCAGCAGCTGATCCCGTTGATCTAGGGGATCCCACCCCTTGACGCAATCCTGTGCCTCCAAAGGGCACAAGCACCTCCGTTTCTCGCCCACCTACCTCTCCTCTCCACCCGGGGCCCATGGTGGTGGGCCCCTCCTCTGAAGAACAGGTCAAAAATGTCCATGGGGTGCCCAAAGCCTCCTCGGCCCCCCACGCCCCCTTCCTTCATGGCTCGCTCTCCGCCACAGTCGTACCGGCACCTCTTTTGGGGGTCAGACAGGACCTCGTAGGCCTGGGAGATCTGTTTGAACTGGTGGGAGGAATGAAAGAGAGAGAGAGAGAGAGAGAGAGAGAGAGAAAGGATGGAAGGAAGCCTCAGCAGCTGCTTGATCCAGGTGGGAGGCCCTGCGTCTCTTTCCTGACCAGGAGGGCCAACTCTGACCGGCAACGGTGGCTGCTCTCTTGGGGTCCCGGCAGGATGTGCCCCCCCTCCAAGAGGGTTGGGGTCTGCTGCTGGGAGCCCCCCTCCTTCCCTCCAAGCCTCAAACAGGCCTGGCCCTTCTTAGCAGCCTCTGGAATCAAACAAGCCATGTGTGTGTGTGTGTGTGTGTGTGTGTGTGTGTGTGTGTGTGTGTGTGTGTGTGTGTGTGGAGGGGATTGGAGGTTGTTGAGGGTGGGAGGTATGGAAGAAGACCCAAAGAAGACCCCCCACCCCACCACCACCCCCTGGGCGTGCTCAGCGCCAGCACCTACCCGCTCCCCCTCGCTGGGGTTCTTGTCCGGGTGGTACCTCAGGGCCAGCCGGCGGTAGGCCCGCTTGATCTCCTCCACGGTGGCGCAGGGCTTGACCCCCAGCAGGTCATAGTATCCGGTTTCTTTCACCATCTCTTCTCGCACGCACCCAGGAGGCCGTCGGAAGACGACACTTTGCCGCAGGAATCCAGGAGCTTGAAGCCTGACGGATCACGCAAGCCCCAGGGCCCCCCAGTCACCGCCTGGGCCTGCACTCACGAGGAGGAGCCCCTTGGCCGAGAAGCACCCAAGCCTGAGAGGAGGAAGGAAGGAAGGAAGGAAGAGGGAAAGAGGCATAAAGTGAGAGGAGAGCAAACTCCGGGCAGGCCACAGAGACTGGAAGGCAGAAAGGACTACGAAGCCCAGCATCCAGTGGGGGCGCCAGAAGGGAAATGCCACTCCTGAACCCCCCTCGGAGCAGGAGGAGGGTGGCTGGCTCTCAACGGGGGCGGCAGATGGGGGGGTGGGCGGCTGCTCAGGGGGCCTCCCCCCTCCCTAAAGAGCCTCCCCAGTCCGGATGGGCCAGTCCTAGCTGGTGCGGCTTGCCAGGCGGCAGGAGCCAGTGCTGCGCTCTGCCCTCACCTGCGGAGGAAAACAGCCCCGTGGACAGAGAGAAGAGAGGGTGTGCTTCTGCGGAGGAGGGCAGGCGGGGGGAGGAGGGGCCGGCGCCCTCCCCAGGTGCTCCTTGTCCTGCCTCACTCACTTCCTGTGACCCCTTTCGAGCCCCAGAAGGGCCCGAGGCACTGCCGCCGCCGCCTCCACTGCTCCTGCTCCTGCTGTTCTCCAAGAGCAAAGCAAACCCACAGGCCCGGCCGGCTCCTCCTGACCTGATTTCTGCCTCCTGTCGGCCGCCGTCCCGCCCCATCGCCTCTTAAAAACTTTCGCCACACCCTCTTGCCTAAAAAAGCAGCCTCAGATGCACAGTAGATGGCCGGCCTCCACGCACACACACACAACACACCCAGTGGGTCCGCCAGGCTCCATTCCTGCTTGCTGACCCCCAGAAGGGCTGAGGGGTCCCCGGGGACGTCCCTAGAGGCACAGAAGAGCACAGCCCCACAGGTGGAGCTGCTTCACCCGGGACACGTGAACTCACCCCTGCTGGCCACCAGCTCAGTCAGAAGCCAGGCGGGGGCAACCAGGCCCCAAACATCCAGATGCACCCCCAACACACAGAGAGCCGGCCGGTCCCTCTGGGGCTCCTTCTATCCCAGGGCACACCCAGAGAAGAGGGCCTGGCCCCTAATGGGAGAACCTGCGCTGGGCCTGAGAGGGCAGGGGCAGCAAAAAGCTCCCATGTAGTGGTCTGGTTGGTCTCTTAGAGCCATCTCCCCCCCCCCCCCCAACACACACACATAAACACAAAAACCCGTTTTGAAAGGAATGCCTGAGTTGCTAAATAGGAACTCCAGCAGAATCAAGCCTGAGATGTGCAGGACAGGAGGCTGAAGTGGAACCCAGGCTCACCCTCTGGACATTTGGGTGCCAATTTCCCACCCCTTGGGGTGGGGGGAGGAGGAACCCACAGGAGTGGGGTGGGGTCAGGTGTGTGGGGGGTGAGGTGCAGCCTCTCAAAGGAAAAACTCTACACCTCTTCCCCTATCCCATCCCTTGTGGGACAGGTTTGTGTACCTCCGCCTAATGGATTGCAAAGCTCCCACTTTCCGGGGCTAGAGGGGTTAGTGGACAATGTCTCCATCATAAAGCCTCAATGTCTCCCCCGATGCCTCCCTTCTGCCCACCCACCTCCTGCCGCCCCCAGCCCAGCCCAGCCTGCCTGGCTCTCCAACCAGGGTCGGGAGCCCGGCTGCATCCCGGGCCCACGGGAGGGGCTGGGGACCTGGGAAGCCTCCTCCCAGGAGTGGCTCCACCCTTGGCCTGAGTCAGCAGGGAAGGCCGCTTCACCAAGCCACTTCTGAGGTCAGGCAAGGAGGCCAGAGCCCAGCAGCCCAGGCGGGCCTTTGATCTCCTCCGGGTGGCAAAGCTGGAAGTCCAGGGCTGGCCGGCTGGCCTGGCAGGTTGGGTTGCTGACTGCACCCAAGGCAGGCAGGCAGGCAGGCAGGCAGGGATGCTGCGACGGACCCGCCACAACATGGCTGATGCGTCAGCACATCAGGCCAAAACCCAAAGAAAAATTATAGAGAATTAAAACACGATGGCGCCACAAAGACTAATTGTTCCACTTTAATGTGTTTGTGTTTCAGCTGTGTATGTTTCTTAATTGTGCTGTCAGCTTTTTTTGGGTCCCATTATTAGGAGAAATGAAAGATAGGAATCAAATCAGGGAGAGAATAGAATGAAATGGAACCACAGAGGAAGGAGATCCCAAAACGGCAGGCATCGCTTCTGTTCTTGGGCTGGATGGAGGAGGCCTTCGTCCACCCTCTCCGTGAACACACCTCCACCACTATTATTCTTCCCAGAAATGTCTTTGAGACGGTTCCCATTTAGCATGACTCACAAAGTGGCATCCAGCGCCATCAACGAACCCTCCAGTCAAAGCACAAAACAGCCCGGCCCTTGAAAGGAGTTCCAAACAGCTCACAGGCCATGTTGGGGGGGGCATGCCACTCTTAACAACGATAAGCCCCTAAAAATGATAAGGAAGCAGGGGCCAGGCACAGACACACAGACACCCCCCGCAAGGCTGTTTTGGCAAGGAAGAGAGAGCGACTAACCCTCCATTCCTTCTCCCTCCCCTGCAAAGGAAAGAGTCCCCGCCCAAGAGAGAAGGACAGCCTACACACGTTCAGCTCCACAGGCCACGGATTCTGGGTGAACTAGGAGCTGGTATGGAGAGTCCCCTCAAACGATTCCACGCTGCAGCCCTCCACCCCACCCCACCCCACCGCTGGCAAAGGTTACTGCCCGAGATGTTGCTTTTGGAAGTATGTGTATTACCCATATTTGCCAAGCAGCTGCCACTCTCTGATTTCATTTCGCCTTCGTGCAATCCACATAACCACCCCTCACTTCCTTATAAACGAGTGCTTCTATACGTTATGTGGTGCATCTGAAGAAATGGACTGCAAAACTACCAAAGCTCGTGCTCAATGAATGTCTTGCTCTTCCCGCTGCCTTTGCAGGTGTCTCTGTCGGCCTCTTCAGCTGGGACACCAAAGCAGCATCTATAAGAAAGGCCACGAAGCCAAGCTTGGCATGCAATAAAGGAGAGCCACCCCGAAGGGCTATGACTCCAGTCATAAAACAAAGAGCTGTGACATTGCAAATGGGCCCCGGCAAGGATTCCTGGGTCGGAAATAGACGCAAATAAGCCTTTTGGGAGCATCAAGGTGTTTAAAGATCTTCATAAAATTCTTGGCAGGCATAACCAGGCACACAACTCAGCTTCTCCCTTAAAATTATTCCAGGGTAAAACGAGAAACCTGCCTAGACCTTAGTACGTCCACTGGTTTTGCTTTAGGTTTTTGCTGTCAAGGCACAAAAACCAAGCCTGACGGAACAGAGCGAAGCCACGGGTAGGCTCGTTTTACTTAATTCAGCCTCTTTGCTGAATAATAATAATAATAATAATAATAATAATAATAATAATAATAATAATAATAATAATAATAATAATAATAATAATTAATAATAAAACAAATAGGAGACGCCTATCAGGCAGGAAGGGGCAGGGGATCGATCGATCAGGGAGGGATTATCAGTCCCTTTCAACCAGGGAGGTGGTGGTGGTGGTGGGGGAACGTTTGCCTTTCTTAGACGACAGGTCCCACAATCCCCACGCGCCCTGCGGGGTGCTGGGAGTTGTAGTCCAAGGAGCCCCGCCCCACCCTCCGAGGCAGCAGCAGCAGCAGCCGAGCCGCCCCCGCCCCCTCTTTCCACGAGGGACGCCTGAGGCCCACAGGGACGGCCTCCGTTCCGCGGGGGGGGGCGTGAAGGGGGGGGAGAGAGGCGACCCAAGGGACGCCGCCGCCCGAGGCGCCACTTACCCGCCGGCGCTTCCCGCTTCTTTCCCGGCCCGGGTCCCTCTGGAGGCAGAGGCCACGCCCCCTCCGCCGCCGCCGATTGGCCAGAGGCGGCCTCGGCCACGCCCCACCGGCCTCGCGCGCACCCGCGCAGGCGCCTTCCCTTCTCCCGCTACTCCCTCCCCCCGCCACTGAGGCCCGTCGAAGCCTGATTGGCCCTTCCTCACGTCCGTCGGAGCCGCGGCGTCGCTGATTGGGCCTGGTTGGGCCGGGCGCGAAAAGAGCGGGAATTCCGTCTGAAGAGACAAGGAGGGAGAAAAAAGGGTCCGAGGAAGGAAACGTTGGTGGTCCTCGAAAGGACCTTCCCCTCCCCCCACCCACCCCACCCCCCACCCTTTGAAGGCGCCCCCCCCCGTCTGCCTTTCCAATGGATGTATAATTCAAAAGCATGGCGCGCGGACTCTTCCTTGGATTTCGCCCTTTCCCCCCCCCCCCCCCCACCCCGACCAGGTTTTATTTCCCTCCCCAAACTCTCTCTCTCTCTCCCCTCCCCCCCGCCTCCCCTTGCAGGCCCTATGTCCAAACTTCGGCCCTCCAGAGGTTTTGGACCACAACTCCCAGAATTCCAAGCCTGTATTTCCCATGGCAAAGGACCGTGGGAGTTGTGGTCCAAAACACCTGGAGGGCCGAAGTTTGGACATGTCAGGGCTTGTGTGTGTGTGTGTGTGTGTGTGTGTGTGTGTGTGGGGGGGTCTCCCTCAAAGGCCGTCCCAGGGCAGGGAAGAGCCCCCCCCCCGAGGCGCCCTCCCTCCTTCCCTCCTTGGTCCCTCCGTCTTTTCCTGGATAGAACAAGGGCTGTTTCCTCCCTGGCTGGCCTCCATTCTTGGCCTCCATCCCCTCAGGAGGCCCTGCCATCTCATCTCATCTCATCTTATTTTATCTTATCTCATCTCATCTTATTTTATCTTATCTCATCTCATCTTATTTTATCTATCTATCTATCTATCTATCTATCTATCTATCTATCTATCTATCTATCTGTCTATCTATCTATCTTTAACAACAACAACAATTCTTTATTGAATAAGTCGATTAGACCATTTCAAAACCACAAGATAAAAAACACGCACATCCAAATACTGATAAATATACAAATACAATGCATTATCTATCTATCTATCTATCTATCTATCTATCTATCTATCTATCTATCTATCTATCTATCTATCTATCTATCTATCTATCTATCTATCTATTTGCCAGGGTGGCTTCAAGGCCCTCCCTCCCTGCTGGTTTTCTCTCCTTCGACTTGGGACGAAATGGAGCGCTTTTCGGGCTCCTGTGGCTCCCCGGTTCTCTCCACCCTAACCCTAACCCTGGCGCTTCTGCTGCTCCCGATCCACTCATTGTCTCTTTGCTCCCCCTTTTTTTCAGGTCAGGAAGAAATGCCCCACAGGAGGCCACGGCCACCACGGCCACCCCTGGGCAGCAGCTGCAGAGGGAGATCCTTTCCCTTGAAGGCCCCCTTGACGGTACTGCTTTCCATGGATACAAATGCATTGTGTATAGAGTTGGTAGAGCTCAAGGTGGATTGGATGTAAATTTAAAAAAATCAGATTTTTGGATGATTTAAATTTTATGAATTTGTTTTTGTTTGTTTGCTTAAATAAGTCAATTTTTTTAATCCACTCCACGTGAACCATACACTTATCCCATGCTCACCTATATGCATCTTACCATTGTCTTCCTCCTGGTTCCCTTGCTTGAGACTTGTGGACAAGCAGTCAGTGGGCTTTTCCTGGTGCTCTGGTAAATGTGTGGCCTATGGGCTCTCTTATGTATACATTGATTGAAAGCATTTCTGCCCCACTCCTTATCTAGGTATCTTAGGGCAGAGTACAACATTCAACACTCTTTCATTCTACTTAGGTATTTCACTTATACTGTATACTGCCCCATAAATAAAACAAACTGATAAATAAAAATAGTGCACAGCACCATTCTGGATGGTTCACGGTGTGGTACAATCCAGCAGAATGTAGCAATACAAAGATGAAACCAGAAGGTCATAAAACCATAGTATAATCAGACATGCAACATTAAATAGCGTTAGAAGAAAGGATGTAAATGTTTCTTAAATTATTTGCATCCTTTCCGATTCCCAGAGAGTCCAAAGCTTTAGAACAGGGAGCCCTGTTAGCCTGTGCAAAGCATCTCAGGAAAAATGCAAAGAAACAAAACAAGAACAAAAGCAAAAGCAAAAAAAAACCCTTAAAGACTAAGTACTGTACTGTATTCTGTTTTATTGTGACCTTTGGACACGTTTGTTCCCTTTTGTTTCTTTGGTACAAATGTACAGGTAACTCTGTTACCAGCTGAGGATACAGATTATGGACAATGTGACAAAGGCTTGTCCGCACAGGAAAACTCTGGATTAAAATTGTGTCTTTGAAGCGCTACAATGTTTGGTGTCCCTCCTTTTTTTCCTTTCCTTTTGACAACATACTGAGACTAAAGCAGCTACTTTTTTGAAACGCTGTTGCCCAGGCTTTTTTTCTGAAATGCTGTTCCCACTGGTGGCCACGGCATGGCAGCCGCCTCCTTGCTCACAGCCGGACAGCTGGAGCAAAGCCATTTAGAGCAGACAGCAAGCAGATCGAGTTCAGCCCTGAGGGCGGCAGGGAGGGGAGGCAGGAGCAGGTTGCCCGTTGCTTGGAGATCAAGGCAGAGGAGAATGCCAGCTTACCTCATGCTTGTTCAAAAGAAGCCACGGCTCCCCTTGCAGAGAAGAAGAAGGATGGGCAGGGAGCACAATAGCAGCAGTTGGGGAGGCAAGGCACCGGCCGGGCGGGAAAAGGTGAAAGCTGTCGTTTGGCTAGTAGAATCAGTTGGATGCCTTTTTGCAGCTTCGCACTTGGGCAGCAGGGAAGACTTTCAGACCAGAGGGAGGTCAAAAACTGAGAATATCCTAGGCAACAAGTAGGTGGTGCTAAGATGGGGCTCCTTTGAAACAGTGAAAGCTGCTGCACTCATTCCCACCCACCCACCCACCCCGTACACAAAATACCACAGAGGCGGAGGCCTTTGGGAAAATGAACTTTCCCTCTCAAAGTGCTCCCATTGGCTTCTGTCCCCTTGCAATCTCAAGCCAGTTTTCCCATACAGAAAATGGAGGTCTCTTCATTGGTGCGCTCTTTCTCAATGTGCTGCTTCTTAGCTGCGTACAAACAGCCTATGCTTGTGGGCCAGACAGGTGTTCTCAGCTGGGGCCTGAGAGCTCTGGCTTTGACGTTTGAGCCCCGTGTTTAACTCTGGGCTGTCCTCCAGGGCTTTTCTTGGCCAGCAGCTCTCACCTGGGCCTCCTTCACAAACCTTCTGGGAAACTGTTAAATATGGGGAAATGTGTCTATACAACGGCCATCGCGCACTGCAGCTTGTGCCAGGGAGTAAAGGTGCTGCTGCTGGGCATTAGGTGGTTTCATAGCCTTTGCTTCTTCTGTAGAAAGGATAAGCAGATGAGACCAAAACTGAGTGCAACCTACAAGACTCCCAGGACACCTCTCTCATATATTGATCTCATGGAAAACAGAATATCTTTTTCTCTCTTAATTTTTGCAACAAACGCTTGTGTCTAGAGAAGAAGATTTAAATGTTTGCAAGGACATGGAGGCCGATTTAACAAGTGTTTCATTCTTTGGTTGAAGTGTTGAAAAAAGTAGCCGCGTTAGCCTGTGCAAGAATTCCAGGCAAAAATCAAAGGAACAAAACAAGAGGCAAAAACAGATGTCAGTAGGTGGCGCTCTGTCACCTCCTTGCCTCTTCTCTAACCAGCTGTTAACTTCACATCACTTGGACAGCTGGGACGTTCCATTGGCAGAAGTGCTTAAAATACTTTGCTTCCTGATAAAAAGACTGTTGCCGGATCCAGATTTAGCCGCCTCTGAGTATTTCCCTCCCTTGAGAGGGTCCCCCCCCCTCCACTTGTCCCCCTGCCTCCACCCCATTTTTCTTTTTCCATAGGATGGAAAGACCAGATTAAGAACGGAGGAGACTCAGGGCCTGAAAAAGAAAAGGCTGGGCTGGACTCTGGTGGCCAGATATTTCCCTTTCTTTGCTCTCTTCCTTCCTGCAGCTCAACGTTAACCCTGAATTCTACCTTTAAAAATGCCTGTGGGTATTTCTCCCTCTGTTCTTCTGTGCGTAGGCAGAATACTGTCCCCACAGAGAGAGATCCCACAGCTCCTTCCTCCACTGAATACCACCCAAGCACAGAGTGGCCCCAAAGGGTATTCCCAGGGAGCCCCCCCCCAACCCTTCTGTGCTTGGTGCCTGCCGCTCCCCTTTTCTCTCAAAGGAGGGGATCCATCCGCCTTGGTTTCCTGACTGCGCCAGCCAGTCAGGGATGCGACCCTACTCAGAAAAGACTGTTGGCAACAGGTGGGTGTGAAAACAACCCTTCTCTCTCTCCCTCTCTCCACCCCCCCCCCCCCGCCCAAGATGGCCAGTTGGAATCTCCCCCTGGATTCCACTGGGATCCTTCCGTGATTTGTGATGCTCTGGAAGGAGATGCCTGGGCTAGATCATATCTCCTGCTGAAGGAGCCAAGCCATCTTGATCTCTGGTGGAGCTCCAAGGGCCAGGATGGGACTGCTGCGGAACGGATGGGTGGCAGCGACGGCATTATTTGTGGAATGGGTCACTGGCCCCAACTAATGAACCCCACCCCACCCCAGACCGTGCCCCCAGTGTCAGATTTCCAGGCCCCAACTTCACATGGGCAGGTGGAGCAGAACAAGATTTGTTTTTAAAACCAAGACATTTGAAGCCCCCAGGCTGCCAGCATGGGTGGGCCTTTCCCTGGCAATACTGGAGAGGACCTTACCCACTCGTGGGCAAACTGAAA
This sequence comes from Phrynocephalus guinanensis, assembly GCA_037367245.1. Taxonomy (NCBI): domain Eukaryota; kingdom Metazoa; phylum Chordata; class Lepidosauria; order Squamata; family Agamidae; genus Phrynocephalus; species Phrynocephalus guinanensis. The sequence continues at coordinate 12,350,300 of CM074754.1, read as the reverse complement.
TAAACCCCCAGCAGCAGTTCCTCCCCCCCCCACCCACCCCACCCATTCTTGTATTCTATAGATGGGCCACTGCATACCGATCTCTTCTTCTCTTTCCCCCTATAGATCCCTGGGGTTGACTCAGCTGCCTGGAAACATAGCCCCAACGTGGCACCCAAGAAGATGGAGCAGGATTGTGTATCCCATTATGGCCCAGCTAGCAAATGCTTGGCAGGCTCCAAGCACCTGCCGCTGCCTCCTCAGCTCCCCACCGCCCCCCTGGGTCTGATCCCCTCCCTTGGGGCCGTGTGTGGTGCAGCTGGGCTGGCCGGCCGGCCGGTCCCCTCCCAGAGTCCAATCATTCTGGGACCGGATGCCATTCCAATCTCTAATCTCCGCTCTGGAGGGAGCCAGCTGCTCTCTGCGCCCCTCCTCATCACTCCAGTCTGACCCTCTCGGGCAGAAATAGACCCTGAAGGCAGCAATGCTCAGGGTGGGAGAGACGAGGCTGAAGCAGGCACAGCAAAGTCTGCGCCCCTTATTTTCCATCTCCAAGGGGCCCCTGAGCACATGGGAAGCTGGCTGTGGGACTGAGGCCACGGATTCAGGGGCACCCTGCCAGCCGGGGAGACCCCCGCCCCTCCTGCCTTTCCCCCTACTCTTTGACCATATCCTGCGCCATTACCTCCCCCTGTAGAGGACTGGCAATTACAGAGCTCTGTGATTACAGAGAAATAATTGTGTTTGTTGCTTTGGAAATTGCAGTTTACTGATGCCAGCAAAGGTCCTTTTCCGTGTTCTTGAGGAATATACAATGATCGTTATTTTTGTCTCCTGTCCCCATCATCATCTTTCTCTGTCCCTGAAGTCTGTGTGAACCTCATCACTTCCCATAGAACAGGCATGATCTGGAGTTATAAGCCAGCCATTTCCTTTCCCCCGCCCCTCCAATACAGCCCGTCTCTCCCCAGTTCTCATGAAACGATTCACGGACTGGATTGTCTGGTTACCTATTTGTTATGTCCCTCTTCTGCCTTTCTTTCCTACATGGCCTCCTCGCAGCAGTAGTTTCTTCAAGGTAGATCAGGCTGAGCACGGCTTTCGCCTGTGGTCACCCACTGGAATTTCAGCCCGGATCAGTTAGGATTTATTTGTTTGTTTATTTTACTCTAGCTGCACCATTGAGTGTGGCTTTTCAAAAGGAAAAGAAGAAGAGCCGGTCCAGAGAGCTGCCTCCTTACCTTCTCTAAGGCAGTCTGGCTGGCCGCTGCCCAAGGATGGTGTGGGTTAGGGAAGGCATCTGCTGAAACAAAGGCCAGCCTGTGACAGACAGAGCCTTCCTGGCTGGGCTAGAAAGGGATGGGCCCGAGGGGCCCTCATCTCAGACGGACGAATGGCTAAGAGAAAGTCCACCTGGCTCCCAAGGCCTGGATCTGCCCAAGGAGGATCCCCTCTAGCTGAGTGATCTGTTTGGCCCCTTGGGCTGCCAGATTCACCCACAGGGAAGGAGGAACAACCCCCAAAAGATCCTTTGACAGCTGATCTGGAATCAGAGCCAAGGAACTAAACTAATTAACTAATTAATTAATTAATTAATGACTACAAAATATCTGATCATGCTGGTGTTGATTAGCATCTGTTGTTTCATAAATCTTTTCTCAAGCTTTCCTACTTTTCCCACTCAAAATGCAAGTTCTTTCGGTTCCAAAATGTTCCATGTATTATTAATTTTGGTGAGCTCTTCAAAATGCAGTGAAAGCAACTTTTTTTTATCGGTCAGTTCAATAGGTGTGACTGTTTCCGGCATGGAGAGGACCACCAGTGTCCTTGCCTCCTGTACGTGTTGTAGAGATGATGGGAAGTCTCTCTGGGGAGGAACAAGGAAGCAGCCATCTTGCCTTGACATGACCAGGATTCAGCGCCAGACTTTTAAGAGGTAATTCAGCTCCTGCTAAATTATAAACTTCTTTCGTCTCTGTAATCTCTCCATTCCATTCAAGGAGGAACTTGAGTGAAATTCTCCTCCTTTGTGACTTGTCATATCTGTTTCTGGTGTCAACATCCATCATGCATACATAAATACAAAAAAAGGGGGGGTACAGGCTTCCCAACAACTGGCTCATCTCTCTATGGGCTCTTTGAGGGCCACATATTCCACTGGGCAGAATTGCCCATCAGAAAGAAATATTATAAAGTGAATCATGGGGTCTTGCCATCAACCGAGCGGAATAGACTGTCATGTGGATCATGTTGAGCTTTAATGTGTGGCCACGCCCAGGCAACAAGGATATGAATCAAGGCCATAGAGTAGAGGGTGGCTCGCCTCCCTGCTCTGTGTGGGGGTGGGTGGGGGGTGGGGGTGGGTCTTCTGTGTGGCTCCTGAGTGCAATATGTGCCTACCTTGGTCATGTGATATTGCTTTGTTCCCTGAGCCAGGAGTGTGTGTGTGTGTGTGTGTGTGTGTGTGTGTGTGTGTACACGCATGTGAAGGGGGATGTATCCTTGGGGCTAGGAAAGCAGCTGCCTGAGCCGAGGGATCTTGGGCCTGCCCCTCCCACTCCCCCCCCCCAGGCCTGAGGCCTTGGACGGGGGGGGGGCTGCTCTGAAATGCTGCTCCTTGGGCAGAGCAATATCTTCTGCTCCCCCAATTTCCATGAAATCCGAGCACTCTTCCCGGCTCCGGTTGCTCCCTTGGCTTCGACCCCTTCCTTTCTCCCAGCTGATGGATGGCTCCAGACGTACATTCCAGAGAGTTGCCCCCCCCCCACTTGCAGCTGATGGGTTTTAAATCCATTTCCATGGAATCCGGTACAAGGTGAAAGGCAGGGCCGGGGGGGGGGTTGCTCTTGTGATCTTTGCTTTCTGCCATGCAGTGAGAGAGAAATAGAGACCCTCCGGCCCCCTTTTGCTTTCTGGGGCTGTGAGCTGGCTGGGCAACAGCTGCTGGCGGGGTGGGGGGGGGAGAGAGGAAGGCTCCCGTGTTGCAGAGGCATTGCAGGAGCAACTGCCCCTCCCAGGAATGCCCCTCCGCTTAGAGGGAGGCCTTATTATAGAGCAACGGCTGCTCCTTCCTTTTTTTGGCCGGAGGGGCTACGGAGGGGCATTTCTCCTGCCCGCCCGCCCGCCTGCCTGCCTGCCTGCCTGATGCTGCCCAGGGAAGGATTCCGAGCCAGAGGGGGCCACAGGGCTGGCAGGCAGGTTCAGGGGACCAGGCAGAATAATGAGGAAGATGTGGCACTAATGGAGGAGGAGCCAGAAAAGGACCTCTGGATGGATTGTTCCCATCACTTTTGGTACCTGGAAGGCCTCCTTGTCCTCGAACCCTCACTGGCACCCCACTGTTCCGTCTGCCCCGCCGGCTGTTATGTTTTTAAGCACCCAAACTGGGGTAGCCATGTTGGCAGTAAACACAAACAAACAAACCGTGTGAACTGTTCCGTACATTCCTTGGGAGGAGGACATGGTGGGCTTATTAGAGAGGGTCCCAGCCAAGAGAAGCTGCCTGTGGGACAGGATGATGGAGGCAGGATAGGCACCATCCTCGCCCGTTTCAGCAAACACCCGCAAGGGTCCTCATGGTCTTTATTTGGGATCAGAGGCCACCCTCCTCTCTGTCACACCGTCTTCTGGTCCTAACGTCTACCTTTCAACTTGTCAGTGGTTTGCCATCTTTTTTTTTAAAAGCCCACCCCTGCATGATCTTGTTTGAGAAAGGCAGTCTGGCTGAGCAGTTGCCTCCTCAGGCTTCCCCATCCACCCGGGTCTTCCACGAAGGGCCCTTCAGTAACGGTGGTGGAGCCTTCCTCCCTGCAGCCAGTGAGGTGAAGTCAGCTTCTAATTCCTCTACTTCACTGCCCATCAAAATAGAACCAACAGCCAGCAAAAAAAAGAAAGAAAGAAAAAAAGAAAGAAAGAAAAAAGGATGGATTTGGGAACCTAGGCGGCTCAGGGTGTGTGAGAGCAGACTGAGAGAGAGAGAGAGAGAGAGAGAGAGAGAGAGAGAGAGAGAGATTTGAGAAGAACAAAACACAGCTCACGGCCAGACAATGTCGTCATGTGCCATTTCTGTTTCACTTCATTTTCCCCCTCCTGGACATTCCTCCGAAACGGGCAGGAACCTGCCTGGCACATTCCTCCCTCTGGTCGCCTTTAACCCCCACCCACCTCTGCTGGGGGGGGGGGGCTCCATTATACTCTATCTTTGGGACTGGGGGCTGGGGGGAGGGCAAAGGGGAGAAAGGATCAGGCTAATGAACGGAGCAGCTCAGCCAGGCCGATAGGCAATGCAATGCCTATCCAGGAGAAAAGAGCCGGATGTGAGAACGCTCCTCTTGCCCCCCCCCCACAACCCCACAGGACTCCAGGAGGGGTCTCTGGTGTGTGTGAACAGTTCTTTCTTTTCTTCTTCTCCCCCCCCCAATCCCCACTGCCAGCTTCCCCCTGTAGCCTTATAAGGCCTCTACATTTGGGGAATTTTGCTGAGTGAGGTCATTGCGCTGAGGTCATTCTCTCCCGGCTCACCCCCCCACCCCAACACACACACACAGTGCCTGGTTTTCCCTCCCCCACAGAGTTGCTTTGTGTGGCCTCCATTGAAATGGCCAGCCCTGAAGGAGACAAAGGCCTTAATGGGCTGGACGGGGGCCAAGCGGTGCGCGCTGAGACTTCAGAGGGAGACAGCCACATCCTCCTGATACCAGGGAGTGGTGCACAGAAGGACTCCCCCTCTCTCTCTCTCTCTCTCTCTCTCTCTCTCTCTCTCTCTCTCTCTCTCTCTCTCTCTCTCTGTGTGTGTGTGTGTGTGTGTGTGTGTGTGTGTGTGTGTGTGTTTGAGCTGCCATAGGCCACTGCCCATAGATCCTCAGGTGGGGTGGGCAGAAGGAGGGAGGGAGGCACTGGCAGGCAGGCCGATGGGTAGGAGAACAGAGAGAAGGCGAAAGGGGTTGATGCCGTCCACCCTCCACAAAGTCCAGCCCACAAAGAGGAACTGGGGAAGCATCTGGGGGCTGGGGAGGGTGGCTCACCTGTCCCAGGTGGCACTGAATGGTGGGAGGAAGAGGACTGTTCCCCTGGTCAGTCCAAGCAGCCCCATTTACCTGTGGCTGCGCCTGCTGCTGCTGCTGCTATTGAGACGGTAGTTTTCCTCTTTTAAAAGACACGTGCGCCTCCCTTCCCATCCACCCAGTCTAAATGCGTCAGTGTAGGAGGTGGCTCACCAAGAACGCAGGCTAGTTTTCCTGCGTGGGTCCGTAGGTGTGGCCACATTGTTGTCATCTCTTGTGGCAAGTGCAAGACTCAGCGTTTGTTTACGGCTTTCACCACCCAGCTCATCCCACGGTCCTCGTGCACACATACCAGCACCACCAGCACCACTCGCTAATTAGATTATGTGTGCTCTAATGGCTGCATTTAACAAGCCCCAACTGTCTCTTTGGACACGTCTTTGGAAGAGAAACAATAGCAAGGCTTAAACTTGGTCCAGCAGCTTCTTCTCAGGGAAAAAGGCTCCCCCTACTACCTGTGCTCTCCTTGGTAATTTTAAGTTCAAGGTGGAAGGCGATAAAGCAAGTATTTCTCTTACTTTCCCAGCAGATGGGGAAACTGTTTGCACACCCCGTTAATCGCCTGTTGAGCCACATCTGCTGGAGCTGAGGCGCTCGTGCTTCAAGTACTGCTCTCCTCTTAGCACAGCGAGGGGTCCTCAGTATCGCCTTCAGATCTAAGGCGGAGGCACCAAGCGAGCTCCCTGGGACACTCTGGCGACATGTGGGGGTGGTGGTGGGGGGTGGGGGGGGTGAGGGCCAAGTTGGTGCCACCTAGGAAGCCCAGGGAGGAAATTCCCAGGGGGACTTGGTCCCCTCTTTACCTGCCACTGCCCATGATCAGCTGCACGTTCTCAACCGGTCTGGGTGAACCTGCATGTGATGTCAAACGCAGCCCCACTGCCCCTCCCTGCTGAACAACTCCCTGGCCTCCACCTTCTGATCCCCCTCTTTCCCAGTGGCTTAGACCCCAGTTTTCAGAGGGCTTCCTTTCCTTACCAGCCCCACCTGGCTCTGGCCCCCCTTTTGTCAGCTTCCAGAGTGGCAGAGGAGGTGTTTCATGTTGCCAGGCATGTCAGCCCCTCCCCTGGTTAAGTGCCGCTCCCCCCCCCAACACACACACAGAAACGCCCGTGGCACTGGCTCCTTCTTTGTTCGTTGGCCACGGCAGGGATGCTCCATGTCTTCCAGGCTTCTCCCAAGCCGCTCCCTTTAATGGGCACCGCCAGGGGTGGATCTGCTGGGCACTGATGCCCTTCGAGCCCCCTCCTGAGCGCCTCCCCCCTCAGGGCCACCGTCCGTCCAAGGAGAGGATGTGGGCCAGGTCTGCCCTCGGGCCAGCCATCTCAAAGCGTGGAAGAGCGGCTCCTCTCCCAGGGAGCCCAGGCCTTGCGTCATACCTGCCAGCTGCCCGGCTTGGCTCTGCCGTGTGCACCAGTCCCCTTTTATGGCACTACCTGTAGGAGCCGGAAAGAGCGCCGAAAGGGGCCCTTCCTGGCAGCAAGGAGGAGAAGGAGGCCCCTTGCCAGAGAAGAGCTGGACGGGCAAAGCAGGGGTCCTAGCTGGAGCTCAGGCGGGGGGGGGGGATTCACTTCATTCCTCCCCGTCAGCAAGGCCCCCCCCTCACGCAGACCTGCCACAATGGCCATGGTGGCTCTTTTAGCCCAAGGGAAAGCCGCCCAGACGGGTCCTGTCCTGCCAAGGCCTTGAGGCCAGGGCTGTTCCAGCCTTTTGCCCTTAAAAGGACTGGTTGCTTTGAGACCTTCTCCTTATCAACCCTTGCCCTGGGCAGGCGGGGGTGGGGGGTGGGGGGCGTCCCCTGGAACCACGTTGGCTGTGGATCTTGGCCTGCAGCATCCTTTGGAGTGGGAGATGTGTGGGGGGGGGGTTTCAGCATTTGACTCTGTCCCGTTACTCCCTTTCACCAGGCGTTTCCATCTTCTCATGTCCTGGCACCTTCCGCAAGGACCAGCCCCAGAACTGCTGGCCGAGGACGGGCTTTTCAAGCCACCATCTCAAAAGTGCAGGAGGGTCTTTGCTTGAGCTGACCTCCCCCTGCCCCCCAACCCCCCATGCCCGAAATCCTCAGAGCCCTGGAAACCTCTCCCTCCCCCCTCCCCCTCCCCCCCTTTGCCCGTCCATGCCCACTCCTGCTCTTAACCCCCCCCCCTGCTGAAGGAGGGCAAACTACAGGCAACAGAAGCAAGAGGTGGCAAGTTCAAGTGTTGGGAAACAACGGGCTTTATTAGCATATAAAGGAGGCACACGTGTGTGTGTGTGTGTGTGTGTGTGTGTGTGTGTGTGTGTGTGTGTGTGTGTGTGTGTGTGTGTGTGTCGGGGGCGTGTCGCCTCCCCCACTGGCTCCCTTAGACAAGGCACTGGAGCGGGCGTTCCTCTGAAGAAACCCCACAAGGGCCACCCGCCCACAACTTTTCTAAGGCCACAGCCGGCATCAGAGGCAGCCTGAGATTGTTGCCTGTCCAAACGCCAGAGAAGGGGACTGACCGATGACCATTAAGGACGAGGACGAGGACGAGGAGGAGAGACTCTGAAATCCAGGCCCCAGTGCAGTCTTACTACATCCCTACAAGGGGCTGAATGCTCAATAAAACAAACATGCCTAGAAAGCTACCATAGACTAAAAGTTTTAAAGGGCCAAAGAGTCTGTCTCGGCAAAGCTTCTGATGGTCAGTTTGACGGCCTCTCCTGAATTCTCAAAATGGGAACATGGCAGCTAGAAAAAAAAGGGGAGGGCGGAGAAGAAAAGCAATGACCCCCCCCTCCCCCCCCCCCCACACACACACTTTCCCAAGAGTGATCTTGCTTGCCCCTCTCAGGCCCGAGACAGAACCGCCGGGATCTTCTAGGGGTCTTCTTGGGACCACAGCTCCTCTTCGGCTTCTGGTCGGAACTTGAGGTGTTGGCCGGACTCCAGGCGCAGGGCTTCCTCCTCGAACGTTGGCAGGATGGGAAGGGCCCCCATCTCTGGGCCTTTTCCTCCCTTCAGGCAAGCTGCCTGCATGAGGTCAGCAGACAAGCCGCCCTTCAGGCCGAGGGCCGCTGGCTCTGTTTTGTTCCCTGGAGAACCTCCCTCGGGAATCAGAAGAACGTCTTGGCCGGCCCATCGTTTGGCCTCCTCGTTGGCCGGCCCTTGAGGTGGGCCATGGCTTCCACTCTGAAGAGGAGGGAGGCCCTGCACCTCCTCTCTCGGGGATCCCTGGGGGATGGCGTCCTTCTTCACAAACTCTCCCGCGGAGGTGCCCCCGTCGTCGTTGTCGCTGCCGTCCTCCTCCCCGTGGCTCTGAGGGAGGTGGCTGAGGCCGTTCAGCTCCAGGACCTTGGCGATCTCGGGGAGACCAGGCTCTTGCGGCAAACCGTTTGTGTCACTTGCGACCCACAGGCCGGGGGTTTCCGTTGGGTCTTTGACACTGAGGGGGGAGACCTTTGCAACATCTCCAGTCACCTGGGGTTCCCCTGTTTCCCATGAGGGGGTGGAAGCCACGTGACCCTGTCCTTCTGGGAGGTCAGAGACGCCTCCTCCTCCCAAGGCAGAGAGCTCGGCTTCGGCGCGTTCCTCAGCGGCTCTGATCAACTCTTGGTTGAACTCCAGGGCTTGCTCGACAATCTCCAGAATATCCGAGTCTTTCATGCCTTCTGCCGACACGCTCACGGCTGCCTCCTCGGCGGAGGCACAGGGGGAATCTTTGCTGCTGCTGGGGCCAGTTTCAGACAGAGCTTCCTCTGGAGTGTGATCTGGCGGAGAGGTGTGTTGAAGTCCCTCCTGGCAGCCTGTCAAGACTTTTGGCTCTGCAGTGCCTCTCTGTCCGCTGGCAGGCGCATCTCCTCCTCCTTCCAACACAATTTCTCCCAGATCAGCCACGCTGGTCAGAGGAGACACCTGAGAGACCTCTTCCATGATGCTTTCCTCACTCAACTCCAGGGACCCACCCTCTTCCTCGTGGGCCGTTCGCTGGAGATTATTCGGAGCCAACAGATCGTCCCCTGGGACGATGCCTCCCTTCTCTGCCTCCCCTGCCAAATCTGTGCGGCTTTCTCCCTCGTAGGTCTGTGTAGTCGTGGGCTTCTGTTCTCCTGCCATGTCGCTTCCTGGCTGGGAGGTTTCCTCCTCTGGCTGCCTGTCAGAATCTTCAACTGACAATTCAGGATCCTGCCCCAAAAACTCTCTCCTCCCAGATGCTTCTCCTGGATGTAAGTCTTCACTTTCTAAGGTTTCATTGGGAACAACTTCTAAATCTTTGGAAGCTGCTGGAAGCTCCGGTGAGCCAGGAATGTGCTGGCTAGGAGCCGCCTCGGTGGGGTGGCCACTCTGCTCCCCGGTGTTCTCCCCTTCCCGGCTGCTTTCCTGCAACTGGGGGCTGCTCTGTCTCCCTCCCTCCAGGATGTGTGGTGCTCCTTCTAAGGTTGCAGCACTGCCTGTGGTCCCAGGAAGGAACTCAGTGGCCTCCTCATGCTCTGAGGGCCACGGGCATGCCCCAGTCGCAGCCGGCCTCTGCTCATCGTCCACGTGGAAGGGTGTGAGGCCTGGCAGTGTTTCCTCCAGCGTGGCCTCCTTGCCAAGGGCGTCCCTCTCACAGGTGGTGTTTGGGGAGGTACCCCAGGATTCCAAGGAATCCTCTGATCCAGAAGAATCCCTTTGCGACTGAAGGCTGCCCGGATCACTCCGGTCCTTCGCTCCCCATCCGTCAGCCATGCCGCTGGGCGTTTCCGCAGGAGCCAGTGGCTCTTCCTGGATCTCACAGGCTGGGGCTTGTCCAATGTGTGTTGCGTGCTGGCCTTGGGGTGCCAGTTGGCCCTCCGTTGCCATTGGCTGCTCTTCTGCTGCCAGAGTCCCCGTCCTGCCTTCTTGGCCTTCAGAGCTCTGCGGTGGGTTTTCGTCTACCTTCCGATGATTTGTCCTGAGGTGGCCTGCCGTGTCTTCCATCTCCAATAAGCCTCCAGCCTCCTCCTTTTCAACTTCAATGGCTTCCGTGCCTGTTTCCCAATCGCCTCCTACTGGCGCGTCGCCCTCAGCCACGGGAGAGACCTCGGGGCTGTCGTCTTCCTTCTCCATCTTTTGCTCCGTGGGTAGCAGCTCTGCAGGCCGGCTGGAGTTTTCTTCAGCCTGTTCTCCGTCCAACATCTCTGCTCTCAGGATGTTCTCCTCTGCCCAAGCAATGTCAGGCAGACAGACAGCCTCGTGGGAGCCAGTCGTCATCTCCATGTCCTGTTCTTCTGTACCTTCATTTTCAGCAGCATCCTCTTCTGTACGGAGGTCTTTGCGTTCAATCCCCCCCACGTCTGAGAAAGCCGCCCTCTCCGGAGTGTCTTCGTTTCCCAAAACGCTGGCTTCTTTGGGGAGCCCTTCAGCCCCAATATTGTCCGCAACAGAGAGGTCTTCCTGCTCTCCTGTCACTCCATTTCCCATCTCATCCTCTTCTTCGTGGAGAGCTTTGTGTTTGCTGCTGCTCTCCTCAGCTGAGAAACTCTCCCCATCTATTGCATCCCCTCTTTCCCAATCCTTCTCTTCTTCCTGAATAACTTTAGGTCCAAAATTCTCCATGCCTGGGAACCCCTCCTGTTCTACTCTATCTCCAATCCCTATGTGGTTTGCTTCATCATGGAGATCTTTGCATCCCATGTTTTCCATGTCTGGGAAACTTTCCACGGGTGTTACATCTTCATTTTCACCTTCATGCCCAGTGTTCTTCACATCTGATAATCCCTCCTGTTCTAATAGATCTTCATTTCCCAAAGTGTTCTCCTCCTGGAGATCCTTAGGTCCAGCATTGTCCAGGGCCGGGAATCCTTCCTGTTCTCTCGCAGCTTCATTTCCCAAACAATCCTCTCTTTTGGGAAGAGTTTTAGGTCCGACAGTCGCTGTGTCAGAGAAGTTGCCCCTCGCCTCTCCTGCACCTGCGTTGCCCGCATTCTTCTCCTCTTCACCCCCCTCATTGTCTCCGGGAGTCTCCTCGCTGGCTTTTGCCTCGCTCTTTCCCTCCTCAGCCTCCCTGCCGCCGGCCACCCTGGCCTCACCTGCAGGGGCCTTTTCTTCACTCCTGGCGGCAGAGAAGTCTTCCTCCCTCGCAAGGATCTCTTCCAGGCGGAGGGCTTCTGGGCCCAAGGGCTCTGCGGAGGCCCAACCGCTCTCACAAAGCAAGGCCCCTGGGGCCTGAAATGGCTCCGGTTCCACCGGCAGGTGGAGATGCTCTGGGCCACTGGGGACCAAGAAGGTGGTGGGGCTTCTGGGTGCCAAGCCGTCAACGGCAAGCCCTCCTTCCTCTAGAAATCCGTCTCCCAGCATCTCAGCCAGAACAACCTCCTCCTCCTCCTCCTCCTCCTCCTCCTCCTTCTCCTCTCGGGAGGGGCTCCAGAGCTCACGCCTTCCCTCGCCTGCTGTCAAAGGAAGGGCTTCTGGGCTCTCCACCTCCTCCAGGTCTTCTGCTCCGCCGTCCACCTCTTCCAGGGACCTTCCCGTGGCACCCAGGGGGCTGGGGCTGGGGCTGCGTGGCCAGCTTTCCTCCGTGCCAGGGTCGTCCTCCAGATCACACGGGCGCCCTGTGCCTTGGTCAGTCTCCTCCCCAGGCCCATCCCTCTGCTCTGTGCTCAGGGGGGCAGGGGGGTCCTCAGGGCCAGCTTGTCCCGCCTGTGGGGAGGATTCTGCATCCTGGCCAAATTCCGTTTCGCCAGGAGCTGCAAGGAGAACACCGGCGGGCCTTTGTTCCCTGTTTTGCTCCTCCTTTGGCGCTTCTGTTTGTAGCGGAGACAAGGATTCTGCATCTCGGGAGACCCACGGCCCTTCTCCTCCTGCTGCTCCTCCTGCTTCTTCTTCTTCTTCTTCCTCTTGCAGCTCAGAATAGGCTTCCCGGCCACCGTTGAGGTCGGTTGTGTGTCGGGAGCCCTGGACCACCTCTGGGGGCTCTTCTCTCTTTGGGTCACCCTCCACCTCCAGCCCAGCTTCCTCCTCCTCCTCCAACACCTCCTGGCCTGGAGACAAGGCCTCTCCGTTGGGCTCTCCTGTGGGCAAAGAGGGGTCCGGAGGATGAGGAGCACTGGGCCCTCCACTCGCCTTGAGCGAGCGGGGCTCCAGGCAAGGGCCTTCTCCGTTGACCTCCTGGACTGCCATTTCTAGGACTTCTGTAAGGAGCTGAGGAGGACACGGCATGTTCCGGAGGGAGTCCTCTCCTGGTGGCTCTTCGTTCGGCTGCTTCTCTTCTTCCTCTTCTTCTTCTTCTGCTTCTGCTTCTTCATGAGGTTCCTCCTTCTCCCACGTTCTTTCTGCCTCCGTTGGGGTTGCAGCCCCATCCTCTTTCCCTCCACCTTCCTTCTGGCCCCTTTCTTCCGACTCCTCCTCGTCTGCCACTCTAAGGCTGACGGTGTTTCGTCCCAGGGGGGTGTCATAGGAGACAGCCCAAGAGACCATTTCTGTTTTGGTAGACACGGCCAGCGTGCTTCGCTCGGAGAAGCCCAGCTGAACGGCGCTGGTCTCGGTGGCCTCTGGGGCCTCCTTCTGGACCAAGGCCACGTCTCGGTCGTCTTTGGCAGTCTGGAGCAGAAGGGCATGGCTGGCCTTCTGGAACTCACGAGCCCCGGCGGGGGGGCTTCTGCAGCTCTTGGGCAGCGGGGAGACAAAGCTGGTGGCCAAGGACTCAGCGGGGCTCCTCAGCAGCCGAGGCGTCCCGTTCCTCTTTGTCCCATGGGTGGGGCTCAGCTTCAGGTCCCAAGACCCCAAGCGCCCTTCCTCCAGAGACACCCCGGGGAGCTGGCGGCTCCTGGCTTCCCACTTGGAACCTGCAGGTAACACACCCAGGAGGAGGGAAGGGAGATACGAGTCAACGGCAGCTGTGTGCTGGCTCAAGCAACTCTGTTCTCCCTGCCTTGAGGAGTGTGTGTGTGTGTGTGTGTGTGTGTGTGTGTGTGAGAGAGAGAGAGAGAGAGAGAGAGAGAGAGTGGGGGCCTCTCTCAGTCGATAGCCCCATCTGGGAACTGGAACCAGAGTTGGTGGAAACCCTGCAGGTGGCTTTATCTGCTTCCTTCCCATCACATTTATCCTTTAAAACATTACAAAACAAGTGCTGACTCAAAAATTAAAAGATCTAACATAAGTTAAAGTTAAGAAAGAAAGTAACTTAGTTTAAACGTTTAGGGAGGGGAAGTGAAGTTGGCCTGGTGCCAGTCCGTCTTCCTCCCTCCCCTCCCTCCTTCTTTCCTCCCACCTACCTCTGAGAGCACCGGGGATTTTGAAGTCAGCCCCGGGGAGTTGCAGCCTTGTGCTTTCGGCTTCTAGAAGGGTCCTGAAATAAAGAAGAGGCAGGATGTTGGATGGGTTTGGGATCAAGTGCTTGGGGGGCCCGGGGGGGGGGGAAGAGGTCAGGGACATGCGGCCCAGTGGTCAGGAGGGGGGCAGGCCTCGGAGTAGCACAGGAGTCAGTCGGAAAGGACAGCTGGCTTCCAAGGAGCCTGTGTGTGTGTGTGTGTGTGTGTGTGTGTGTGTGTGTGTGTGTGTGTTTCATAACTGCACCTTTAGAAACCTTCTGAGCATCCCCCCCTCCCGCCCCACAAACACACATGCCTCTCCCAAGGCTGCCTTGCCCCACAGATGGGAGTGACTCCCTTTAGGCAGGGTGGGACTGCCCCCCCACACACACACACCTGCTGCCAAGAGCAGGCAAGAACCTCCCCCCCCCCAGGTCTTTTGTGTGGATGCTCAGTTGTGGGCTTTCGATGGGGGTGGGGTGATGGTGCTCCTAACCCCCTGTGAGTTCCCTCCTCTTTTTCTGTGGCTACACTCCTGTTTGATTTTATGCTTAGCCACCTTGGGCCTCGCTTGGGAGGATCTACCAAGCCAGGATATATAGCCCTAATCCACGGGGGAAAGAAGACAGTAAAAGCAGAGAGAAGCGGGAGAGGAGTTCAGACGTCCACAGGCAGTGAAAGGAAGCATTGCCTCTTCCCAGCGCCTTCCTCTGAGCCTTCCTTGGCTCTCCTCCACCTCCACCACCTCCACCACCACCACCACCACCACCCCTCAGTGGCAGCTCTTTTGCCGTGGGGTGATGGGGCAAGGGCTCGGACAACTGGGCCCACTTGGGTGACATCAGGGCTAGCCCCAGCTGTAGGTCCCCCCCTCCCCACTCTCTCTCTCTCCCTCCACTCAGGGCCTCACATTCTCATGCTAATTCATCACCCTGCCTTCCTCTCCCCCCCTTTTCATTTTTGTCTGGGACCATCTGGAAGGAGGCGAGGGAGGAGGGGGAAAGGGGGGTGGGGGCAGAGGAGGCCTCGTTCCCATGGAAGGATGTCTTTTGGGGTAGGTGGGAAAAGTGTCACCCTCCAAGGAGGAGGAGGAGGAGGAGGAGGTGTGTTTGCAGGCGGCTGCAGAAGGCAAGGCCTGCCCGTTTGCTCTGAAGGGGGCAGCCCGGCCCCTTCCCAAAAGCAGGGGCCCTCTTTGGCCACCCGGCCCTTCTTCTCTCCTTCCCTCCTTCCTGCCCAGGGAGGCCGGCCAGGCACTCACCGGTAGGTGGCCACTTCCAGGCTGAGGGACATTTTGAGGTGCATCAGCTGCTGCCGGTCCTCCAAGACGTGGGCAATCTGGACCCTCAGGGACCGCTTCTCCTCCTCCAAGGACTCGATGGCCACCTGGAAGAGGAGGAGGAGAGAAGCCACACCCAGGACGCCCGGGTGGGTGGGTGGGTAGGTGGGTGCTCGGCCGTGTCCTGGCAGATGCTCCACTGGTCATGCACCCCCCCACACACACCCATACATACACACACACACACTTCTCCAAGACGGTGGCTCCCCCCCCCCCCGATCTTGAGAAAGCAAGCTGGGAGGCACACATGGCCCATCCTTGTTGGCGCCCACCTCCCTGCCAACACCTCTGGGTGCCTTCCAGCACGGCTGAGGCTTCCCCAGCGCAGGCTCAGGATCGGGACACGGGCCCTGCCTTGCCTGAGCCTCCCTTTGTTCTCCTGCCCAAATCCTCAACGGAAGGCCCCCTGCTCAGCCCAGAAGCCGGGCAGCCAGGCTTCCCCTCCACGTGGGGACCACCCGCCCATCCTCTAGGCAGCCAGTCTCCTTGGCTGTGCCAAAAGGCAGCAGAGGCCGGCCCTCTGCATCGTGACTGACTGAGCACCCTGGATGGATGGAGCAACCCCCCACCCCATGTCCCCCCACCCCCGAGGCCAACCAAGGGAAGCGCTAGGAGCCTCTCGGAGAGTGTGAGGCATCCTGAGGTGTGGCTGGAGAGGGAGAAAGGGAGAAGAGGAGGGACGGCCCTGTAAGGCGAGACACCTCAAATGAAGTCTTGAAGGCAACCCCCCCTCCAAACAAAGCAAGTGCCGTTCCAAGCCCTGGGAGACGAGGGGTCTGCAAGGAATTTCCTCTCCTGAAAAAATGTGCCTTCCGAAGAACTCTTATTCTTCCCCAGAGAGAGAGGGGGGGCACTCAACACTCTTCCCCCACTCCCCCACCACCCACACAGGCTCCCTCTCACCTCCTGCTCCCTGGCTCTGGTGTGATCTCCCTCCCCGGGAACCACCCACCCACCCACCTACCCGCCGGCCCGCCCACCTGCAGCTTCTCGGCCTCCCCATGCTGGTGCTGCCACTGCTGGCCCAGGCTCTCCTCCAGCAGCTCCTTCTGCAGTGTGAGGCCGGCCAGCTCTTTCTCCAGCTGTTGCAGCTGCAGCTGGTTCTGCCGGTTGCCTTCGGTGGCTTTCCAGAGGCTCTCCTTGGCCTGGCCGAGCGAGGCCTCCAGCTGAGAGACCTCCGCCTTGTAGGTCTCCACCGCCCCTTTCCAGAGGCCGGAGAGCCGCTGGGCATAGTCCTCCACCTCCACCGGCTGGAAGCCCACGGCCGGCAGCGGGGCGGCCCGGGACCCCTCCAGGCTCCGGGAGAGCCTGGCCACCTCTTGGTCCAGGGTGGCCACCTCCTCCTGGTGGGCCAGGGCCAGGGCCTGGGCCTCCTTCTCCAGCTGGGCGGCTTTCTCCCTCAGCCACAGCTGGGCCCTCCTCTCCTCCTCCGCCTCCTTCTTGCTCAGGGAGAGGAGCCGGTGGGCCTCCTCCTGGGCGCTCCTCTCCTTCCGGCACTGGCGCTTCACCTGTTGGACCTCTTCCTGCAGGCTGTCCCTGGCCAGCTCTGCCGCGCACTTCTCCCGGAAGGCCTGGTCCAGGGTGGCCCTCAGGGCGGCCACCTGGCCCTCGTACTTGCCCTTCCAGGCGCTCTCCTGGGGAGCCCCCCGCAGGGTCTGGATCTCGGCTCTCAGGACCTCATTCTCCTCTTCCAGGTACTTCACTCGGGCCAGGTAGGCCTCCAGGCGCTTGTTGAGGTCCCACATCTGGAGGGATTCCTCCCCCAAGGATCGAGATCCGAATAAAGTCTCCATCGCTCAAGAGCCCCCTCCCGTTTTCCCTCCAATTTAGAAATGAGAGACGCCAAAGAGCAGCAGCAGCAGCAGCAGCTCTGATGGAGGGAGACACGGGTGCCCCTGGCCAGGGAAGGAAGGAGCCTCCAGGCAGCTCAGCCCTGCTATTCATACAGAGGGGGGGGTGGCTCTTGAGAGAGGGGGGGGAGGCTGGGCTTAAGCTCTCCCTCCCTTCCCTCTCTCTCTCTCTCTCTCTCTCTGGGAAGGGGGCAGCAGCTTCCCCTGGAAAGCTCTCTCTCACACAAGGAGAGCTGCCGCTCGCAGAGTCGCAGGCGCAAGAACGGCACTGCCCCTCGGATGGAGCGAAACAGGCGAATCTGCCAAGTCTTCTGCCTGGGATCGAGCAGCCTTCCCTTCCCAGCAGGGAGAAGGCTGATCCATCCCACAGAAGAGCTGCAGAAGATCCCATAAGAACGGCAACCCCCCACCCCCACCCCCACCCCCCACCCCTGGGGCTTACTAGCAATACCTGCGCTCACTTGGAGGGGCAGACAAAAAATCAGACGTGATTTTCCTTCCGCCCACAGAGTTCCCAGAGATGCCCCCCCGCACACCCACACCCACACGTCACCCCACGGGCACTCCCATGGTCCAAAGTGACCCTTATCTTCTGACACACGGCAGGCTCCGATGCGGGGGTCTCTCTCCCATCGGCTACTCGTTTGGATTAAAACAGAGAAAAGTGGCTGCTGTTCCTCCTCTTTGGCTTCAGCAGCTTCCTGGACAGCGTTTGAGGGGTGGATGTGGAGGCCCGAGAGGGTGCCTCAGCGGCCCAACAACTGACACAACACGGGGAGGGGGCACAGGGGGGGGAGAGCGCTCTCCCCGCAACCCAAGACACCTCAGGCTGCTCTGGGCTGGGGCTGGGGGTGGGTGGGTGTTTCCTCAGGGATGCAGAGCTGGCAAGGAGAGCTGTACCAGCCCAGGGCCAAGGCGGCTGCTCCCACCCACCCGCCCGCCCGCCCACCCTCCTGCTCCTGCGGCTGCCAGCCGGGGGACCCCAGCCCGGGCGGACTGCCCTCCTGCTCCCTTTCCCCAGGCCAAGGAGCTTAGGGACCACAGGCGGTGGTCAGGCCCTGGACCAGAAGCAGTGGCCAAGGTTCCCCCTTTGACTGTGTCGTGCCTGTGGGGTTAGCCTAGAGACAGCAGGATTCGTGTTCCCTTCTCCCAACCGTCCCCAAGGGAACCGTGAGAGGCCAAAGCACAGGGGCCGTGCTGCGGGTGGCCCTCACTCCCCACCCTGGAAATGCCTGAGAAAGCCGCACCCCCCACCCACCCACACACACCCCCACCCGTGCGTAACCCACCCTTCCTGGGCTCAGCCTTGGGAGGGTCCCTGGCCCAAAGCTTAGCCAATGGCCCCCTCTAGTGGCCAGTGGGCCAAAAGCATACCACCAGTGGATGCCGGCCGGGCTGGCAAGGCTCCTTTCATTGGCAGCTTCCCAGGGATCCCGTCAAGGTATTGCTTAGACTTCAAGGATGCCCCCCAAGCCCCACCGCCGCCGCCGCCGCCACCCCCCTCGCAGTTGCCTTCTGGCTCTTTCCAGGCCTCTGTGCCACTTTGTGGAGCCCGGTTGCCGGAAGGATTGGAAGAGGCCGCGGCAGGCACTGCTTTGCAGAGGAGGGGCCTGCGTTCACTGCTGGCATGAGAGGCACAGGGGTCTGAAACCCGTCTGAAATGGCAAGTGGCTCACGGGCACCACTGGTGCCCTCCACCGGGGAGTGGCACTCAAGTCTTCTTTGATGGAGGACTGGGAAAAAGATGGGTGCCCCCAGGGCTGAAAGTTGCCCCTTCTCCTGAGAGACACCCCCCGGCCCCCAAAGACATGCACAGCAGGGCTGGCCCAGAGACGTCTCCCCCTGCCTGGAGAGGTGGGGAAGGCCCAGCATGGAGAGTCCCATCGGGGCCTCTCAACAGACAGGAATAGGGGCTCAGAGAAGGCTCTCCAGTGCCCTCTGGTGGGACCTCACAGGCAGGACAGGCCCCCTCATGAACAACCTGGGGGGGGGGCTAAGACCAATGGAGAAATAGAAGTTAAAGACACAAGCATGGTGGCATTCCAGGCATGGAACCTTGATGTCATGGATTTTGTTCATTTTTGGTACATTTGTACCTTACCATGAGATGTTTAAAGAACTATTTTTTCAGATTTGTTTTTGATCCACCCATTTCTGAGATACTGCGTTTTCAAAACTGCAAATTTTTTTTTTGCCAAAATCCACTACACACCTGCTGGCAACCCTCTTCCTGTGTGAGCAAGGAAAGCCAGATTGAGGGGTAGCAGAGGGGAAAACAAAATGGAAGCCGGGGGATCCCCCAGTCTGTCTTCCCTGCCTACCAAGAGCACGAGGGCAGGGCAGGAACTGCTGGTACGAAATGGGACCAGTGCTGCTCCAGGAGCAGAGCCAGGATCACACCGCAGAGCCCCAGTTTTGTGGGGGGAGGGGAGGGGCGGAGGAGCTCCGAAGGCCATCTGGCCTAATGTGCTGGTCCGGCCCCAGCCTCCCCATCCCTGGCAGCCCCCGTCCCTCCTCCCACAGAGCTTGCCGGGTCTTCCCTGGGCCAGCATCTGAAGCCGCCCACCCTCTTGGCTGCCTCAGGCAAGCCAGGGGCAGAGGGTGGGCAGTTCCCGACCAAGAAGCCTCGCGGATCTGTGGCTCTCTCTCTCTCTCGGGACTGAAGCCTCTGGCCAAGAGCCTGTCCCCTGCTCCCTCAGAGCAACGGCAAGAAGGGTGGAGGTTCTGGGGCCTCTTGGTGCCTCCCCCCTTTGGACAGAGATTCCCCCCTCCCTCCCCAACAGCCCCCCCTCCCAGGGACCGGCTTTTCCAAAGTCCCAGAGGCGTTGTGGACGGCGACAAGAAGACCCCCGAGAGAGGCTTTTTCTAAAAAGGCATTCAACTGCTTTTATTTCAAAGTGGCTGACAAGCATTCCCAACCCCTAGAAATCACTAAACTCAAAGCATAAGGACCGGCAAAAGGACTGGCTGGGAGGAGAGATGCAATGGGTCAGCCAGGCGGGAGGGACCCTTTCCTTTTGCTTCGGTGGAAACGTGCTCTCTCTCCACTCCCTCCGCTCGCCCTCACGCCAAGGGGCAGAGGCAGCAGCCGCAGGCGACGCAATCTGGTTCTCAGCACCCAGGAATCCGACAGGCTAGGAGGATGTCCGACGGGCAAGCTGGCCGGTCAGTTTACAGGCTGGGAGGGCAGAGAAGGAAGACAGACAGACAGACAGACAGAGTGAATGTGGGGAGGTGGCCTCCAGTTAGGCCTTGTTTTCCTTCAGGCCGCTGCTGGGGAAGGTCCCACCAAGAGCCCCGGCTGGCCTTGGCTGAGGAGCCAGAGGGAGCCGCACGAACAGCCTTCTCCCTTCCAGGCCGTGTTCCTACCTCTCCTTGTGGTCTCTGCCCTCTTCCTCCTCCTCCTCCTCCTCTTCCTCCTCCTCGGTGGTCACCTTCTCTTTCTCATCCTCTCCACCTGCCATGTCAGAAGAATCGCCACCTCCTCCTCGACCACCCCCACCGCCACCCCCGCTGCTGCTGCTGCTGCTGCTGCTGCTGTGCTTCTCTTTCTCCCCGGCTGCCTCGGGGAGGCTGGGGTTCAGCTTCTCCCCTGCCTCCTTGGGGGCCTCTTCGCCCCCCAGCTTCTCCCCAGCCTCCTCCTGGGGCTCAGATTCTTTGATGCGCTTGGGAGAGGGGTCCTGTGGAATCGGAAGGAGAAAGAGAGAGATGAGAGATGCACCAAGGCTGCAGAACAGGGCTCGCGCCTTCAGAGCAAGGGAGCAGGGCTCCCCTCTCCCCACCACGGGGCTCCCTGGTACCATTTGGGCAAGAGGTCTCTCTCTGCCTGACTCTTTTGGGCACCTGCGCCTCCCCCCCCACTGCTCCCTCTTTACCTGGAGGGCAGCCTCCGCTTTCCTCTTGTTCCCCCCGGAGGGCTTCTCGCTGTTCTTCTCCTTGGACTGTTCGTCGATCACCAGGTTGCCCTCCTCGTCACTGCTTCCCTCGGGGCTGCCTTTCTTCTCGCGCCTGGGCTCCCGCTCGGCTTTGGTGTCTTCTGTGGAGCCCTTCTTCTGGGTGGGCTGCAAGGAAAGAGACAGCAAGGGAGGGAGGGAGGTTGGACGGACAGACGGACGGAGCAAGCAGAGGAAAACCCACGGCCCAACCACATGCAGGAGGCCACGGAAAAGCCTGCGGGCCCACCGGCGTCTTCCTCAGGGCCTGAGAGAGGGAGGCACTCCGGAGGACCCACAGTTCAGACCTTGCTCCCCCTGGGAACCCCTCAGCAGGCCTGCTTTGTCCTGGTCGGGAGGGCACCCCGCCCCACACATACCCACCCTGTCCAGAACAACCCACCTGGTACCCCGAGGCTTTGACGGTCGGATTGTTCTCGATCTCCCAGAGGCCTTCGCTGAAGCCTTTCCGCTTGTTGGCCTTCCCGAACTTGGCCTTGCACTCCTCGTAGGGAAAGAGGTCTTTGGGGCCCAGGAATGCCCTGCGCCGGGAGAAAGGGGCCAAGCGGGAGGTCACCCCAGCCAGCCAGGCCCGTCTGCAGTCCGCCTGGGCACTGGGGGGACGGACACATCGAGGGGGCCTCCCAAGGCCTCTCATTGCGAGCTTCAGCTCCAAGAGCAAAGGGAAAAGAACTGGGCAGAAGCCCCAGTGCCCCCCCCAACCAGCCAAACTGGGGGGGGGGGCAGTTTACCTGACAGCCCCCTTCTCTTGCACAGTTTGGAGCAGAAGGGCAGCCCACTTTCCCCATCCGCGTTTCCCTCTCCCCCCTCCCCCCCCATCCCGAGCTATGCTGGCAGCTTGACCGAAGAAGGTGGGCCCGGGAGTGCTTCGCTGGGAGGACCTGAATGCTCCCCCCCCTGGACACACGTTTCACCTTCTCGCACCAGGTTGGAGGCCAATAGGGGTCCCCGCCGGTGGGCGCTCTCCTCCCGCTTTCCCCGAGGACTTACGTCTCATGCGTCCCGAAGAAGAAGACTTGGTACTTGTTGGAAGCCGACTTGACGGCTGACTCCGGCATCTCGTCGATCTGCAGAGGAGGACAGCGGAACGGCCTCGTCAGGGAATCTGGGTCCGACTCAGTTCCACCGCCGCCGCCCCTCCTGTGCCAGTGGGATTTTTGCCCCCGCCTGTTTTTCCTCAGGAAAGGGTTCAGCCCCCCCCCCCGCCGGCAAGGCCTGGGAGCCAACCAGGGCCAGGAGGCCTCCAGAAGGAGGAGGAGGAGGAGGAAGCTCCCCAGAGGAAGGGACGCCATGCGACGCCCAACACAGAGGCCCCCCAAGGAAAGGCATTACTACGGTCACCGCGTTGACACTCCTCTCTAAGGAAACGGCTCGCTTTCCTCCTTTCACGCTGCCTCCAGGCTACGGTGCGTTTTTCAGGACCCATCGCCCCAGAGGGGGGCAGAGAATGGAGTGAGGACGGGCAAGGACACCCCGTCCAGATCAGCAGCACAGGCACCCAGAGCGCTAGTCCAGGGGCCGGTGGCCATGGCTGGGCCAAGTGCAAGAAGCCCCATCGGGCCTTCTGCCAGGGGAAACTGGGCTGGCTGATCCCTCCCCCCTTCCCTCCTCCGCCTGCCTGCCCTGTCGGCACCGCCTCCTGACTCACTGCCTCCTGCCACCCCAGCCAGCCAGCCAGCCAGCCAGCCAGCGAGCAGGTCCGCCTTCTGCTTAGTCACGGCTGCTCCGGAGAGGCGGCACCAGGCAGGCAGGCAGGCCGGGGCTCCACCTGTCAACAAAGCCAGGCCCGGGGGGGGGGGGGGGGGGGTGGGGGGAGGGCACCAGCCGGAGGGCAGGTTGTTGAGTCCCAAACCGGACTGGCCAGGCCGGCTTCTTTCAGGCTGCTGGCGAGCGGGCGGGGTGGGGGGTGGGGAGGAAGGCAAGGAAGACCGGGGGGGGGGGGATTCCCCACGGCCCCAGGGAAGGATCAGTCCTCCGAACCCACCCTGCCCCAAACTCGAAAGAGGCGGGGCTGAATGTCAGGAGGGCACTCTATGGCCCACGCTGGGGCGCTTTTAGACAAATAACACCCCCCCCCCCAAAAAAAAGAAGGCAGAGGAAGGCCACCAAGACCCGGGCCAAGCACACCGGGGGAGGGAGGTTGTGCCAGGGACCTCCTCCGGTCCAGAGGGAGGGAGGGAGGGAGGGAGGCAGGGGACATAATGGCAGCCCAGGAGACTCCCAGGGCACCCCCCTCCCTCGTGCAGCCACCCTGGCGCCCTGCCCGCCCATGTGGGAGCAGAGGGGGCAGGAGGGAGGGCCCTCTAGGAAAAGCCGGCAGAGGCAGCAGGCGGCCCCACATTAACACACGCATGCCAGGGCCCCATTGCAGCAGCTCTGAGCTGGCCGGCCAGCCAGGAGGAAGTGGGGAGGGGGTAGTAGTTAGGCTGCCTTTTGCAATGGGAATGTGCAGGCTGGCAGATGGATGGGAGACACTAGGGCGTTCCCCCACCACACCACCACACACTTCAGCTGCTATCAAGAGAACAACAACAACAACAACAACAACAACAACAACCACTTTGCCTGCAGCCGCCGCCGCCATCCCTTCTCTGCAGCTGGGTCATTGAGAGGGCACTCAAAGGCTCCCCCCAGATGCCAGCACAGCTCTCCTCTGCCCTGGGGCGGCCTCCCCAAGTGCTGTGTGGGGGGGGAGGCATGGCCCACGTGCCAAGGAATGTACCACGGCAACCGTGATCTCCCGCCCCCGCTGCCCAGGCACAGAGAAGGCAGGTGGACTTTGAACAGGTGGAGCCTGGGCGCGCCACCTCCTTTGCACACGCAGAAGAGCGGCCAGGAGAGCAGGCCAACTGCGGGCCCCGATTCCTCTGCGGGCTCCACTTGCAGCCAGTGCACCCCCCCGCCCCCTACCAGGGAGGCAGAGCTGAGCCAAGGGCCAGCCTTGGCCTGGGAAATGGGTGTCGCCAACACCCATGTTCCTCCGCTGCCCGCCCCCCCTGCCCCCCCCCGTCCCTGGCACAGCATAGCACCCCTTCTCAGGACACCAGCAAAAAGGTCTTCAGGAGGAAAGCCAGCCTGTCCCTGCCTCCTGTGTGCCTGAGGGCAGGCGCTGGGTCCAGCCCAGAGTGAGCCTTGGACAGGAGGGGGCCCTCGGTGCCATCCCGATAGCAAGGGCCAGAGGAGGAGGGGGGGGGGAGGAGGAGGAAAGCCCCCCCTCCTTCCCGCCCTGGAGGGGCTAACTGACTCAGACCCACTGACCTGGAATCCACCAGCCGTGGTGCCTTCCTCCTCCTCCGTCCTCCTCAGACATTTCACGGTTCAAACCGAGCGAGTGGGCAGCTTCAAAGGGGATCCCACAAAGGAGCAGAAACAACAACCGCTCCCAGGAAGCCACTGTGCAAACTCCCACCTGGCTAGTAGCGCCCTCGCCACAAGGCCCACGTGCACACACACAGCCACCTGGGGCCAGACACCCAAAGCCAGCCTGGGCCAGAGTGGCCTCCGGGGCCCCATCTGGCCCACCCCCACCTGAGTCGCACTGGGCACATCTCCCCTCCAACAAATGTGTGTGTGTGTGTGTGTGGACGGTCACTTAAGACTCCAGAGAGGAGGGGCAAGGAGCAACAGGATCCCCTGAGGACCTCGGAGCCCTGGCCCTGTCACAGCACTGCCCGTCCACCCTGCATGGCTGCTAGGGAGGCACTGAGGCCCAGCCTCCTACCTTCTCCAAAACTCATAAAACCTGAAGCGCCTCCACACTGGAGGCACACACACACACACCACAAAACACACACGCAAACACAGAGAGGGAGAGAGGCCAAGTTCCCTCTCCCTCTAACGCTCCAAGGTCTGCTGCTTATGAAAGGGAAGCGCCAGCGAATCATCAATTTCTCTATCGACCGCTTTGCCCCCGCCTGACCTCTGTCACAGTGGATCAAGGCAGGCAGCCGTGAGGGCTTATTTTCGCATTAGCCAGCCTGACCGGCGGGGAGGCTGCCCTCATGGGGCTCCTCTGCGCAGGTTGCTTGCTCCCCACCCACTCCTGCCCCGGCGGTTGCTGCCACCCAGGAACCACAGGGTGGACGGTGGGATGGTGTGTGCCCAAAAGGGAAGGGCTGGGAACTAAAAGCCGGGGGGGGGAGCCCTCTCACCAGGGCGGAAAATTACCCCCACACAGAGGTCCAGGTGGGCTCCAAAGCACTGCAATTCCCCAACAGAAATGGCCCAAGGCCTGGCCTGCCCTTATTTCAGGGGTCCCAAAGGCTTATGCTTCCCAGCGTGGGTTTAGGAGGGGGGAAATGTCGCATATCTCCTTTAAGGCACCCTTAAATCTTCTACTTATAAGCAAAACAAGCCACGGGAAGGGATATATGGCTCCTTGGGGCCTGCGCGACAGGGAGGGCTGGTGGAAGAGCTCCTCCACCCTTTTCCTAACCCAGGCTCTCACTTGCAGCCTCTCAGGAGCATCTCATTTTCCATTCCAGGGAGAGAGTGGGGCTCCTCGGACCTGCACCTGCCAGCCAGCCAGGAGAGCCGGAAAGGCCTGGGCCCTCTTTGGCCTCCCAGTAAGTGATCCCTCCGGGGGGGGGGCTCCTTATTGCCACATCTGCCGCCACTCCTCCTCCTCATGTCCTCCAGGGAAACAGAGC
The DNA here is from genome assembly GCA_037367245.1 of Phrynocephalus guinanensis. Lineage (NCBI taxonomy): Eukaryota > Metazoa > Chordata > Lepidosauria > Squamata > Agamidae > Phrynocephalus > Phrynocephalus guinanensis. The sequence continues at coordinate 12,325,238 of CM074754.1, read as the reverse complement.
AGAAACCTCCCTTCTAGAACCAAGGCCCCCTCTCCACCCCAGTCAGAGTGAAGACTAAGTCCCACCAAGAGGCACCCAGGCTCGTGTGTGTGTGTGTGTGTGTGTGTGTGTGTGTGTGCGTGTGTGTGCGCGCGTGTGTAATGGGGAGCAGGGGAAGAGGGCCTCTGCCATAAAGCCCCGTGAGGCATCAGAAACAGACTATCCCCTGCCTAGAGCAGGCCTGTCCAAACTTCGGCCCTCCTGATGTTCTGGACCACAACTCCCAGAATTCTAAGCTTAGATTGCCAATGGCAAAGGACTGTGGGAGGTGTGGTCCAAAACATCTGGAGGGCTGAAGTTTGGACATGCCTGCCTGAGAAGGAGCCCCACAAGAGCAGCCCTGACTGCAACTGGCTTCCAGAATCACCCCGCTCCTCACTCGAGAAGAAGAGGCCAAGCGACCCTCGCCTAGGATGTGATGCTGAATTTCGGGTGGGGAAGGTGTAGCACCCTTGTTAAGCCTCTTGCAGCAAAAGTAGGTGACACCCTTGGGTCACCTGGGCCACTCATCCCATTTAATTTGGCCCAAGTCTTCCTTCACGGAAGACGTCCACTTGGGAGGCCAAGCTACAATTCCTGTGTTCTTCTTTGGCGTGACTGGGATGGGAAGCTCAAATCAACCCATCAACTGTAACCCCAATGAAATCGTGCAACAGGTTCACTTGTTAATAAGGCACCAATTCATACTCCCTCTTCCCCTGAGGCCCTTCCAGCTCCCAAGAGGGGGGGGGGCATCTCTCTGCCTCCAAAACGCCTTCCCTCTTTTCCCCTTGGGATTATTTGGCATGGGGCGACCCTTTCCTGGCCTTCTGTGGCTGTGAAGTGACCCCGGGGGGGTGGCTGGCTGTCCAAACACCGGCAGAGTCACTTATGGGAATACTTGCAGAGCCTCACAGGGGTTGGTGAAGGCAGAGGAGCTGAGGGGACCTCATAGGCAACCCCACCCATGGTCTCAGGACTACTCGGCTCATGCCTTTAACCCTGGCCAGCTCCCCAGCCCTTCCTCTATGTTGGGCGGGGCGGGGCGGGGGGGGGGGGAACCACAGCCAGAAAGGATACCTCCCCACAACAGCCCCCCCCCCCAAACCCAGCATCCATCCCCTCAGCTCATGATCCTTTTCCAAACAGCCCTGTGTGTGTGTGTGTGTGTGTGTGTGTGTGTGGAATATCAAGAATAAACCTTTAAGTGGAAAATCAACACACCTCTGAACAAAGGCAGCCTCCCCTAAAGGGGGCATCCGTAGAGAAGTCAGGGCCCAGCAGTGAGAGCCCACCCTTGCCCCGTCCCTACAAGACAACGGGGAACATCCCACCCCTCTTAGGGAAGGAGTTTCAGAGCACGGGGGCCACCCCTGGGAAGGCCCTGCTGCTGCTGCTGCTGCTGACGACGACGATGATGGTGGTGGTGGTGGAGGCCTGGCTGGCCTTCCCACCGGGTGGAGCTTGCCTTCGGGTCCAAGGCCTCCGCCGTCCCGCCCGTAGATTGAGGAGGCGGCGGAGGAGGAGGCGGAGGAGGAGGAGAAGGGGCGGGTGGGGGGCGAGTGTTTTGCACCTCCTGGGTCTCGGCGATAGCGAGGGACCACCGCGGCCACCTGCCTCTGGAGCGGCGACTGGGCTCCTCCGGGCTCCCCAAACCTCCCACCCAGCAGGATGAGGCCGAAGCCCCTGCCCTGCCGGGGAACCCCAAGGGCCCACCGGGGGGTAGGGGGAGGCTGCCCTTCCGACCGAGGGGCCCCGATCCCCGGCCTAAAAGGAGGGAGGGATGGAAGGGGCCCTCCCCCCCCCCCCCGGTGCCCGCGTGCCTGGAGGCTCACCCGGGCGGGCCAGTGCGGGTAGCCCTTCATCTTGGCGAAGACCAGGTCGCCGCACTTGTATTCGCGCTGCCGGTTGGAGCGGGACATGGCGCCGACTCCTCCGACTCCTCCTCCTCCTCTGCCCCGGGGCCTCCGGCTCCTCTTTCGGCTCCGGCCGCCTGGCCCTGCCGCCGCCGCCGCCGCCGCCTCCTCCTGCTGCTCCTGGCGGTGGGGCTGCCGCTGCCTCCTCCTCCGCGGCCGGACCGAGAGCGCCTGCTCGCCGCCGCCGCCGCCGCCGCCACCGGAGTCCCGCGGGCCCGCCAGCGACAGAGCCGGGCGGCAGGAGGGGGGGGGCAGGCGGGCGGGCGCGCCAAAGAGGGCGGGGGGGGGGAAAGGGCTCTCCCGGGGCCGCTCGTGCAGGCGCGACGGCGGCAAGGGCCGAGGGCGGGCGGAAGGGCGGAAGCGCTGGCTCGCGGGCTCCCCCTGCGTTTCCGGTCCTTCCTTTCGCCCTCGCGGCCCTGGTCGCTCCGGCTAGCGCAGGAGGACTACCACTCCCAGCATGCCCCGGTCAGCAGGCGCCAAGGCCCCTCCGCACGGAGGAATGGAGGGAGGGAGGGAGGAGGCTCCGGCCCCGCCCACCCCGTGCGGCCATTTTGAGACTTCCGCGGCCGCCGCTCTGGGCCTCGCGCAGGGGCCGACGGGAGGTGCGACTATCCCCCTCCTGGAGGTCAGAGTTCGCCAAACAAGGCGCCGAGGGACTCCGACTCCCGGCAAGCCCCGCGCGACAGGCTGCTCGGCGCCAACGGCGGCCCCGCGCGGAGAGCTCCTGGGAGCTGTGGTTCTCCGCCTTGGCGCCGGGGAGGCGAGAGGAGGAAGAGACCCACTTCGGCTTCCACGGCGGCCGCCATTACCCGGAGCCGAAGCGGAGGCCGCGCTGGGGCTGAGGCGGGCGGGACGGGCCCGCGAAGGGAGGGCGAGCGCTTCCGAGCCGTCCCGCTCGGGCCTGCCTTCCTTCCTTCCGGCCGGCCGCGGCGTCGGCGTCGGCGTTGCCATGGCGACCGGCCGGGCCTGGCGGGTTTAGGCGGCGCGGCCTAGTCCGGCGGACGTAGCCCCGGTCTCGCGTAGGAGCCGCCGCGGGGGACATGTCGCTCGTGGCTTACGCCAGCAGCGAGGAGGAGGAAGAAAGCGACTCGGCCGAGGAAGAGGAGGCGGAGGAAGAGCAAGGGGGCGGCGGCGAAGAAGAGCCGGAGGCGGGTGCGGAGGGTCCGGCCAGGGGGCTTTTCTCCGCCTTGCCGCCGCCCAAGGCCGGCCCGGGGCTCTCTCGGCTCCCGCCTCCTCCACAGACGGCGGCCTTCCCCCCCGGGCCCTCCTCGCCGCCGGCCGTCGAGCCCAGCCCGCCCTCCAGGCCCCGCAAGAGGAGGCAGCCGGTCCGCATCGCCGCCCCGCAGCTCCTCCTCCTCCACGCGGGCGAGGTGAGAGGCCGCCCCCCAACCCCGGGCCCGCTCCCCCAGGGAAGGAGGGAGGGTGGGAGGGAGGAAGCCCCCTCTCCGGACTACAACTCCCAGCGTCCCTGTCTCCGGTGGGCTGGCAGGGCCAGGGGGATTCTGGGAGTCGCCCTCTGGGGAAGGCCCCCCTGGCAGGAGAGGAGCCCGATCGAAGGCACCCGGCCGGGGAGGGACCCTCGGGCTGGGCAGCTGTTCCGGGGCAGGGGAGAGCTTGGCCTGAGATCTGTCCGACCTGGCCGCTCCAACTCCTCCACCCCCTAACCCTGTCTCTGGGTGCCTGCAAACACGGCGGGGGGGGGCTTTGCTTTTGGGGTGCCCCCCTACCCCACCCAGATGGATGAAAACTGGGACCAGGGCCATCGGCCACGGTGGAGGGAGGGATGCCTTCCCAGGTGGGCAGCGGCGGCCCCTTCCCTGGTGCTGGCACTCAGCTCTGTTTCTTTTTCTCTTTCTCAGTCAGATTCTGAAGAAGATGAACCGGCAAAGAAGCATCCTGCCTCCCAGGTGAGGGCACAGGCCTGTCGCCACCTTGCTTTCTTTTGGCGGCGGCGGGGGGGGGGGCTTTGGCTGTGTGCAGAGAAGGGTCTGCTGGTGAGCCCAAGCCTCAAGGAACAGGAATGCATGCCCCTGGTTGGGATTGCCCCGTTCAGGTATTTGCATCACCTTTGCAACCGGAATCAGGCGAGTTAAGGCGTCTTTCTGTTTCAGCAACTCACCGGATCTCAGGCAAATGCCGATATTGCAATGCCTCCACCCCACCCCAGCTGGCTTTGGGTTTCCCTCTTTTTTTCTGCCTCACCTGGAGTCCAAACTCCTGGCTGCAGGTGTGGCGGGAGCACCTGCCAGCCGAGCGCTGGTGTCGTTCAGAGCACATCTCTCATTCTGCCCTGCGCCAAGGGAGGGCCCCGGATGATGCTGAGAGGGGGTTGCTCTTGTCTTGGTCAACATCAAGACAATGGCAAATTGTGGTGTTGGACCGGAAGAGAGAGTGTGTGTGTGTGTGTGTGTGTGTGTGTGTGTGTGTGTGTGTGTGTGTGTGTGTGTGTGTGTGTGTGTCGGGGGAGTGGAGGTCCCCTGGAGGGGAATGACAAGGGAGAGGCTTCATCTCAGCACCAACTGCCACAAGGTGGAATGGACAGCATGCACACAACTGTCGGTCCCCAAGGTGGGTGGGGGTGGGCCTTCTGGAGGGCAGTTGCCTATGGCTGAGGAGCAAGAGACCTGCGCCTGCTTGCCCTCCCCCAGTCCTGCTTCTGGGGTTCCGCAGCTTGGTCCGAGAAGGCAGGTGGGCTCATTCCACCTCTGGGCTCTTCTTCTATAGAGCCAAGATGGCCTGGAGGCCCTCTGAGCAAAGGCGTGGGCAAACCTTTGCATTGGCTGCTGAGGGGAATGGCCGGTCCCGTTTGATGCCACAGGGCAGAAGGAGCTCCCTCTGCCCTGCTCTCCTCACCCTGGCCCCTCCTCTTCCTCCCCCTCGCAGGGCCACAGCGAGGGCGCCGGCTTGTCGGCACTGCTTCCCCAGCCGAAGAACCTGACCGTGAAGGAGGCCAACCGGCCGCTTCTGCCCTATGTCTTTACCCGGAAAGTGGCTGAGAACGCTGCGGGGCCCAAAGGCCCGTCCTCCACGTCCTCCGCCTCCCTCAAGATGCCGCCGCTCCAGCTGGGCTCGGCGGCCGCCGTCCTCACCACCCCTTCCCCGTCAGCCATCAAGGCGGCTGCCAAGAGCGCCGCCCTGCAGGTGACCAAGCAGATCACGCAGGAGGAGAACGACAGCGACGAGGAGGTGGCCCCCGAGAACTATTTTTCCCTCCCTGAGCGGAGCGAGCCCCCTGCCCTCACTCCCCCAGCCTATGTCTTCCCAGGCCCCCCCACCGTGCCCGACGACCTGCCCCCAGGAACGGAGCCGGAGGGCCAGGAGGCGGCGGGTGCCAACGCCCCGCTGGAGTTCAAGACGGGCGCCCATCCCGCCTCCCACAGCTGGGCCCCAAAGCCGGCCGAGGACCACGGCCACCGGCCCTACGCCCCCTACCCTGCCTACAGCGATGCGGGGGCCCCTGCTGCCTACTATCAGGTGGGTGAGCTGGGCTTGGACCCTCCACCCTGAGGACAGGGTCGGGGGGGGGAAGAGAGACACCTCGGGAGAGATGGCAGAAGGGGCTTGCGGGAGAAGAGCTGACTGTGGTGGGAGGGACAGTGTGAGCCTTGGGAGAAGGTAGCACTCCCTGGACTGGCAGGGGAGGTTGACTCCGTGGCCCCCAGCCCCTTTTCGAAACAGGAATAGCACAAGCAGAGCAGATGCCGTAAATGTGAGGCTTCTGCTGTTGGTTTCTAGCCCATTTGCCTCGTGGGTGGGTGAGGGAGAGGGTGCAGCAGGGGTGGTGGGATGGGAACTGCAGCCCCCCTCTCCCGGGGTCCCCCTGCTCAGAAGCCCCCTTCTCCGTCTGCAGCAGGATTACTACAGCAGCGGCTACTACCAGCAGACAGGGCCAACGCTGGGGCCCCTGCAGGAGGTGAGCCCCGCTGCTGATACTGCCTCTTCCTCCTCCTCTTCCTTCTTCATGGACGATGAAGCGGTGAGTGGTTGCCCCGGGGTCCCCAGAGGCCGGGTTTTTTGTCTGGCCTGGGTGAGAGGGGACAGGGGGCTGACACGCTGGGCTCTAGGGTGTTGCCAGGGGGCTGGCAGGACCCACCGGCAGCCACGGCCCTGGCTGCTTCTGGAGCTGGGCATTTGTATCCAAGAGGGAGGGAGGGTCGGGGCGAGGGAGGGTCCTGGCCCAATGCTGATGTCTTCTCTCCTCCCCCCCCTTCCCGGCACAGTTCAAGCGCCTGCAAGGGAAGCGCAACCGGGGGCGGGAGGAGGTCAACTTTGTGGAGATCAAGGGGGACGACCAGCTCAGCGGGGCCCAGCAGTGGCTGACCAAGTCCCTGACGGAGGAGCAGAACAGGAAGTCCTTCAGCAAGGTGAGCGGCCGGTTGGGGGTGTGTGGGGGGGGGTAAGAGAGGGGTGGTGGATGGCCACACACAGTCTGCTCAGGGAAATGGGTGTGTGTGTGCGTGTGTGCGTACGTACGCGCACGGGTGCCAGTCACTGGTGGGCCTCCCTTGGGCACAGAGCCCGTGATGACAGAGTCTTCTCTCTCTCCTGGCAGAAAAAAGGAGAGCAGCCGACGGGGCAGCAGCGGAGGAAGCACCAGATCACGTACCTCATTCACCAGGTGAGGCTCCTCTTCCCTGGACACTCCTCCCACCCCCCCCACCCCCACCCCCACCCCCACCCCGGTCTCTTCCCCTGCTCTCCCCAGGGATAACAGGGGGCTGGGTCAGCCCAAAGGCCCCCTCCCTCCTCCAGCCTGCTGCTCCGCCGCCCCCCGCCCCGCATGGCCGACTGCCTGCCTCTGGTGGAAGAAGCCTTCCCTGCCAAAGGCAAAAGGCCATGGAGCCTTCCCACTCCCTCCCTCCCTCTATGAGAGCCCCTCCCCGGGCACCGGGCATTCAGGCTCCCCTGCTCTGGTTCAGTGGGAGAGCTTTCCCCGGCTTCCTTTCCTTGGTTGGCCCTTCCCTTCCACAAAGGCTGCCATGGAGCCCACCTGCCTCGGGGGGGGGGGAGGGGGCTCCCCACTAGGCATCTCCAGGGCTTCCTCTCCCACCAGCCCCCCTCTGCCAGGGCCCATGGGGCTTTTCACCACCACCACCACCACCACCACGGGGCAGAGCCTGCTAGAGGTGCTTGGGGGGGGGGAGAGAGGTTGGATTCTGGCCCCCGTCCCTCCCTCTCCTCACCCGGGCACCTCTTTTTCGGGCCAGGCGAAAGAACGAGAGCTGGAGCTGAAGAACACGTGGGCCGAGAACAAGCTGAGTCGGCGGCAGACGCAAGCCAAGTATGGGTTCTAGGACTCCTCCTCTTCTTCCTCTTCCTCCTCCTCCTCCTCTTAACCCCTCGCCCCTCTGGCGACCTCCCAGCCACAGCCATGCTGCTGCCTGGATGGTGATGAGGATGGCAGTGGCGGGGGGGGGGGGGCTGAGGAGGAGGGAGCCTCCCAGCCTCTGGCGGTGCCTGCGTGGGGGCAGCGACCACCCTTCCAGCCAAGGATGTCCGTTCGGCAGAGGCTCGTAGAGAGGGGAGGGCTCCTGAACGGCTCTCCAAGACTGCCTGCCCACCCCCCAGGCCTGGGGCTTGTTCTAGCCACCCACGGTGAGAGGAAAGGCCACCAAGAGAGACTTGAGGCCGGTCAGTTCTGGTGGGTCAGCCCCGAACTTATGGCTGAGGAGAGACCTCAGAGTTGGATTCCCTCAGCCCCCTCTCCTCCTCCCCCTCCTCCTCCCCCCCCCTTCTGGATAAGACAGGGGTGGCCTGGCGGGTCAGCAGCAGCAGCCGCCTCAGTGGCCCCCTTCGTTTCCTGTCCCAGCCTCTGTTCCTGGGGGGGGGGGGGGGGCTTGGAGGTCAGCACCAAATATTGTGGAGGTTCCCCCTGGGGGGGGGAGGGGCCCACCACGGCCAGCCCAACCCTCCTTCGAAAGCCATAAGGACTCAGGACTGTTAGTGGTGTTGGTGGGGGTGGGGGGGCAGTTGGCACCTACGCCCCTCTGGCGCGTCACCCGCGTGCTTGGCCACCAGCCATGCCTGGCAGCAGAAGGAAGGTGGCCCTGGGCCAGCCTCAGGCCTTTGTCCGCAACCCCCATCCCTTGCCTACAGATGGGGAGGGGGCTTCTCCCAGTTAGCTGTGCTGTGTTCTCATCCCCCCCCCACTCCATCTCTGCCCAACTGGGAGCAAGGCTGGGGAGGGGTCTCTCTCTTTCTCTCTTCCCCACCCCCCCTTTCCCCCCTTTCTTTCTTGCCCACCCACCCACCCCTGTCTCCTGTGGCTGTCCCGTTCTCCTTTTCTGGGGGGGGGTGTCCGTGTGTCCCTTGCTGTCCTTCCCGTGGTCCAGGGTGCAGCCGCCGTTCCCTGTGGAGGGTGCCCGCCTCGCTGCCAAAGTTAATGGGGAGGGGGGGGAAGTGAGGGCATTTTTACTCTTAGATAAATTCTGGTTGCTTTTCCTGGACCCCCTCCTTTTAAAAAAAAAAAACTTACTTTATTTTAATTTTGGTCCTTAGAAATGCTTTCCTGCCCTCCTCCTCTTCCTCCCCGATGCTTTTTTTGGTTGTTGTTGGAAATATTCCAAAATAAAAGTTGTCATTGAGTATTCTCTTTGCCTTGAATGTTGTGGCTGGGAAGAGAGACTGTACCAAGGAACGTGGCACCTCCGTGGGAGTTCCCTGTGGCCGCCTCTCCAACACACACACACACACACACACACACGGCCCCTCCTCCAAAGAGGGCCCACATCCCTCGGGTACATGTATTGGGGTGGGGGTGGGCCAGGAGAAACTCCCCCCTCCCCCAAGAGCCCTGCAGAAGGGGCCAAGCCCCACACGACCCCCCCCCGGGCCTTGCTTCACCCCCACCCCCTCTGGGGAAACTGCTCCCGCCAGAGGGGAAATTGGGGGGGGGGCAGTGTGTAGTGTGGAGGAAGCCACCCTTGAAGGAATGGGGGTGGGCCGCTTGCAGCCCACGGGGGGGGGAGGAGGGTGCCTGGGTCTGCCATCCCCTCCGGAAGAAGGATGCTGGGAGCGTTCCGTCCTGGCAACATTTGGAGAGCACGCACGACACACACACACACACACACACACACATGCATATGCAAACACGGCACACGACACCCTGCTCTGCTGGGGGGGGGGGGCAAGGCAGGGCCAGTTCCCGACCCTTGGAGTGGTAGTGGTGGTGGTGTGTGTGTGTGTGTGTGTGTGTGTGGGGAGGGTGTCCTGTGAAAGGGGAGGACTTGGTGGCCCTTGGGAGGGAGGTGTCCAAGCAGGGCGCCAGGGACCCTCCTTCCTTCCCTCCTTCCCTCCCAAGGGAAAGCAGGAGCCTCTGACTCAGGCGGCAAACATGCAGGGTTGGGCTGTCCTTTCCCCCCCCCCCGGCACCCCCCCCGCCCTCCGCCTGTGCGTGTGTTTGCCTGCTTGTGTTTTGTTCCCTTCAGCAGGGGATGGGCCAGGAGACGCCTCTGCTTCTTCCGAGGGACACAAGGCAAGGCAGCCCCTGTGTTGTCACGCAAGAGGAGGAGGAGGAGGAGGAGGAGGTTGTGTGTGTCTGTGTGTGTGTGTGTGTGTGTGTGTGTGTCTGTGTGTGTGTGTATGTCTTCAGGCACCCCGAGAGAGCCCTGCCTGCCCTGCAGGGGGGGGGGGGGGGCTTCTGGGCCGCCTCCAGGGTGGCTCCCTTGGGTCCAGCCAGGTCCCGCATGGCTGGGGGCCACCGAGGAAGGGGCCGGTGGAGGCCCTTGGGAGGCTCCTCTGGGGCGTCTCCCTCCTGCTGCATCCCAAGGTGGGGGTCCTGAATCCCACCAGGTCACGGCACCCACTCTTTCAGGGGGGGGTGGGGAAGGTGGGGGCCATCCCACGCTTCTCTCCCGCCTGAATCCAAGCATTTGTTCTCCTGGCAGTGGGGGGGGTGTGTGTGTGTGTGTGTGTGTGTGTTGGGGGGGGGGAGAGGCTCTCAGCTTGCCAATCCCAGGCAGGCCAGGGAACCTTCCCCCCCTAGAAGAGCCAGAGGAATGCGCTGCCCGTCTGGCGAGGGGGGGGGGGCGCAGGATCCTGCTGGCGGTGCTGAGAGGAGGAGGAGGAGGAGGAGGAGGAGGAGGAAGAGGCAGCCAAAACCTGCTCTCCACCAGCTCCGAGCACGCGTGGGCATCCATCCCTCCTTTCTCCTGGGGCTCCACCGGTGTCTCGGGGGGGGGGCTGCAGGAGAAGGATTTGAAAGGTGTGTGTGGGGGGGGGGAGACCCAGAGGCGCTGCTCCCTCCCTCTCCTGCCCCCCCCACCCTCGCCTGCAGGTGTGAGGAGACACTTCCGCTTGGTGGCACTGGCCGTTTTTGTGTGTGTGTGTGTGTGTGTGTTGTGGGGGGAGGGCTGCGGGTGGCGGGAGGAAGTTGCCGAGCGAGCGCTGCTGCTGGGCCATACAGACACTGCCGTCCTCCTTGCCTCTCCGGAAGGAGCCCCCCCCCCCGGCATGGTGTAAGCAGGGGAAAGGTGGGGAGGGGGGCAGGTTTCGGGGCTGGGCTGGGCTGGGCTGGGGGGGGGGGGGGCTGCCCGGTTGTCCTGAGACTCCCCCCCCCCAACCAGGGCAGCCCCATCCTCCTTCCGGGCTCTCCCATGGGATGCAGCAAGATGGATTGGGGGGGGGTGTGTGTTGGGCTGCCTCTGCCGTCAAAGGAAGAGCCCCCCCAGGCAACATCCCCCCCCCTCCCTCCAGAAGAGACGGGCAGATAATTCTGAGGGCTTTTTGGCCAGCGCCAGCCAGGGCTGCCGGGAGGGTAGAGATCTGAGGAGAGTTGGCAGGGTGTGTGTGTGTGTGTGTGTGTGTGTGTGTGTGTGTGTGTGTGTGTGTGTGTGTGAGCTGTGGCATCCTGTGAGCTTGGTTTGCATATGGGGGGGGGTGGCGGCCGCGAAGGAACCAAAGACCTCCCGTGTGTGGAAGAAGTTGGGGAACTGACAGCCGTGCCTGTGTTGCAGCTGATGGCCCAAGATGGGGGGGCTGAGGTGCCCCCCAGTGACGAGGCCGAGGGTCCGGCAGAAGATGTTCAGGTAAAGGGGCTGGGGGGGGGGGGGGGGAAATCCCAGGCATCATTCCCCGCCACCCGCCCCCCCCCAGGGTCTCGCTCATGGCACAAGTGCCAGGGCTGGACAGGCCTCATCAGCATAATTTTCATTGACCCCCCCCCCCGACCCCCCCCCCATCCCTGGGAGCAGCAGCCGGAAGCAGGGTGGCTGGGCAAGAGCCCTTCTCTGCGTGAGTCCCTGGGACGGAGCTGCTGCTGCCGCCGCCGCCTCTCTGCCTCCGGTGGGACCAGACCCCCCCATGCCGGGCTCTCTTCCCTTCCGCCCTCCCCTCCCTGCGGCCCTGGGTGGGTGGGTGGGTGGGGGTCACCGTTTCCCCATGGCCCCAAGGACTCCGAGGCCTGCCTCAGTTCTGCCATGGACCCCTTGGAGTCCCGTCCTAGTGGAGGAGAGAGTCTGCTGCCGGCAGACCATAATAGCCTCTGCCCTCTTTTCTGTGCAGGGGCTGTTCCCAGAGGAAGGGGAGGAGGACGAGGTTTTCGACCCCAGCGGGGGCAGCCCTGGGCCAAGACTCAGCCCGGCCCCCCTCGGCCAGCACGGCAGCAGCAGCAGCGTGGAGGAGCTTTATGAGCTGCTAGAGACGCTGGGCAGGTGAGGTGTGTGAGTGTGTGTGTGTGTGTCCGGGGGGAGAGAGTGTATTTGGTGGGAGAGCCTCTCCTCCCCCCCCCCCCCGTAGCCAGCTGAGGCTCCCCACTCAGCCGTGGTGCAAGTAGGTCCAGGGCACTGGCACGGGCAGGCCTGGAGGCGTTGGGGGTTACACTCCCACCTGCGCCCGAGAAGGGACCCCTTGGGAGAAATGGACCCGGTGCCCAAAGAGAGGGGCTGCCTGAGAGACCCACGGCCTGGATTTGGGGCCATGGCCCTTTTCTTCCGGGGGGGGAAGGAGAGAGGAGAGAAGCTGTGCCGTTTCCCTCTGGCTGACCCCCCCTTTTCTCCTCCCTCCCCCCCTTCCTCGCCGGCGGTTCCAGCGGGCACTTTGGGGTGGTGAGGCGCTGCCGGGACCGCAGGACGGGCGCCTTGTTCGCGGCCAAGACGGTGAAGGTGCGCCGGCGGAAGGGCAGCCGGCTGGGCTTGGACCGCCAGCAGGTGGAGCGGGAGGTGGGGATCCTGCGGCAGCTGCAACACCCCAACATCATGCGCCTCCACGAGCTTTTCGCCAGCACCGCCGAGATGGTCCTCGTCCTGGAACTGTGAGTGACCCTGGAAAGGAGGCCTGGGGCCGGGCAGTGGGGTGGGGGTGGGGGAGGCTCTGTGTTTCCCCCATGGGCAGGAGGGGGGGCAAGGGTGTCCCACATCCACCTGGCGTGGCCAAACGAGGAGCTTTCATGAACCAGTGCAGTCACGGCAGGGCAGAAGAGGGCAACTCAACACGAGGGGACACACGGGGTGCCTGAGGGGGGAGGCCACAAGGGGCTGGGGCATGCCAGCCAGGGTGGGTGGGGGGCCTGGGGCCTGGGGCGGACTTTTTCTCTGGTGGGCCAGCTGCCCCATTTGATCTCTCCCCCCACACACTTTCCGCCCCCTGGGCCTCCAGGATCCATGGGGGTGAGCTGTTTGACTTCATTGCGGAGAAGGAGATGTTGACGGAGGCCGAAGCCATCGGGTTCCTGAAGCAGCTGCTGAGCGGGGTGGCCTACATGCACGCCTGCCACATCGCTCACTTCGACCTCAAGGTACTGGTCCTTAAGAGGTCCCCGGGGGCCCTCGCGAGGAAGAGCAAAGGCTCTGCCTTGCCTGTTGCCGTGGGGCGCTCGAGCGTGACGGGGGTGCCCCTGCTGAGGTGTCTTTGGGACGCAGCTTTTCAAGATCTGTGGCTCCTGACGGGTGGCAGGGTCTCTCCGTGGCTCCTTTGGCCCCTGGGGGTGCTTGCCTGCTGGCCGGCCGGCTACCCCAGGAGTGCCTTTTCCTTGAGGGGTGGGGGTCCTCTGCTCTCCCCACAGCCCGAGAACATCATGCTGTCCCAGAGGGACGTCCCCAACCCAGCCGTCAAAATCATTGACTTTGGCCTGGCTCAGAAGCTCCAGGAAGGGGTGGCCTTCAAAAGTTTGTGTGGGACCCCCCAGTACATTGGTAAGGACAGGGCCGGTGGGGGAGGGGCACCCTTCCTCAAGGCAGGGGGGTGGGTGGGGGATGTGGGGTGCACATGCAGAGCTCAGGGAAGATCCTTGTTCAGAGGACAGACCCCCCCCAACCTCTCCCAGATGGGGTTGGCTATGCCCCCCCCTTGGTGTCTTCCACCCCGCCTCTTCTCCTTAGAGGCCTCACTGAGAACCTGGTTGCCCTGAAGCGAGAGGCGGTGGCCACTGCCCTCTTGGGCCGGGGGGGGGGCAGTGGATCCCCCCCCCGGGTGGGTCCTTCCTCTTGCTCTCGGGGAAGACATACCCCCACCCCACCCCCACTGCCGCCCTCTGCTCTTCTGCCTGCCTTTGGCCAAGACCCTTCCCCACCTGCCGGCCTACCTGCCCACGGCTCTCTTCTTCCCCAGCTCCCGAGGTGATCAACTACGAGCCCCTGAGCACCGCCACGGACATGTGGTGAGCCGGGAGGGGGGGAGGGGGGGCTGGGGCTGCAGGGGACTCTGTTTGTGTCCCTCTCCCTCTGCCTGCCTGCGTGTGTGTGTCTGTGTGTGTGTGTGTGTGTGTGTGTTGGAGGGAAAGGCAAGTGGCCCAACAGCCTTGGGCTGGAGGTGGGTCTGGAGGAGTGGGGGGGGGTCCCTCCCCAGCCCCTTCCTCTGCAGGTTGGGCGCCCTCTGGTCTCCCTGGCTAACGGCGGCTTCGTCCTTCTCTCCCCAGGAGCATCGGGGTCATCACGTACATCCTGTAAGTGCCGGCAGACTCCCATCGGCTCAGGTCCCTGCAGGCTGGCCAGGGATGTATTTAGGGGAGGGGAGAGGGTGCCGTTCTTTTCCAAGTGCCGGGTCCCTGTACTGGGTTGCCGCCCATCAGAAGAAGCCTGATCTGGCCTAAGGCCTGGCCCTTTCCCACAAAAAGGGGGGGGGAGGGGGGCTGTTCCAAACTCAGGAGGGCTCTGAGGATCCCTCTGGTTTCCTGGCCCCCTTTTTTCTCTTGATTTGTCAGGAAAGGTTCTGGAGAGGAAGGTGACCAGCCAGAAAGGGCCCTGTTTGTGTGTGTGTGTGTGTGTGGGGGGAAACGACTCTAGAGACCAACAGGTTTTCTTCAAGGCTAAAAGCATGTTGGAAACATGTAATGCCTTTTCCTCTCCCTCTCCCCCCCCCCGCCCCCCCGGCCAGGCTGAGCGGCATGTCCCCTTTCCAGGGGGAGACGGATGGCGAGACCCTCACCAACGTCGTCTCCGGAAAGTACGAGTTCGAGGAGAAGTACTTCAGCCAGACGTCGGAGATGGCCAAGGACTTCATTCGGCAGCTGCTGGTCAAGGAGCCGGGGTAACGCCCCCACCCCCCTGGGCCCTTGCAAAGGGGTGGGTGGGCGGGTGGGGTGTGGGGGGAGAAACACCCCAGTCCTCTTGGCCTTGGGGTGGGGGCTGGTGGGGCTGAAGTAAGGGGCACTTTCCCTCTCTTCCAGAGACCGAATGACAGCCAGAGAGTGCCTTGCCCACGCTTGGATTAAGGTGAGAACCTTCAGTGGGCAGGAGGAGGAGGAGGAGGAGGGTGGAAGCCGCGGCACACCCACGGGAGCCACGTGACTGCAGAGGGCTGCGTACTGTGCTCTCCTCGGCTCCTTTAGCCTTTGGGGGGTCCGCAGAGGTGTCCATGGGGAGGGAGGCCTGCCGTGGGGGTGGGTCGGGCCCCTTTAGAGGGCTGCCCAGGGAGGGTGGGGCCTCCGCTGCCCCCCCTCTCCCTGCTTTACCACCTGCGGGGCCAGCAAGGCAGGTGGGGGGGACCTGGGCCTTGGACGGTCTGGCGTGCAGCAGATGTTGCAGGTGTCCTGTTTCTTGCTCCCCCCACCCCCACCCCGCCCGCTGAAGCCCTTGAGCCGGAAGCAGGCCACCCACCGGAGTCGCTCCTCCATCAACATGAAAAACTTTCGCAGGTTCAATGCACGACGGAAGTGGAAGGTGAGCGGGGGCAGCAGCTGCACCCTGGGGGCCTCGGGGGTACCCTGAGCAGGGGGGGGGGAGGAGGGGGGCAGAGGATGACACACGGGGCTCCAGAGCAGCCCTGGATTTGGTCTGCCCCACTGGAGGACCCCCCCCCAAAAAAAAACCACACACGCACACAGATGGGGCCCTTGCCCCCCTCCCACCTACCCACCCACCCTTGGGGACCTCAAGGGCCGCCTGTCCTCCTGCCAAAGAGGCCGGCCTGAGGCTCTTCCCTTGGCAACGTCAGATAAGGAATGGTGGGGCTGTTGAACCCACCCATCATCCATACCTGCTGGGGCTGATGGGAGTTGCAGTCTAGCAACCTGCCCCTGGCCGGAGGTCCTGCCTTCACCCCAAGGGAAGGAGTGAGGCTCCCACGGATCTCTCTCTCTCTCTCTCTCTCTCTCTCTCTCTCTCTCTCTCTCTCTCTCTCTCTCTCTCTCATTCTCTCGCTCTCCTCCTGCCCCCCCCAAATGCCAGCTCTCCTTCAACATGGTGTCCGCCTGCAGCCGCCTGTGCCGCCTGAGCCTCCTGTGCCGCCAGAGGAAGGAGGAAGAGGAGAACCTGGTGCGTGGCCACCCTGGCCTTCCCTCTTGGGCGGTGTGGGGGCGGGGGCGGGAAGCCAACAAGCCCACTCCTCGGCCCCCGGGAGTGCCGGGGGAGGGGGAAAGGGCAGGGGGCAGCCCTCCCAGCCTCCACGGGCCACCCTCTTCTTTCATGCGCCCCTTCTCTGCCCCAAACAGCGCAACTGTGAGAGTGACCAGGAGGAGCCATCCCAAAGCCCCGTCGCCCTCCTGCGCCAGCGGAGAAGCCTCTCTTCCTGAATCGGGCCCAGTCGCCTGGCCCTGGGGCACCACCCGGCCCCTTCCTCGCAGGGCAGCCCACCCTTCACCCGCCTTCCCTCCTGGAGTCCTGTTTGATGTACGGAGCGGGGGCCTGCCGGATCCACGTGGCCTGGAGGGCAGGCAAAGAGAGGACGGCAGCCCTGCCTTTCGAAACAGCAGGAGAGGGAAACGCCCGCCAGAAGGGGCTGCGCTTCGCCCGTCCTCCTGCCCAGCCTGGAGCCATCCGGGCCAGCCAGGCCGTGGTTCCAAGTTAACTGGGGGAGGCAGGACTCAGTGTGTGAGCAAAGAGAGGGCAGCCCCACTGTCCGTTGGAACTGTGGGCAGGGGGCTCTATGGGGGACCTCCTCCTCCCCCCCCCTCCTCTTCCTGCAATTCTGTGGCCAGTTGGCAGCCAAGGACGGGAAGATCTTGCCCCTAGTGCTTGGAGGGCAGTGGGAGACGAGCACACCGAAAGGCCCCTCCACAGGATCTCGGGGCTGCTTCGCCCCCCCCCCCCCCGAGAAGAACAAAGGTCTTGGGCAGGTCTTCAAGGAGGGAAAGGATTCAATTGGAGCCTTTTTCCCCTGTTGCTTTCAACCTGCTTCCAGCGTGGATATTGCTTACTGTTTTTAGTGTGCCTTGGACGTTACACCTTTTAAAATATTTGTATACTACCTGTTTTAAAATGCTAAACATTCCCTTCAATGGTGTAAGCCACCTTGGGTCGTTTCAGGGAGAAAGGTGGAGAAAAATGTTTTAAAGAAATAAAAGAAATAACTTCAAAAAGGCAAATACTTCTCCTTCGAGGTGAGTGTTCATGACTGGTTTTCTCATTGTCGTTTCGTTTCTTCAGACCTTTTAAATAATGTTTTTAATTTGGCGGCCCTTTTTAGAAGCAGAAATGGGCCAGGCAAGACCCAGGGGCCAGTCGGGAATGCTCCGTCGTCATGGTACGGGCCTCTGGGATGTATATGGTGCTGCCGAGGAAGAGGCCACAGGAGGGCGGCCTTCTCCACGGCATTCAGGCCACTCCTTCCTTCAAGAGGCCGCAGGAAAGTCACCGGTAGGTAATACTGCCCCCTTGTGGACCCCAAAATAAAGTCCAGCTGCACCCCTAAAAGGGCCAGGTTTTTAGACAATGCTGCCCCCTGGTGGACCCCAAAATAGTCGAGCTGTACCACTGAAAGTGCCAGATTTTTTAGGAAATATTGCCCCCTGGTGGCCCCGAAAATAAAGTCGAGCTGCACCCCTAAAAGGGCCAGTTTTTTTTAAGGCAATGCTGCCCCCTGGTGACCCCACCAAAGAAAGTCCAGCTGCACCTCTAAAAGGGCCAGATTATTAGGCAATGCTGCCCCCTGGTGGACCACTAATAAAATCAACCTGCACCTCTAAAAGGGTCTGTTTTTTAGGCAGTGCTGCCCTCTGGTGGACCCTAAAATATAGTCGAGCTGCACCCCTAAAAGGGCCAGATTATTAGACAATACTGCCCCCTTGTGGCCCCCGAAAGAAAGTCAGGCTGCAATCCTAAAAGGCCCAGTTTTTTTAGGTAATACTGCCCCCTGGTGGACCCCAAAATAGAGTCCAGTTGCACCCATAAAAGGGCCAGTTTTTTAGGCAATGCTGCCCCCTGGTGGACACCCAAAATAGTCGAGCTGCACCACTAAAAGTGCCAGATTATTTAGGAAATAGTGCCCCCTAGTGGCCCTGAAAATAAAGTCAAGCTGCACCCCTAAAAGGGCCAGATTTTTAAGGAAATATTGCCCCTTGGTGTCCCCGAAAATAAAGTCAAGCTACAACCCTAAAAGGGCCAGTTTTTTAGGTAATACTGCTCCCTGGTGGACCCCGAAATATAGTTGAGCTGTGCCCCTAAAAGGGCAAGTTTTTTAAGGCAATGCTGCCACTTGGTGCTCCCTAAAATGAAGTCAAGCGGCACCCCTAAAAGGGCCAGTTTTTTAGGCAATGCTGCCCCCTGGTGGACACCCAAAATAGAAGCATGTTGCACCCCTAAAAGGGCCAGCTTTTAAGGCAATACTGCCACTTGCTGGTCCCTAAAATAAACTCCCACTACACCCCTAAAAGGGCCAGTTTTTTAGCCAATGCTGCCCGCTGGTGGACCCCAAAATAGAGGGAAGTTGCACCCCTAAAAGGGCCAGTTTTTTCGGTAATGCTGTCACCTGGTACTCCCCAAAATAAAGTCAAGTGTACACCTAAAAGGGCCAGTTTTTTAGGCAATGCTGCCCCCTGGTGGACACCCAAAATAGAGGCAAGTTGCACCCCTAAGATGGCCAGTTGTTAAGGCAATGCTGCCCCCTAGTGGACACCCAAAATAGAGGCAAGTTGCACCCCTAAAAGGGCCAGTTTTTTTGGCAATGCTGCCCCCTTGTGGACACCCAAAATAGAGGCAAGTTCCACCCCTAAAAGGGCCAGTTTTTAAGACAATGCTGCCACTTGGTGATCCCCAAAATAAAGTCGAGCAGCACCCCTAAAAGGGCCACTTTTTTAGGCAATGCTGTCACCTGGTACTCCCCAAAATAAAGTCCAGCTGTACCCCTAAAAGGGCCAGTTTTTTAGGCAATGCTGCCCCCTGGTGGA
>CM074754.1:12072876-12306267 GCA_037367245.1 Phrynocephalus guinanensis | reverse complement strand
AAAGGGCCAGTTTTTTTTTTTAAAAGGCCAGTTTTTTTAGGCAATGCTGCCCCCTGGTGGACACCCAAAATAGAGGCAAGTTGCACCCCAAAAAGGGCCAGTTTTTTTAGGAAATGCTGTCACCTGGTGGACACCCAAAATACAGTCAACTTGCACCCTTAAAAGGGCCAGTTTTTAGGCAATGCTGCCCCCTGGTGGACACCCAAAATAGAGGCAAGTTGCACCCCTAAAAGGGCCAGTTTTTAGGCAATGCTGCCCCCTGGTGGACACCCAAAATAGAGGCAAGTTGCACCCCTAAAAGGGCCAGTTTTTTTCGGCAATGCTGTCACCTGGTACTCCCCAAAATAAAGTCCAGCTGTACCCTTAAAAGGGCCAGTTTTTTAGGCAATGCTGCCCCCTGGTGGACACCCAAAATAGAGGCAAGTTGCACCCTTAAAAGGGCCAGTTTTTTAGGCAATGCTGCCCCCTGGTGGACACCCAAAATAGAGGCAAGTTGCACCCCTAAAAGGGCCAGTTTTTTTTAGGCAATGCTGCCACTTGGTGTTCCCTAATATAAAGTCGAGCAGCACCCCTGAAAGGGCCAGTTTTTTAGGCAATGCAGTCTCCTGGTACTCCCCAAAATAAAGTCCAGCTGTACCCCTAAAAGGGCCAGTTTTTTAGGCAATGCTGCCCCCTGGTGGACACCCAAAATAGAGGCAAGTTGCACCCCTAAAAGGGCCAGTTTTTTAGGCAATGCTGCCACTTGGTGTTCCCTAAAATAAAGTCGAGCAGCACCCCTAAAAGGGCCAGTTTTTTAGGCAATGCTGTCACCTGGTACTCCCCAAAATAAAGTCCAGCTGTACCCCTAAAAGGACCAGTTTTTTTGGCAATGCTGCCCCCTGGTGGACACCCAAAATAGAGGCAAGTTGCACCCCCTAAAAGGGCCATTTTTTCTGCAATGCTGTCACCTGGTACTCCCCAAAATAAAGTCCAGCTGTACCCTTAAAAGGGCCAGTTTTTAGGCAATGCTGCCCCCTGGTGGACACCCAAAATAGAGGCAAGTTGCACCCCTAAAAGGGCCACTTTTTTAGGCAATGCTGCCCCCTGGTGGACACCCAAAATAGAGGCAAGTTGCACCCCTAAAAGGGTCAGTTTCTTAGGCAATGCTGCCCCCTGGTGGACACCCAAAATAGAGGCAAGTTGCTCCCCTAAAAGGGCCAGTTTTTTTAGGCAATGCTGCCACTTGGTGTTCCCTAAAATAAAGTCGAGCAGCACCCCTAAAAGGGCCAGTTTTTTAAGCCATGCAGTCTCCTGGTACTCCCCAAAATAAAGTCCAGCTGTACCCCTAAAAGGGCCAGTTTTTTAGGCAATGCTGCCCCCTGGTGGACACCCAAAATAGAGGCAAGTTGCACCCCTAAAAGGGCCAGTTTTTTCGGCAATGCTGTCACCTGGTACTCCCCAAAATAAAGTCCAGCTGTACCCTTAAAAGGGCCAGTTTTTTAGGCAATGCTGCCCCCTGGTGGACACCAAAAATAGAGGCAAGTTGCACCCTTAAAAGGGCCAGTTTTTTAGGCAATGCTGCCCCCTGGTGGACACCCAAAATAGAGGCAAGTTGCACCCCTAAAAGGGCCAGTTTTTTAGGCAATAGTGTCACCTGGTACTCCCCGAAAAAAGTCCAGCTGTACCCCTAAAAGGGCCAGTTTTTTAGGCAATGCTGCTCCCTGGTGGACACCCAAAATAGAGGCAAGCTGCACCCCTAAAAGGGCCAGTTTTTTAGGCAATGCTGCCCCCTGCTGGACACCCAAAATAGAGGCAAGTTGCACCCCTAAAAGGGCCAGTTTTTTTAGGCAATGCTGCCACTTGGTGTTCCCTAAAATATAGTCGAGCAGCACCCCTAAAAGGGCCAGTTTTTTAGGCAATGCAGTCTCCTGGTACTCCCCAAAATAAAGTCCAGTTGTACCCCTAAAAGGGCCAGTTTTTTAGGCAATGCTGCCCCCTGGTGGACACCCAAAATAGAGGCAAGTTGCACCCCTAAAAAAGCAAGTTTTTTAGGCAATGTTGCCACTTGGTGTTCCCTAAAATAAAGTCGAGCAGCACCCCTAAAAGGGCCAGTTTTTTAGGCAATGCTGTCACCTGGTACTCCCCAAAATAAAGTCCAGCTGTACCCCTAAAAGGACCAGTTTTTTAGGCAATGCTTCCCCCTGGTGGACACCCAAAGTAGAGGCAAGTTGCACCCCTAAAAGGGCCAGTTTTTTAGGAAATGCTGTCACCTGGTACTCCCGAAAATAAAGTCCAGCTGTACCCCTAAAAGGGCCAGTTTTTAGGCAATGCTGCCCCCTGGTGGACACCCAAAGTAGAGGCAAGTTGCACCCCTAAAAGGGCCAGTTTTTAAGACAATGCTGCCACTTGGTGGTCCCCAAAATAAAGTCCAGTTGCACCCATAAAAGGGCCAGTTTGTTCGGCAAAGCTGCCCCCTGGTGGACACCCAAAATAGAGGCAAGTTGCACCCCCTAAAAGGGCCAGTTTTTTCGGCAATGCTGTCGCCTGGTACTCCCGAAAATAAAGTCCAGCTGTACCCCTAAAAGGGCCAGTTTTTAGGCAATGCTGCCCCCTGGTGGACACCCAAAATAGAGGCAAGTTGCACCCCTAAAAGGGCCAGTTTTTTAGGAAATGCTGTCACCTGGTGGACACCCAAAATACAGGCAACTTGCACCCTTAAAAGGGCCAGTTTTTTAGGCAATGCTGCCCCCTGGTGGACACCCAAAATAGAGGCAAGTTGCATCCCTAAAAGGGCCAGTTTTTTAGGCAATGCTGCCCCCTCGTGGACACCCAAAATAGAGGCAAGTTGCATCCCTAAAAGGGCCAGTTTTTTAGGCAATAGTGTCACCTGGTACTCCCCAAAATAAAGTCCAGCTGTACCCCTAAAAGGGCCAGTTTTTTAGGCAATTCTGCTCCCTGGTGGACACCTAAAATAGAGGGAAGTTGCACCCTTAAAAGGGCCAGTTTTTTAGGCAATGCTGCCCCCTGGTGGACACCCAAAGTAGAGGCAAGATGCACCCCTAAAAGGGCCAGTTTTTTAGGCAATAGTGTCACCTGGTACTCCCCAAAATAAAGTCCAGCTGTACCCCTAAATGGACCAGTTTTTTAGGCAATGCTTCCCCCTGGTGGACACCCAAAATAGAGGCAAGTTGCACCCCTAAAAGGGCCAGTTTTTAAGACAATGCTGCCACTTAGTGGTCCCCAAAATAAAGTCCAGTTGCACCCATAAAAGGGCCAGTTTGTTCGGCAAAGCTGCCCCCTGGTGGACACCCAAAATAGAGGCAAGTTGCACCCCCTAAAAGGGCCAGTTTTTTCGGCAATGCTGTCACCTGGTACTCCCGAAAATAAAGTCCAGCTGTACCCCTAAAAGGGCCAGTTTTTTAGGCAATGCTGCCCCCTGGTGGACACCCAAAATAGAGGCAAGTTGCACCCCTAAAAGGGCCAGTTTTTTAGGAAATGCTGTCACCTGGTGGACACCCAAAATACAGGCAACTTGCACCCTTAAAAGGGCCAGTTTTTTAGGCAATGCTGCCCCCTGGTGGACACCCAAAATAGAGGCAAGTTGCATCCCTAAAAGGGCCAGTTTTTTAGGCAATGCTGCCCCCTCGTGGACACCCAAAATAGAGGCAAGTTGCATCCCTAAAAGGGCCAGTTTTTTAGGCAATAGTGTCACCTGGTACTCCCCAAAATAAAGTCCAGCTGTACCCCTAAAAGGGCCAGTTTTTTAGGCAATTCTGCTCCCTGGTGGACACCTAAAATAGAGGGAAGTTGCACCCTTAAAAGGGCCAGTTTTTTAGGCAATGCTGCCCCCTGGTGGACACCCAAAGTAGAGGCAAGATGCACCCCTAAAAGGGCCAGTTTTTTAGGCAATAGTGTCACCTGGTACTCCCCAAAATAAAGTCCAGCTGTACCCCTAAATGGACCAGTTTTTTCGGCAATGCTTCCCCCTGGTGGACACCCAAAATAGAGGCAAGTTGCAACCCCTAAAAGGGCCAGTTTTTTAGGCAATAGTGTCACCTGGTACTCCCCAAAATAAAGACCAGCTGTACCCTTAAAAGGGCCAGTTTTTAGGCAATGCTTCCCCCTGGTGGACACCCAAAATAGAGGCAAGTTGCACCCCTTAAAGGGCCAGTTTTTTAGGCAATCCTGTCACCTGGTACTCCCCAAAATAAAGTCCAGTTGTATCCCAAAAAGGGCCAGTTTTTAAACCAATGCTGCCCCCTGGTGGACACCCAAAATAGAGGCAAGTTGCACCCCTTAAAGGGCCAGTTTTTTAGACAATGCTGCCCCCTGGTGGACACCCAAAATAGAGGCAAGTTGCACCCCTAAAAGGGCCAGTTTTTTCGGCAATGCTGTCACCTGGTACTCCCCAAAATAAAGCCCAGCTGTACCCCTAAAAGGGCCAGTTTTTTAGGCAATCCTGCTCCCTGGTGGACACCCAAAATAGAGGCAAGTTGCACCCCTAAAAGGGCCAGTTTTTTAGGCAATGCTGTCACCTGGTACTCCCCAAAATAAAGTCCACCTGAACCCCTACAAGGGCCAGTTTTTTTAGGCAATGCTGCCCCCTGGTGGACACCCAAAATAGAGGCAAGTTGCACCCCTAAAAGGGCCAGTTTTTTAGGCAATGCTGCCCCCTGGTGGACACCCAAAATAGAGGCAAGTTGCACCCGTAAAATAGCCAGTTTTTTAGGCAATGCTGTCACCTGGTACTCCCCAAAATAAAGTCCAGCTGTACCCCTAAAAGGGCCAGTTTTTTAGGCAATCCTGCTCCCTGGTGGACACCCAAAATAGAGGCAAGTTGCACCCCTAAAAGGGCCAGTTTTTTAGGCAATGCTGTCACCTTGTACTCCCCAAAATAAAGTCCAGCTGAACCCTTAAAGGGCCAGTTTTTTTAGGCAATGCTGCCCCCTGGTGGACACCCAAAATAGAGGCAAGTTGCACCCCTAAAAGGGCCAGTTTTTTAGGAAATGCTGCCCCCTGGTGGACACCCAAAATAGAGGCAAGTTGCACCCCTAAAAGGGCCAGTGTTTAAGACAATGCTGCCACTTGGTGGTCCCCAAAATAAAGTCCCGCTGTATCCCTAAAAGGGCCAGGTTTTTAGGCAATGCTGCCCCCTGGTGGACACCCAAAGTAGAGGCAATTTGCACCCCTAAAAGGGCCAGTTTTTTCGGCAATGCTGTCACCTGGTACTCCCCCAAATAAAGTCCAGCTGTAGCCTTAAAAGGGCCAGTTTTTTAGGCAATGCTGCCCCCTGGTGGACACCCTAAATAGAAGCAAGTTGCACCCTTAAAAGGGCCAGTTTTTTAGGCAATGCTGTCACCTGGTACTCCCCAAAATAAAGTCCAGCTGTACCCCTAAAAGGGCCAGTTTTTTTAGGCAATGCTGCCCCCTGGTGGACACCCAAAATAGAGGCAAGTTGCACCCCTAAAAGGGCCAGTTTTTAGGCAATACTGTCACCTGGTACTCCCCGAAATAAAGTCCAGCTGTACCCCTAAAAGGGCCAGTTTTTTTAGGCAATGCTGCCCCCTGGTGGACACCCAAAATAGAGGCAAGTTGCACCCCTAAAAGGGCCAGTTTTTTAGGCAATGCTGTCACCTGGTACTCCCCAAAATAAAGTCCAGCTGTACCCCTAAAAGGGCCAGTTTTTTTAGACAATGCTGCCTCCTGGTGGACACCCAAAATAGAGGAAAGTTGCACCCCTAAAAGGGCCGGTTTTTTAGGCAATGCTGCCCCCTGGTGGACACCCAAAATAGAGGCAAGTTGCACCTCTAAAAGGGCCAGTTTTTTAGGCAATGCTGTCACATGGTACTCCCCAAAATAAAGTCCAGCTGTACTCCTAAAAGGGCCAGTTTTTTAGACAATGCTGCCCCCTGGTGGACACCCAAAATAGAGGCAAGTTGCACCCGTAAAATGGCCAGATTTTTAGGCAATGCTGTCACCTGGTACTCCCCAAAATAAAGTCCAGCTGTACCCCTAAAAGGGCCAGTTTTTTAGGCAATGCTGCCCCCTGGTGGACACCCAAAATAAAGTCCAGCTGTACCCTTAAAAGGGCCAGTTTTTTAGGCAATGCTGCCCCCTGGTGGACACCCAAAATAGAGGCAAGTTGCACCCTTAAAAGAGTCAGTTTTTTAGGCAATGCTGCCCCCTGGTGGACACCCTAAATAGAGGCAAGTTGCACCCCTAAAAGGGCCAGTTTTTTAGGAAATGCTGTCACCTGGTGGACACGCAAAATACAGTCAACTTGCACACTTAAAAGGGCCAGTTTTTAGGCAATGCTGCCCCCTTGTGGACACCCAAAATAGAGGCAAGTTGTACTCCTAAAAGGGCCAGTTTTTTTAGGCAATGCTGCCCCCTGGTGTACACCCAAAATAGAGGCAAATTGCACCCCTAAAAGGGCCAGTTTTTTCGGCAATGCAGTCTCCTGGTACTCCCCAAAATAAAGTCCAGCTGTACCCCTAAAAGGACCAGTTTTTTAGGCAATGCTTCCCCCTGGTGGACACCCAAAATAGAGGCAAGTTGCACCCCTAAAAGGGCCAGTTTTTAAGACAATGCTGCCACTTGTTGGTCCCCAAAATAAAGTCCAGTTGCACCCATAAAAGGGCCAGTTTTTTCGGCAATGCTGCCCCCTGGTGGACACCCAAAATAGAGGCAAGTTGCACCCCCTAAAAGGGCCAGTTTTTTCGGCAATGCTGTCACATGGTACTCCCCAAAATAAAGTCCAGCTGTACCCTTAAAAGGGCCAGTTTTTAGGCAATGCTGCCCCCTGGTGGACACCCAAAATAGAGGCAAGTTGCACCCTTAAAAGGGCCAGTTTTTTAGGAAATGCTGTCACCTGGTGGACACCCAAAATACAGGCAACTTGCACCCTTAAAAGGGCCAGTTTTTTAGGCAATGCTGCCCCCTGGTGGACACCCAAAATAGAGGCAAGTTGCACCCCTAAAAGGGCCAGTTTTTTAGGCAATGCTGCCCCCTGGTGGACACCCAAAATAGAGGCAAGTTGCACCCCTAAAAGGGCCAGTTTTTTAGGCAATGCTGCCCCCTGGTGGACACCCAAAATAGAGGCAAGTTGCACCCCTAAAAGGGCCAGTTTTTTCGGCAATGCTGTCACCTGGTACTCCCCAAAATAAAGTCCAGCTGTACCCTTAAAGGGGCCAGTTTTTTAGGAAATTCTGCCCCCTGGTGGACACCCAAAATAGAGGTAAGTTGCACCCTTAAAAGGGCCAGTTTTTTAGGCAATGCTGCCCCCTGGTGGACACCCAAAATAGAGGCAAGCTGCACCCCTAAAAGGGCCAGTTTTTTAGGCAATGCTGCCCCCTGCTGGACACCCAAAATAGAGGCAAGTTGCACCCCTAAAAGGGCCAGTTTTTTTAGGCAATGCTGCCACTTGGTGTTCCCTAAAATATAGTCGAGCAGCACCCCTAAAAGGGCCAGTTTTTTAGGCAATGCAGTCTCCTGGTACTCCCCAAAATAAAGTCCAGTTGTACCCCTAAAAGGGCCAGTTTTTTAGGCAATGCTGCCCCCTGGTGGACACCCAAAATAGAGGCAAGTTGCACCCCTAAAAAAGCAAGTTTTTTAGGCAATGTTGCCACTTGGTGTTCCCTAAAATAAAGTCGAGCAGCACCCCTAAAAGGGCCAGTTTTTTAGGCAATGCTGTCACCTGGTACTCCCCAAAATAAAGTCCAGCTGTACCCCTAAAAGGACCAGTTTTTTAGGCAATGCTTCCCCCTGGTGGACACCCAAAGTAGAGGCAAGTTGCACCCCTAAAAGGGCCAGTTTTTTAGGAAATGCTGTCACCTGGTACTCCCGAAAATAAAGTCCAGCTGTACCCCTAAAAGGGCCAGTTTTTAGGCAATGCTGCCCCCTGGTGGACACCCAAAGTAGAGGCAAGTTGCACCCCTAAAAGGGCCAGTTTTTAAGACAATGCTGCCACTTGGTGGTCCCCAAAATAAAGTCCAGTTGCACCCATAAAAGGGCCAGTTTGTTCGGCAAAGCTGCCCCCTGGTGGACACCCAAAATAGAGGCAAGTTGCACCCCCCTAAAAGGGCCAGTTTTTTCGGCAATGCTGTCACCTGGTACTCCCGAAAATAAAGTCCAGCTGTACCCCTAAAAGGGCCAGTTTTTAGGCAATGCTGCCCCCTGGTGGACACCCCAAATAGAGGCAAGTTGCACCCCTAAAAGGGCCAGTTTTTTAGGAAATGCTGTCACCTGGTGGACACCCAAAATACAGGCAACTTGCACCCTTAAAAGGGCCAGTTTTTTAGGCAATGCTGCCCCCTGGTGGACACCCAAAATAGAGGCAAGTTGCATCCCTAAAAGGGCCAGTTTTTTAGGCAATGCTGCCCCCTCGTGGACACCCAAAATAGAGGCAAGTTGCATCCCTAAAAGGGCCAGTTTTTTAGGCAATAGTGTCACCTGGTACTCCCCAAAATAAAGTCCAGCTGTACCCCTAAAAGGGCCAGTTTTTTAGGCAATTCTGCTCCCTGGTGGACACCTAAAATAGAGGGAAGTTGCACCCTTAAAAGGGCCAGTTTTTTAGGCAATGCTGCCCCCTGGTGGACACCCAAAGTAGAGGCAAGATGCACCCCTAAAAGGGCCAGTTTTTTAGGCAATAGTGTCACCTGGTACTCCCCAAAATAAAGTCCAGCTGTACCCCTAAAAGGGCCAGTTTTTTAGGCAATTCTGCTCCCTGGTGGACACCTAAAATAGAGGGAAGTTGCACCCCTAAAAGGGCCAGTTTTTTAGGCAATGCTGCCACTTGGTGTTCCCTAAAGTAAAGTCGAGCAGCACCCCTAAAAGGGAGTTTTTTAGGCAATGCTGTCACCGGGTACTCCCCAAAATAAAGTCCAGCTGTACCCCTAAAAGGACCAGTTTTTTAGGCAATGCATCCCCCTGGTTGACACCCAAAATAGAGGCAAGTTGCACCCCTAAAAGGACCAGTTTTTAAGACAATACTGCCACTTGGTTGTCCCCAAAATAAAGTCCAGTTGCACCCATAAAAGGGCCAGTTTTTTCGCAACGCTGCCCCCTGGTGGACACCCAAAATAGAGACAAGTTGCACCCCCTAAAAGGGCCAGTTTTTTCGGCAATGCTGTCACCTGGTACTCCCCAAAATAAAGTCCAGCTGTACCCCTAAAAGGGCCAGTTTTTAGGCAATGCTGCCGCCTGGTGGACACCCAAAATAGAGGCAAGTTGCACCCCTAAAAGGGCCAGTTTTTTAGGAAATGCTGTCACCTGGTACTCCCCCAAATAAAGTCCAGCTGTAGCCTTAAAAGGGCCAGTTTTTTAGGCAATACTGCCCGCTGGTGGACACCCAAAATAGAGGCAAGTTGCACCCTTAAAAGGGCCAGTTTTTAGGCAATGCTGCCCCCTGGTGGACACCCAAAATAGAGGCAAGTTGCACCCCTAAAAGGGCCAGTTTTTTAGGCAATGCTGCCCCCCTGGTGGACACCCAAAATAGAGGCAAGTTGCACCCCTAAAAGGGCCAGTTTTTTCAGCAATGCTGTCACCTGGTACTCCCCAAAATAAAGTCTAGCTGTACCCTTAAAAGGGCCAGTTTTTTAGGCAATGCTGCCCCCTGGTGGACACCCAAAATAGAGGCAAGTTGCACCCTTAAAAGGGCCAGTTTTTTAGGCAATGCTGCCCCCTGGTGGACACCCAAAGTAGAGGCAAGTTGCACCCCTAAAAGGGCCAGTTATTTAGGCAATAGTGTCACCTGGTACTCCCCAAAATAAAGTCCAGCTGTACCCCTAAAAGGGCCAGTTTTTTAGGCAATGCTGCCCCCTGGTGGACACCCAAAATAGAGGCAAGTTGCACCCGTAAAAGGGCCAGTTTTTTTTGGCAATGCTGTCACCTGGTACTCCCCAAAATAAAGTCCAGCTGTACCCCTAAAAGGGCCAGTTTTTTAGGCAATGCTGCTCCCTGGTGGACACCCAAAATAGAGGCAAGTTGCACCCCTAAAAGGGCCAGTTTTTTAGGAAATGCTGTCACCTGGTGGACACCCAAAATACAGTCAACTTGCACCCTTAAAAGGGCCAGTTTTTAGGCAATGCTGCCCCCTGGTGGACACCCAAAATAGAGGCAAGTTGCACCCCTAAAAGGGCCAGTTTTTTAGGCAATGCTGCCCCCTGGTGGACACCCAAAATAGAGGCAAGTTGCACCCCTAAAAGGGCCAGTTTTTTCGGCAATGCTGTCACCTGGTACTCCCCAAAATAAAGTCCAGCTGTACCCTTAAAAGGGCCAGTTTTTTAGGCAATGCTGCCCCCTGGTGGACACCCAAAATAGAGGCAAGTTGCACCCTTAAAAGGGCCAGTTTTTTAGGCAATGCTGCCCCCTGGTGGACACCCAAAATAGAGGCAAGTTGCACCCCTAAAAGGGCCAGTTTTTTTAGGCAATGCTGCCACTTGGTGTTCCCTAATATAAAGTCGAGCAGCACCCCTGAAAGGGCCAGTTTTTTAGGCAATGCAGTCTCCTGGTACTCCCCAAAATAAAGTCCAGCTGTACCCCTAAAAGGGCCAGTTTTTTAGGCAATGCTGCCCCCTGGTGGACACCCAAAATAGAGGCAAGTTGCACCCCTAAAAGGGCCAGTTTTTTAGGCAATGCTGCCACTTGGTGTTCCCTAAAATAAAGTCGAGCAGCACCCCTAAAAGGGCCAGTTTTTTAGGCAATGCTGTCACCTGGTACTACCCCCAAAATAAAGTCCAGCTGTACCCCTAAAAGGACCAGTTTTTTTAGGCAATGCTTCCCTCTGGTGGACACCCAAAATAGAGGCAAGTTGCACCCCTAAAAGGGCCAGTTTTTTAAGACAATGCTGCCACTTAGTGGTCCCCAAAATAAAGTTCAGTTGCACCCATAAAAGGGCCAGTTTTTTTCGGCAATGCTGCCCCCTGGTGGACACCCAAAATAGAGGCAAGTTGCACCCCCTAAAAGGGCCATTTTTTCTGCAATGCTGTCACCTGGTACTCCCCAAAATAAAGTCCAGCTGTACCCTTAAAAGGGCCAGTTTTTAGGCAATGCTGCCCCCTGGTGGACACCCAAAATAGAGGCAAGTTGCACCCCTAAAAGGGCCACTTTTTTAGGCAATGCTGCCCCCTGGTGGACACCCAAAATAGAGGCAAGTTGCACCCCTAAAAGGGTCAGTTTCTTAGGCAATGCTGCCCCCTGGTGGACACCAAAAATAGAGGCAAGTTTCACCCTTAAAAGGGCCAGTTTTTTAGGCAATGCTGCCCCCTGGTGGACACCCAAAATAGAGGCAAGTTGCACCCCTAAAAGGGCCAGTTTTTTAGGCAATAGTGTCACCTGGTACTCCCCGAAAAAAGTCCAGCTGTACCCCTAAAAGGGCCAGTTTTTTAGGCAATGCTGCTCCCTGGTGGACACCCAAAATAGAGGCAAGCTGCACCCCTAAAAGGGCCAGTTTTTTAGGCAATGCTGCCCCCTGCTGGACACCCAAAATAGAGGCAAGTTGCACCCCTAAAAGGGCCAGTTTTTTTAGGCAATGCTGCCACTTGGTGTTCCCTAAAATATAGTCGAGCAGCACCCTAAAAGGGCCAGTTTTTTTAGGCAATGCAGTCTCCTGGTACTCCCCAAAATAAAGTCCAGTTGTACCCCTAAAAGGGCCAGTTTTTTAGGCAATGCTGCCCCCTGGTGGACACCCAAAATAGAGGCAAGTTGCACCCCTAAAAAAGCAAGTTTTTTAGGCAATGTTGCCACTTGGTGTTCCCTAAAATAAAGTCGAGCAGCACCCCTAAAAGGGCCAGTTTTTTAGGCAATGCTGTCACCTGGTACTCCCCCAAAATAAAGTCCAGCTGTACCCCTAAAAGGACCAGTTTTTTAGGCAATGCTTCCCCCTGGTGGACACCCAAAGTAGAGGCAAGTTGCACCCCTAAAAGGGCCAGTTTTTTAGGAAATGCTGTCACCTGGTACTCCCGAAAATAAAGTCCAGCTGTACCCCTAAAAGGGCCAGTTTTTAGGCAATGCTGCCCCCTGGTGGACACCCAAAGTAGAGGCAAGTTGCACCCCTAAAAGGGCCAGTTTTTAAGACAATGCTGCCACTTGGTGGTCCCCAAAATAAAGTCCAGTTGCACCCATAAAAGGGCCAGTTTGTTCGGCAAAGCTGCCCCCTGGTGGACACCCAAAATAGAGGCAAGTTGCACCCCCTAAAAGGGCCAGTTTTTTCGGCAATGCTGTCGCCTGGTACTCCCGAAAATAAAGTCCAGCTGTACCCCTAAAAGGGCCAGTTTTTAGGCAATGCTGCCCCCTGGTGGACACCCAAAATAGAGGCAAGTTGCACCCCTAAAAGGGCCAGTTTTTTAGGAAATGCTGTCACCTGGTGGACACCCAAAATACAGGCAACTTGCAAACCCTTAAAAGGGCCAGTTTTTTAGGCAATGCTGCCCCCTGGTGGACACCCCAAAATAGAGGCAAGTTGCATCCCTAAAAGGGCCAGTTTTTTAGGCAATGCTGCCCCCTCGTGGACACCCAAAATAGAGGCAAGTTGCATCCCTAAAAGGGCCAGTTTTTTTAGGCAATAGTGTCACCTGGTACTCCCCAAAATAAAGTCCAGCTGTACCCCTAAAAGGGCCAGTTTTTTAGGCAATTCTGCTCCCTGGTGGACACCTAAAATAGAGGGAAGTTGCACCCTTTAAAAGGCCAGTTTTTTTAGGCAATGCTGCCCCCTGGTGGACACCCAAAGTAGAGGCAAGATGCACCCCTAAAAGGGCCAGTTTTTTAGGCAATAGTGTCACCTGGTACTCCCCAAAATAAAGTCCAGCTGTACCCCTAAAAGGGCCAGTTTTTTAGGCAATTCTGCTCCCTGGTGGACACCTAAAATAGAGGGAAGTTGCACCCCTAAAAGGGCCAGTTTTTTAGGCAATGCTGCCACTTGGTGTTCCCTAAAGTAAAGTCGAGCAGCACCCCTAAAAGGGCCAGTTTTTTAGGCAATGCTGTCACCGGGTACTCCCCAAAATAAAGTCCAGCTGTACCCCTAAAAGGACCAGTTTTTTAGGCAATGCATCCCCCTGGTTGACACCCAAAATAGAGGCAAGTTGCACCCCTAAAAGGGCCAGTTTTTAAGACAATACTGCCACTTGGTGGTCCCCAAAATAAAGTCCAGTTGCACCCATAAAAGGGCCAGTTTTTTTCGCAACGCTGCCCCCTGGTGGACACCCAAAATAGAGACAAGTTGCACCCCCTAAAAGGGCCAGTTTTTTCGGCAATGCTGTCACCTGGTACTCCCCAAAATAAAGTCCAGCTGTACCCCTAAAAGGGCCAGTTTTTAGGCAATGCTGCCGCCTGGTGGACACCCAAAATAGAGGCAAGTTGCACCCCTAAAAGGGCCAGTTTTTTTAGGAAATGCTGTCACCTGGTACTCCCCCCCCAAATAAAGTCCAGCTGTAGCCTTAAAAGGGCCAGTTTTTTTAGGCAATACTGCCCCCTGGTGGACACCCAAAATAGAGGCAAGTTGCACCCTTAAAAGGGCCAGTTTTTAGGCAATGCTGCCCCCTGGTGGACACCCAAAATAGAGGCAAGTTGCACCCCTAAAAGGGCCAGTTTTTTAGGCAATGCTGCCCCCCTGGTGGACACCCAAAATAGAGGCAAGTTGCACCCCTAAAAGGGCCAGTTTTTTCGGCAATGCTGTCACCTGGTACTCCCCAAAATAAAGTCCAGCTGTACCCTTAAAAGGGCCAGTTTTTTAGGCAATGCTGCCCCCTGGTGGACACCCAAAATAGAGGCAAGTTGCACCCTTAAAAGGGCCAGTTTTTTAGGCAATGCTGCCCCCTGGTGGACACCCAAAGTAGAGGCAAGTTGCACCCCTAAAAGGGCCAGTTATTTAGGCAATAGTGTCACCTGGTACTCCCCAAAATAAAGTCCAGCTGTACCCCTAAAAGGGCCAGTTTTTTAGGCAATGCTGCCCCCTGGTGGACACCCAAAATAGAGGCAAGTTGCACCCGTAAAAGGGCCAGTTTTTTTGGCAATGCTGTCACCTGGTACTCCCCAAAATAAAGTCCAGCTGTACCCCTAAAAGGGCCAGTTTTTTAGGCAATGCTGCTCCCTGGTGGACACCCAAAATAGAGGCAAGTTGCACCCCTAAAAGGGCCAGTTTTTTAGGAAATGCTGTCACCTGGTGGACACCCAAAATACAGTCAACTTGCACCCTTAAAAGGGCCAGTTTTTAGGCAATGCTGCCCCCTGGTGGACACCCAAAATAGAGGCAAGTTGCACCCCTAAAAGGGCCAGTTTTTAGGCAATGCTGCCCCCTGGTGGACACCCAAAATAGAGGCAAGTTGCACCCCTAAAAGGGCCAGTTTTTTCGGCAATGCTGTCACCTGGTACTCCCCAAAATAAAGTCCAGCTGTACCCTTAAAAGGGCCAGTTTTTTAGGCAATGCTGCCCCCTGGTGGACACCCAAAATAGAGGCAAGTTGCACCCTTAAAAGGGCCAGTTTTTTAGGCAATGCTGCCCCCTGGTGGACACCCAAAATAGAGGCAAGTTGCACCCCTAAAAGGGCCAGTTTTTTTAGGCAATGCTGCCACTTGGTGTTCCCTAATATAAAGTCGAGCAGCACCCCTGAAAGGGCCAGTTTTTTAGGCAATGCAGTCTCCTGGTACTCCCCAAAATAAAGTCCAGCTGTACCCCTAAAAGGGCCAGTTTTTTAGGCAATGCTGCCCCCTGGTGGACACCCAAAATAGAGGCAAGTTGCACCCCTAAAAGGGCCAGTTTTTTAGGCAATGCTGCCACTTGGTGTTCCCTAAAATAAAGTCGAGCAGCACCCCTAAAAGGGCCAGTTTTTTAGGCAATGCTGTCACCTGGTACTCCCCAAAATAAAGTCCAGCTGTACCCCTAAAAGGACCAGTTTTTTAGGCAATGCTTCCCTCTGGTGGACACCCAAAATAGAGGCAAGTTGCACCCCTAAAAGGGCCAGTTTTTAAGACAATGCTGCCACTTAGTGGTCCCCAAAATAAAGTTCAGTTGCACCCATAAAAGGGCCAGTTTTTTCGGCAATGCTGCCCCCTGGTGGACACCCAAAATAGAGGCAAGTTGCACCCCCTAAAAGGGCCATTTTTTCTGCAATGCTGTCACCTGGTACTCCCCAAAATAAAGTCCAGCTGTACCCTTAAAAGGGCCAGTTTTTAGGCAATGCTGCCCCCTGGTGGACACCCAAAATAGAGGCAAGTTGCACCCCTAAAAGGGCCACTTTTTTAGGCAATGCTGCCCCCTGGTGGACACCCAAAATAGAGGCAAGTTGCACCCCTAAAAGGGTCAGTTTCTTAGGCAATGCTGCCCCCTGGTGGACACCCAAAATAGAGGCAAGTTGCTCCCCTAAAAGGGCCAGTTTTTTTAGGCAATGCTGCCACTTGGTGTTCCCTAAAATAAAGTCGAGCAGCACCCCTAAAAGGGCCAGTTTTTTAAGCCATGCAGTCTCCTGCTACTCCCCAAAATAAAGTCCAGCTGTACCCCTAAAAGGGCCAGTTTTTTAGGCAATGCTGCCCCCTGGTGGACACCCAAAATAGAGGCAAGTTGCACCCCTAAAAGGGCCAGTTTTTTCGGCAATGCTGTCACCTGGTACTCCCCAAAATAAAGTCCAGCTGTACCCTTAAAAGGGCCAGTTTTTTAGGCAATGCTGCCCCCTGGTGGACACCAAAAATAGAGGCAAGTTGCACCCTTAAAAGGGCCAGTTTTTTAGGCAATGCTGCCCCCTGGTGGACACCCAAAATAGAGGCAAGTTGCACCCCTAAAAGGGTCAGTTTTTTAGGCAATAGTGTCACCTGGTACTCCCCGAAAAAAGTCCAGCTGTACCCCTAAAAGGGCCAGTTTTTTAGGCAATGCTGCTCCCTGGTGGACACCCAAAATAGAGGCAAGCTGCACCCCTAAAAGGGCCAGTTTTTTAGGCAATGCTGCCCCCTGCTGGACACCCAAAATAGAGGCAAGTTGCACCCCTAAAAGGGCCAGTTTTTTTAGGCAATGCTGCCACTTGGTGTTCCCTAAAATATAGTCGAGTAGCACCCCTAAAAGGGCCAGTTTTTTAGGCAATGCAGTCTCCTGGTACTCCCCAAAATAAAGTCCAGTTGTACCCCTAAAAGGGCCAGTTTTTTAGGCAATGCTGCCCCCTGGTGGACACCCAATATAGAGGCAAGTTGCACCCCTAAAAAAGCAAGTTTTTTAGGCAATGTTGCCACTTGGTGTTCCCTAAAATAAAGTCGAGCAGCACCCCTAAAAGGGCCAGTTTTTTAGGCAATGCTGTCACCTGGTACTCCCCAAAATAAAGTCCAGCTGTACCCCTAAAAGGACCAGTTTTTTAGGCAATGCTTCCCCCTGGTGGACACCCAAAGTAGAGGCAAGTTGCACCCCTAAAAGGGCCAGTTTTTTAGGAAATGCTGTCACCTGGTACTCCCGAAAATAAAGTCCAGCTGTACCCCTAAAAGGGCCAGTTTTTAGGCAATGCTGCCCCCTGGTGGACACCCAAAGTAGAGGCAAGTTGCACCCCTAAAAGGGCCAGTTTTTTAGACAATGCTGCCATTTGGTGGTCCCCAAAATAAAGTCCAGTTGCACCCATAAAAGGGCCAGTTTGTTCGGCAAAGCTGCCCCCTGGTGGACACCCAAAATAGAGGCAAGTTGCACCCCCTAAAAGGGCCAGTTTTTTCGGCAATGCTGTCACCTGGTACTCCCGAAAATAAAGTCCAGCTGTACCCCTAAAAGGGCCAGTTTTTAGGCAATGCTGCCCCCTGGTGGACACCCAAAATAGAGGCAAGTTGCACCCCTAAAAGGGCCAGTTTTTTAGGAAATGCTGTCACCTGGTGGACACCCAAAATACAGGCAACTTGCACCCTTAAAAGGGCCAGTTTTTTAGGCAATGCTGCCCCCTGGTGGACACCCAAAATAGAGGCAAGTTGCATCCCTAAAAGGGCCAGTTTTTTAGGCAATGCTGCCCCCTCGTGGACACCCAAAATAGAGGCAAGTTTCATCCCTAAAAGGGCCAGTTTTTTAGGCAATAGTGTCACCTGGTACTCCCCAAAATAAAGTCCAGCTGTACCCCTAAAAGGGCCAGTTTTTTAGGCAATTCTGCTCCCTGGTGGACACCTAAAATAGAGGGAAGTTGCACCCTTAAAAGGGCCAGTTTTTTAGGCAATGCTGCCCCCTGGTGGACACCCAAAGTAGAGGCAAGATGCACCCCTAAAAGGGCCAGTTTTTTAGGCAATAGTGTCACCTGGTACTCCCCAAAATAAAGTCCAGCTGTACCCCTAAAAGGGCCAGTTTTTTAGGCAATTCTGCTCCCTGGTGGACACCTAAAATAGAGGGAAGTTGCACCCCTAAAAGGGCCAGTTTTTTAGGCAATGCTGCCACTTGGTGTTCCCTAAAGTAAAGTCGAGCAGCACCCCTAAAAGGGACAGTTTTTTAGGCAATGCTGTCACCGGGTACTCCCCAAAATAAAGTCCAGCTGTACCCCTAAAAGGACCAGTTTTTTAGGCAATGCATCCCCCTGGTTGACACCCAAAATAGAGGCAAGTTGCACCCCTAAAAGGGCCAGTTTTTAAGACAATACTGCCACTTGGTGGTCCCCAAAATAAAGTCCAGTTGCACCCATAAAAGGGCCAGTTTTTTTCGCAACGCTGCCCCCTGGTGGACACCCAAAATAGAGACAAGTTGCACCCCCTAAAAGGGCCAGTTTTTTCGGCAATGCTGTCACCTGGTACTCCCCAAAATAAAGTCCAGCTGTACCCCTAAAAGGGCCAGTTTTTAGGCAATGCTGCCGCCTGGTGGACACCCAAAATAGAGGCAAGTTGCACCCCTAAAAGGGCCAGTTTTTTAGGAAATGCTGTCACCTGGTACTCCCCCAAATAAAGTCCAGCTGTAGCCTTAAAAGGGCCAGTTTTTTAGGCAATACTGCCCCCTGGTGGACACCCAAAATAGAGGCAAGTTGCACCCTTAAAAGGGCCAGTTTTTAGGCAATGCTGCCCCCTGGTGGACACCCAAAA
This sequence comes from Phrynocephalus guinanensis, assembly GCA_037367245.1. Lineage (NCBI taxonomy): Eukaryota > Metazoa > Chordata > Lepidosauria > Squamata > Agamidae > Phrynocephalus > Phrynocephalus guinanensis. The sequence continues at coordinate 12,288,280 of CM074754.1, read as the reverse complement.
TAGAGGCAAGTTGCACCCCTAAAAGGGCCAGTTTTTTAGGCAATGCTGCCCCCTGGTGGACACCCAAAATAGAGGCAAGTTGCACCCCTAAAAGGGCCAGTTTTTTCGGCAATGCTGTCACCTGGTACTCCCCAAAATAAAGTCCAGCTGTACCCTTAAAAGGGCCAGTTTTTTAGGCAATGCTGCCCCCTGGTGGACACCCAAAATAGAGGCAAGTTGCACCCTTAAAAGGGCCAGTTTTTTAGGCAATGCTGCCCCCTCTTGGACACCCAAAGTAGAGGCAAGTTGCACCCCTAAAAGGGCCAGTTATTTAGGCAATAGTGTCACCTGGTACTCCCCAAAATAAAGTCCAGCTGTACCCCTAAAAGGGCCAGTTTTTTAGGCAATGCTGCCCCCTGGTGGACACCCAAAATAGAGGCAAGTTGCACCCGTAAAAGGGCCAGTTTTTTTGGCAATGCTGTCACCTGGTACTCCCCAAAATAAAGTCCAGCTGTACCCCTAAAAGGGCCAGTTTTTTAGGCAATGCTGCTCCCTGGTGGACACCCAAAATAGAGGCAAGTTGCACCCCTAAAAGGGCCAGTTTTTTAGGAAATGCTGTCACCTGGTGGACACCCAAAATACAGTCAACTTGCACCCTTAAAAGGGCCAGTTTTTAGGCAATGCTGCCCCCTGGTGGACACCCAAAATAGAGGCAAGTTGCACCCCTAAAAGGGCCAGTTTTTAGGCAATGCTGCCCCCTGGTGGACACCCAAAATAGAGGCAAGTTGCACCCCTAAAAGGGCCAGTTTTTTCGGCAATGCTGTCACCTGGTACTCCCCAAAATAAAGTCCAGCTGTACCCTTAAAAGGGCCAGTTTTTTAGGCAATGCTGCCCCCTGGTGGACACCCAAAATAGAGGCAAGTTGCACCCTTAAAAGGGCCAGTTTTTTAGGCAATGCCGCCCCCTGGTGGACACCCAAAATAGAGGCAAGTTGCACCCCTAAAAGGGCCAGTTTTTTTAGGCAATGCTGCCACTTGGTGTTCCCTAAAATAAAGTCGAGCAGCACCCCTGAAAGGGCCAGTTTTTTAGGCAATGCAGTCTCCTGGTACTCCCCAAAATAAAGTCCAGCTGTACCCCTAAAAGGGCCAGTTTTTTAGGCAATGCTGCCCCCTGGTGGACACCCAAAATAGAGGCAAGTTGCACCCCTAAAAGGGCCAGTTTTTTAGGCAATGCTGCCACTTGGTGTTCCCTAAAATAAAGTCGAGCAGCACCCCTAAAAGGGCCAGTTTTTTAGGCAATGCTGTCACCTGGTACTCCCCAAAATAAAGTCCAGCTGTACCCCTAAAAGGACCAGTTTTTTAGGCAATGCTTCCCTCTGGTGGACACCCAAAATAGAGGCAAGTTGCACCCCTAAAAGGGCCAGTTTTTAAGACAATGCTGCCACTTAGTGGTCCCCAAAATAAAGTTCAGTTGCACCCATAAAAGGGCCAGTTTTTTCGGCAATGCTGCCCCCTGGTGGACACCCAAAATAGAGGCAAGTTGCACCCCCTAAAAGGGCCACTTTTTTAGGCAATGCTGCCCCCTGGTGGACACCCAAAATAGAGGCAAGTTGCACCCCTAAAAGGGTCAGTTTCTTAGGTAATGCTTCCCGCTTGTGGTCCTGAAATTAAAGTCAAGCTGCACCCCTAAAAGTGCCAGATTTTTTAGGAAATATTGCCCCCTGGTGGCCCCAAAAGTAAAGTTGAGCTGAACCCCTAAAAAGGCCATTTTTTTAAGGCAATGCTGCCCCCTGGAGGCCCCCCAAATAAAGTCGAGCTGTACCTCTAAAAGGGCCAGATTATTAGGCAATTCTGCCCCCTGGTGGACGCCCAATAAAATCATCCTGCACCCCTAAAAGGGGTCCACAAGGGGGCAGCATTGCGTAATAATCTGGCCCTTTTAGAGGTGCAGCTGGACTTTCTTTTCCGGGCGACCAGGGGGCAGCATTACCTAAAAAACTGGCTCTTTTAGGGGTGCGGCTCGACTTTAATTCTGGGGCCACCAGGGGGCAGCATTTCCTAAAAAAAACAGGCCCGTTTAGGGATGCAAGTTGATTTTATTCGGGGTCCACCAGAGGGCATCTTTGCCTAATAATCTGGCCCTTTTAGGGGTCCAGCTCGACTTTATTTTGGGGTCCACCAGGGGGCAGCATTGCCTAAAAACAGACCCTTTTATGGGTGCAGCTAGACTTTATTTGGTGGCCACCAGGGGGCAGCATTGCCTTAAAAACTGGCCCTTTTAGGGGTGCAGCTTGACTTTGTTTTGGGGTCCACCTGCGGGCAGCATTGCCTAAAAAACTGGCCCTTTTAGGGGTGCAGCTCGACTTTATTTTCGCGGCCACAAGAGGGCAGCATTTTCTTAAAAATCTGGCCCCTTTAGGGGTGCAGCTGGACTATTTTGGGGTCCCCCATTGGGCAGCATTGCCTAAGAAACTGGCCCTTTTAGAGGTGCAGCCGGACTTTATTTGGGGGGTCACCAGGGGGCAGCGTTGCCTTTAAAAACTGGCCCTTTTAGGGGTGCAGCTCAACTTTATTTTCCAGGCCACCAGGGGGCAGCATTACCTAAAAAACTGGCCCTTTTAGGGGTCCAGCTCGACTTTATTTTGGGGTCACCAGGGGGAAGCATTACCTAAAAAACTGGCCCTTTTAGGGGTGCAGGTTGATTTCATTGGGGGTCCACCAGGGGACAGCATTGCTTAAAAAACTGGCCCTTTTAGGGGTGCAGCTTGACTTTATTTTGGGGTCCACCAGGGGGCAGCATTGCCTAAAAAACAGGCCCTTTTAGAGGTGCAGGTTGATTTTATTGGTGGTCCACCAGGGGGCAGCATTGCCTAAGAAACTGTCCCTTTTAGAGGTGCAGGTGGACTTTATTTGTGGGGTCACCAGGGGGCAGCATTGCCTTAAAAAACTGGCACTTTTAGGGGTTCAGCTCAATTTTATTTTCGGGGCCACCAGGGGGCAATATTTCCTAAAAAAATCTGGCCCTTTTAGGAGTGCAGCTTGACTTTATTTTCAGGACCACCAGGGGGAAGCATTACCTAAAAAACTGGCCCTTTTAGGGGTGCAAGTGGACTCTATTTTGGGGTCCAGCAGGGTGCAGCATTGCTTAAAAAACTGGCCCTTTTAGGGGTGCAGCTTGACTATTTCGGGGTCTACCAGGGGGCAGCATTGCCTAAAAAACAGGCCCTTTTAGGGGTGCAGCTCGACTATTTCGGGGTCCACCAGGGGGCAGCATTTCCTAAAAAACAGGCCCTTTTACAGTGGAGGTTTATTTTATTCGGGGTCCACCATGAGGCAGCATTTCCTTAAAAAACCGGCTGTTCTAGGGGTGAAGCTTGACTTTATTTTTGGGGCCACCAGGAGGCAGCATTGCCTAAAGAAACAGGCACTTTTAGGGGTGCAAGTTGTTTTTATTGGGGGTCCATCAGAGGACAGCATTGCCTTTAAAAACTGGCCCTTTTAGGGGTGCAAGTGGACTCTATTTTGGGGTCCAGCAGGGTGCAGCATTGCTTAAAAAACTGGCCCTTTTAGGGGTGCAGCTTGACTATTTCGGGGTCTACCAGGGGGCAGCATTGCCTAAAAAACAGGCCCTTTTAGGGGTGCAGCTCGACTATTTCGGGGTCCACCAGGGGGCAGCATTTCCTAAAAAACAGGCCCTTTTACAGTGGAGGTTTATTTTATTCGGGGTCCACCATGAGGCAGCATTTCCTTAAAAAACCGGCTGTTCTAGGGGTGAAGCTTGACTTTATTTTTGGGGCCACCAGGAGGCAGCATTGCCTAAAGAAACAGGCACTTTTAGGGGTGCAAGTTGTTTTTATTGGGGGTCCATCAGAGGACAGCATTGCCTTTAAAAACTGGCCCTTTTTGGGGTTCAGCTCAACTTTATTTTCGGGGTCACCAGGGGGCAATATTTCCTAAAAAATCTGGCCCTTTTTGGGGTGTAGTTTGACTTTATTTTCAGGGCCACCAGGAGGCAGCATTGCCTAAGAAACTGGCCCTTTTAGGGCAGCAGCTCGTCTTTATTTTTGGGTCCACCCGGGGGCAGATTTACCTTAAAACTGGCCTTTTTAGGGGTGCAACTGGACTCTATTTGGGGGTCCACCAGGGGGCACTATTACCTAAAAATCTGGGCCTTTTAGGATTGCAGCCTGACTTTCTTTTGCGGGCCACAAGGGGGAAGCATTGCCTAATAATCTGGCCCTTTTAGGGGTGCAGCTCGACTTTATTTTGGGGTCCACCAGGGGGCAGCATTGCCTTAAAAACAGGCCCTTTTAGGGGTGCAGGTTGATTTTATTCGGGGTCCACCAGGGGGCAGCATTGCCTAAGGTACTGTCCCTTTTAGAGGTGCAGCTGGACTTTATTTGTGGGTTCACCAGGGGGCAGCATTGCCTTAAAAAAAACTGGCCCTTTTAGGGGTGTAGCTCGAATTTATTTTCAGGGCCACCAGAGGGCACTATTTAATAAAAAAATCTGGCACTTTTAGTGGTGCAGCTCGACTATTTTGCGTTCCACCAGAGGGCAGCATTGCCTAAAAAATCTGGCCGTTTTTGGGGGTGCAGATAGACTTTATTGGGGGACCACCAGAGGGCAGCATTGTCTAATAATCTGGCCCTTTTAGGGGTGCAACTTGACTTTATTTTTCGGGCCACCAGGGGGCAGCACTGCCTAAAAAACAGGCCCTTTTAGGGGTGCAGCTGGACTTTATTTTGGGGGCCACCTGGGGGCAGCATTTCCTAAAAAAAACAGGCCTTTTTAGGGGTGCATGTTGATTTTATTGGGGGTCCACCAGAGGGCAGCATTGCCTAAAAAGAGACCCTTTTAGGGGTGCAGCTGGACTTTATTTTGGGGCCACCAGGGGGCAGCATTTCCTAAAAAAAACAGGCACTTTTAGGGGTGCAGGTTGATTTTATCGGGGGTCGACCAGAGGGCAACATTGCCTAATAATCTGGCCCGTTTAGGGGTGTAGCTTGACCTTATTTTCAGGGCCACCATGGGGCAGCATTGCCTAAAAAACAAGCCCTATTAGGGGTGTTTATTTGGTGGCCACCAGGCGGCAGCATTGCCTTAAAAACTGGCCGTTTTAGGGGCGCAGATTGACTTTATTTTTAGGTCCACCCGGGGGCACCATTGCCTTAAAAACTGGCCCTTTTAGGGGTGCAACTGGATGCTATTTTGGGGTCCACGAGGGGGCAGTACAGTATTACCTAAAAACTGGGCCTTTTAGCGGTGCAGCCTCACTTTCTTTGGGGGGCCACAAGGGGGAAGCATTGCCTAATAATCTGGCCTTTTAGGGGTGCAGATTGACTTTATTTTGGGGTCCACCAAGGGGCACACTGCCTAAAAAACGCCCTTTTAGGGGTGCAGGTTGATTTAATTGGGGTCCACCAGAGGGCAGCATTGCCTTAAAAAAATGGCCCTTTTAGGGGTGCAGCTCGACTTTATTTTCGGGGGCCACCAGGGGCCAATATTTCCTAAATAATCTGGCACTTTTAGTGGTGCAGCTGGACTATTTTGGGGTCCACCAGGGGGCAGCATTGCCTAAAAAACAGGCCCTTTTAGGGGTGCAGGATGAGTTTATTGGGGGTCTAGCAGGGGGCAGCATTGCCTAATAATCTGGCCCTTTTAGAGGTGCAGCTGGACTTTGTTTTTGGGGCCACCAGGGGGCAGCATTGCCTTAAAAAAAACTGGCCATTTTAGGGGTGCAACTTGCCTCTATTTTGGGTGTCCACCAGGGGGCAGCATTGCCTAAAAAACTTGTCCTTTTAGGGGTGCAGCTCGACTTTATTTTCGGGGGCCACCAGGGGCCAATATTTCCTAAATAATCTGGCACTTTTAGTGGTGCAGCTGGACTATTTTGGGGTCCACCAGGGGGCAGCATTGCCTAAAAAACAGGCCCTTTTAGGGGTGCAGGATGAGTTTATTGGGGGTCTAGCAGGGGGCAGCATTGCCTAATAATCTGGCCCTTTTAGAGGTGCAGCTGGACTTTGTTTTTGGGGCCACCAGGGGGCAGCATTGCCTTAAAAAAACTGGCCATTTTAGGGGTGCAACTTGCCTCTATTTTGGGTGTCCACTAGGGGGCGGAATTGCCTAAAAAACTTGCCCTTTTAGGGGTGCAGCTTGACTTTATTTTAGGGACCAAAAGGTGGCAGCATTACCTAAAAACAGGCCCTTTTAGGGGTACAGTTGGTTTTTATTTTAGGGACCACCAAGTGGCAGCATTGCCTTAAAAACTGGCCCTATTAGGGGTACAGCTGGACATTATTTTGGGGAGTACCAGGTGACAGCATTGCCTTAAAAACTGGCCCTTTGAGGGGTGCAACTTGCCTCTATGTTGGGTGTCCACCAAGTGGCAGCATTGCGTTAAAAACTGGCCCTTTTAGGGGTGCTGCTCGACTCTATTATAGGGACCACCAAGTGGCAGCATTGTCTTAAAAACTTGCCCTTTTATGGGTGCAACTGGACTCTATTTTGGGGTCCACCAGTGGGCAGGATTGCCTAAAAAACTGGCCCTTTTAGGGGTACAGTTGGTTTTTATTTTAGGGACCACCAAGTGGCAGCATTGCCTTAAAAACTGGCCATTTTAGGGGTGCATCTTGCCTCTATTTCGGGTGTCCACCTGGTGACAGCATTGCTTAAAAAACTGGCCCTTTTATGGGTGCAACTTCCCTCTATTTTGGGGTCCACCAGGGGGCAGCATTAGCTAAAAAACTGGCCCTTTTAGGGGTGTAGTGCGAGTTTATTTTAGGGACCACCAAATGGCAGCATTGCCTTAAAATCTGGCCCTTTTATGGGTGCAACTTCCCTCTATTTTGGGGTCCACCAGGGGGCAGCATTGCCTAAAAAACTGGCCCTTTTAGGGGTGCTGCTTGATATTTATTTTAGGGAACACCAAATGGCAGCTTTGCGTTAAAAACTGGCCCTTTTATGGGTGCAACTTCCTTCTATTTTGGGGTCCACCAGGGGGCAGCATTGCCTTAAAAACTAGCCCTTTTAGGGGTGTAGTGCGAGTCTATTTTAGGGACCACCAAATGGCCGCATTGCCTTAAAAACTGGCCCTTTTATGGGTGCAACTGGACTCTATTTTAGGGACCACCAAATGGCAGCATTGCCTTAAAAACTGGCCCTTTTAGGGGTGCAGCTTGACTTTATTTTAGGGACCACCAAGTGGCAGTATTGCCTTAAAAACTGGCCCTTTGAGGGGTGCAACTTGCCTCTATTTTGGGTATACACCAGGGGCCAGCATTGCCTAAAAATCTCACCCTTTTAGGGGTGCAGCTTGACTTTATTTTGGGCAGTACCGGGTGACAGCATTGCCTAAGAATCTGGCCCTTTTAGGGGTGCTGCTCGACTTTATTTTAGGGACCACCAAGTGGCAGCATTGTCTTAAAAACTGGCCCTTTTATGGGTGCAACTGGACTCTATTTTGGGTGTCCACCAGGGGGCAGCATTGCCTAAAAAACTGGCCCTTTTATGGGTGCAACTGGACTCTATTTTGGGTGTCCACCAGGGGGCAGCATTGGCTTAAAAACTGGCCCTTTTAGGGGTACAACTGGACTTTATTTTGGGGAGTACCAGGTGACAGCATTGCCTAAAAAACTGGCCCTTTTAGGGGTGCAACTTGCCTCTATTTTGGGTGTCCACCAGGGGCAGCATTGCCTAAAAAACTGGCCCTTTTAGGGGTACAGCTGGACTTTATTTGGGGGAGTACCAGGTTATTGCATTGCCTAAAAAACTGGTCCTTTTATGGGTGCAACTGGACTTTATTTTGGGTGTCCACCAGGGGGCAGCATTGCCTAAAAAACTGGCCCTTTTAGGGGTACAACTGGACTCTATTTTGGGGTCCACCAGGGGGAAGCATTGGCTAAAAAACTGGCCCTTTTAGGGGTGCAACTGGACTCTATTTTGGGTGTCCACCAGGGGGCAGCATTGCCTAAAAAACTGGCCCTTTTAGGGGTGCAACTGGACTCTATTTTGGGGTCCACCAGGGGGCAGCATTGGCTAAAAAACTGGCCCTTTTAGGGGTACAACTGGACTTTATTTTGGGGAGTACCAGGTGACAGCATTGCCTAAAAAACTGGCCCTTTTAGGGGTGCAACTTGCCTCTATTTTGGGTGTCCACCAGGGGGCAGCATTGCCTAAAAAACTGGCCCTTTTATGGGTGCCACTGGACTCTATTTTGGGATCCACCAGGGGGCAGTATTGGCTAAAAAACTGGCCCTTTTATGGGTGCAACTGGACTCTATTTTGGGGTCCACCAGGGGGCAGCATTGGCTAAAAAACTGGCCCTTTTAGGGGTACAACTGGACTTTATTTTGGGGAGTACCAGGTGACAGCATTGCCTAAAAAACTGGCCCTTTTAGGGGTGCAACTTGCCTGTATTTTGGCTGTCCACCAGGGGGCAGCATTGCCTAAAAAACTGGCCCTTTTAGGGGTACAGCTGGACATTATTTTGGGGAGTACCAGGTGACAGCATTGCCTAAAAAACTGGCCCTTTTATGGGTGCAACTGGACTCTATTTTGGGGTCCACCAGGGGGCAGCATTGCCTAAAAAACTGGCCCTTTTAGGGGTGCTGCTTGATATTTATTTTAGGGAACACCAAATGGCAGCTTTGCGTTAAAAACTGGCCCTTTTATGGGTGCAACTTCCCTCTATTTTGTGGTCCACCAGGGGGCAGCATTGGCTAAAAAACTGGCCCTTTTAGGGGTGTAGTGCGAGTTTATTTTAGGGACTACCAAATGGCAGCATTGCCTTAAAATCTGGCCATTTTAGGGGTGCAACTGGACTCTATTTTGGGGTCCACCAGGGGGCAGCATTGCCTAAAAAACTGGCCCTTTTAGGGGTGTAGTGCGAGTTTATTTTAGGGACCACCAAATGGCAGCATTGCCTTAAAAACTGGCCCTTTGAGGGTTACAACTTGCCTCTATTTTGGATGTCCACCAGTGGTCAGCATTGCCTAAAAATCTCACCCTTTTAGGGGTGCAGCTTGACTTTATTTTGGGCAGTACCGTGTGACAGCATTGCCTAAAAAACTGGCCCTTTTAGGGGTGCTCCTCGACTTTATTTTAGGGACCACCAAGTGGCAGCATTGTCTTAAAAACTGGCCCTTTCATGGGTGCAACTGGACTCTATTTTGGGGTCCACCAAGTGGCAGTATTGCCTTAAAAACTGGCCCTTTGAGGGGTGCTGCTTGATATTTATTTTAGGGACCACCAAGTGGCAGCATTGTCTTAAAAACTGGCCCTTTTATGGGTGCAACTTCCCTCTATTTTGGGTGTCCACCAGGGGGCAGCATTGCCTAAAAATCTCACCCTTTTAGGGGTGCAGCTTTACTTTATTTTGGGGAGTACCAAGTGGCAGGATTGTCTTAAAAACTGGCCCTTTTAGGGGTGCAACTGGACTCTATTTTGGGTGTCCACCACGGGGCAGCATTGCCTAAAAATCTCACCCTTTTAGGGTTGCTCCTCGACATTATTTTAGGGACCACCAAGTGGCAGCATTGTCTTAAAAACTGGCCCTTTTATGGGTGCAACTGGACTCTATTTTGGGTGTCCACCAGGGGGCAGCATTGCCTAAAAAACTGGCCCTTTTAGGGGTATAGTTGGTTTTTATTTTGGGGTCCACCAGGGCGCAGCATTGGCTAAAAAACTGGCCCTTTTAGGGGTGCAACTTGCCTCTATTTTGGGGTCCACCAGGGGGCAGCATTGCCTAAAAAACTGGCCCTTTTAGGGGTACAGTTGGTTTTTATTTTGGGGTCCACCAGGGCGCAGCATTGGCTAAAAAACTGGCCCTTTTAGGGGTGCAACTTGCCTCTATTTTGGGGTCCACCCGGGGGCAGCATTGGCTAAAAAACTGGCCGTTTTAGGGGTACAACTGGACTTTATTTTGGGGAGTACCAGGTGACAGCATTGCCTAAAAAACTGGCCCTTTTAGGGGTGCAACTTGCCTCTATTTTGGGGTCCACCAGGGGGCAGCATTGGCTAAAAAACTGGCCCTTTTAGGGGTACAACTGGACTTTATTTTGGGGAGTACCAGGTGACAGGATTGCCTAAAAAACTGGCCCTTTTAGGGGTGCAACTTGCCTCTATTTTGGGGTCCACCAGGGGGCAGCATTGGCTAAAAAAACTGGCCCTTTTAGGGGTACAACTGGACTTTATTTTGGGGAGTACCAGGTGACAGGATTGCCTAAAAAACTGGCCCTTTTAGGGGTGCAACTTGCCTCTATTTTGGGGTCCACCAGGGGGCAGCATTGCCTAAAAAACTGGCCCTTTTATGGGTGCAACTGGACTTTATTTTGGGGTCCACTAGGGGGCAGCATTGCCTAAAAAACTGGCCCTTTTAGGGGTGCAACTTACCTCTCTTTTGGGTGTCCACCAGGGGGCAGCATTGCCTAAAAAACGGGCCCTTTTAGGGGTGCAACTGGACTCTATTTTGGGGTCCACCAGGGGGCAGCATTGGCTAAAAATCTGGCCCTTTTAGGGGTACAACTGGACTTTATTTTGGGGAGTACCAGGTGACAGGATTGCCTAAAAAACTGGCCCTTTTAGGGGTGCAACTTGCCTCTATTTTGGGTGTCCACCAGGGGGCAGCATTGCCTAAAAAACTGGCCCTTTTAGGGGTACAGCTGGACTTTATTTTGGGGAGTACCAGGTGACAGCATTGCCTAAAAAACTGGTCCTTTTCTGGGTGCAACTGGACTTTATTTTGGGGTCCACCAGGGCGCAGCATTGCCTTAACAACTGGCCATCTTAGGGGTGCAACTTGCCTCTCTTTTGGGTGTCCACCAGGGGGCAGCATTGCCTAAAAAACGGGCCCTTTTAGGGGTGCTGCTTGATATTTATTTTAGGGACCACCAAATGGCAGCTTTGCCTTAAAAACTGGCCCTTTTATGGGTGCAGCTGGACTTTATTTGGGGGCCCCAATGGAGTTGAATTTCCTCACAAAATGGCCCTTTTAGGGGTGCAGCTAGGCTTTTGTTTTGGTGCCCACGAGGGGACAGCATTGCCTAAAAAACTGGCCCTTTTGGGACTGCAGCTCGACTTTATTTTGGGGTCCATCTGAGGGCAGTGTTGCCTTAAAAACTGGCCCTTTTAGGGGTGCAGCTCGACTTTATTTGGTGGGCCACCAGGTTTCAGTACTTCCTAAGAGACTGGCCCTATGATGGGTGCAGTTGGACTGTATTTGGAGGCCCCCCCAATGGGTAGCATTTCCTTAAAAATGCTCCTTTTAGGAGAGCAGCTGGACTTTATTTGGTGGGCCACCAGGGGGCAGCATTGCATGAGAAACTGGCCCTGCTGAACCTGCTTAATGATTTTGAGAAATGGAAAATTCCCTGAACACTCACCTGCAGAGAGGAAGTTTTCTATTATTATTTTTTAAATTATTGCTAATGCATCACTGATGAGCTGTGTTGATTAGCTACAATGGAAAATAAATGGAAAGCTTAATCTCCCTTACCTTCTCCGGGCAATCACAAAGGCATCTTCCTATTTCTCATGATGGTCAGGTAGTTGAGGCAAAAAACATGGAAGAGGAGACAGGATCCCACCCCCCTCCCACACCCAAAAGTGGTGGTTCCCAAGATTGAGTAACCCTGGTGATTTTGGACTGCAATTCCCAGAAGCCTTTGCCACCCAGCTGTGCTGGGAGGGAGTCTGTGATCTGCAGCCCCAGCACACCTGGATGAGTCAAGGTGAAGAAGCAGTGCTCCTCTAAAGGGAAAGAGGATCCATCTAGAACAGTGATTCTCATTAAAAGCTGCCACCCCCCTCCTATGGAGCGGAAAAATTTTCAACACCCCCCTTTGTGGAAATCCTGTAATTTAAGGTATGGGGAAGGGGGGTTACTGAATTATAAAAGGCAATTTTTTAAAGTAATTTCCAAATTTGTTTGATTTAACTTGATACTTTTGCCATGGAAGGTGATTGCATTCCTTTTATTAAAAATAAAATGACTCATGCAAAAAAATGCTTAAATGCTTTTATGTAAATATGTTTATTTCAAAATGCTGTAAATATGTATATTTTAATGCTCTGTTTTATTTTAGTTTATTTTGCAAAGGTTTTTATGTTTAAAAATTCATTATTCTTTATTGGATAATTTAAAAAGAACAGCAAAAATAATTACACCAAATGAAACATACTTGATTATGTCAATGGGATGGTTTTCCATGATGGTTCAGAGCCGGTTTCTGAATGTTTGGTTCAATATTGTTAGAGAGGAAGGCGCAAGTCCCCTCTTTCCACGATATTTCCACAGTCACTGAGGGTTGTTTTTTTTTTTGCAACTAAATGCTGTCTATGAATCACACAGTGAACAGCTAAAATACCTGGTACCTCTTTCTTCAAAAGGACGATGAACTCACGATGACGACCCACCACTGCAGGGGCTCCATCGGTGGCAACAGCCTTAATGTTCGTAAGAGGAATAGCTTTCTCTTTAAAATAATCTTTGACAGTATTAAAAATAGATGCACCTGTAGTATCTGCAATCAAGCTCCTTGCAAAAAGCATCTCTTGAATAATTTTTCCTTCCTTCGCAAAGCGGATTGGCTGGCTCAGAGGACACGGACAAAGCAAAGATGGCAATGCCTTGTTGGCCATTTGGGGTTTCCTTTCTTTTCTTTTTTTTTCACCTCCCCTTTTGGGTGGTGAAAACTTTATGACCAAAACATGCCCACTGCCCCCCCTACCACCCAAAACATGTCCACCGCCCCTCAGCATCCTCCCACCGCCCACCAGGGGTGGTGGTACTGCCCCCGTTGAGAACCACTGATCTAGAAGATCCTGCTAAACATGGACGCTTAAGGTTTGGTGCCGTTGCCTCCCATGGATTGTTTCTTCATGGCATGCTGTACCTCCAAGCACCCTGTTTAGCGCCATCTTCTCGACCAGTGGTGGCGAACCTTCAGCACTCCAAGAATTCCAAGCCTAGATTGCTACTGACAAAGGATTGTGGGAGTTGTGGTCCAAAACATCTGGAGTGCAGAAGGTTCGCCACCACTGTTCTAGACTGAACCAGACAGGGGTGGCTGGGCTGTAGAGTGGCACCCTTAATTATCTCTCCGCTCCTCCCTATGCTGTGAACAAATAAGTTACACAAAGTACGTTCAAAGAAAAAATTATTTGGGAAATTAGAGGTTTGCAAGTAGGCATAGCATCATTTGGGTGAGTTGCAGAACAGCTTTTCCGCAAATAGAATTTGAATTCACTGAGAAGCAGAGTTTTAATATCCATAGAAATCTGCAGACAGTCCTGGGTAGTAGACCCATGGTCTCTGGATAGCTCTTTCTTTTGAAATGACACAGTCATACAGTGGTACCCTGGGTTGCTAATGCTTTGGGCTATTAAAAAATGTCAATTACAAAAAGAAATTATTGGACGTGGGGATGCCTCAGGTCAAGAACATTTTCCATGGAATGTCCCGGATTACATTTTTTCTATTAGGTATTGAAAAAAGTATTCCCAGGATGCATTGCAACTCCATAGTTTCTGGAGGTGTGGGATGAATTGGAAATCTTTCTTCATTGAGTTTTAGAATCATTCTGAACATTTTTTGCAGTGGGTTTTGGACTTTTGAATTTTTTGGGGGTGCTTTTTCTCTAGCGGATCCTACATTGCTTCCGTGCCTGTTCTGTGCATGCTGCATTGTGGGGCGGGGGGGGGGAGGGGGTTTGACCTTTTTTGCTTTTTTTCTGTCCTCCAGAATGGATGAATGGGTTTTCAATGCATTCCTATGGGAAATTGTGCTTTGGTTTACAACATGTTCAGGATACAAAACGTCCTGGAGAACATATTAATCACTTAAACCGAGGTACCACTGTATTCTCATAACAGACCAGCAATACCGGTCAGGCACCTATGGATCACCTAAGATGATCTTGGCTACAAACCACACACACACACACACACACACACACCTTGAAAATGAGTGTTGCACCAGCGTGCACACAACAGAGAGCAGGAAAAGTGTATAGGTCTTTGGGATCAGGAGTGCATTGCAGCTGCAATTTTTTTTTTGGTGGGGGGGGGGGGACTTCATTCAAAACCAGGCATGTAAAGCGAAGCCAGGGGCACAACAAAGACTTTGCATCTCGGTTATTGGGTCTGTTGGTTTTTCTTCTTCTTGGCCATGGCAAAGCCGAAGAGCCCCAGGGCGGCCAAACCCAGCCCAGCAAGGCCATATCCCACAGCGTCTCGGACCTGCAGGAGCAAAACAGGAGAGCTGGTCAGCCAAGCCGAGGGTCCCAAAACGTCCAGACAAGAGTGAGAGGCAGGGATCGATTAGCAGCACCATCAAAGTTTCCTCTACCTTGAGAACGGTGCAGGAACCAGGGGGTTCCAGAGGTCTAGGCAGCCGCAAGCCTTTGCTGGAATCAATGGCCCCAAAATTGTCCATTTCTTTTAGGAATAATGCGGACAGGCCTTCAGGACACCTTTGGGCTCAACCACACAAGGGACATGGCTCCCACTGAGGTGAAGTGCTTAGAGTGTGGGAGTTCGCTGGGAAGGTTCTGAAGCCGAACTGAAGAACACACACACACACACACACACACACACACGGAGATGCTGTTTTCTCAGAGCCAGCTGAGAGCAGGCACAGAAGGACAAAGAACGGACGTGTTCCGCTCAGAAGCCTTCCTTTAATTTCTCTTATCTAATGTTTATAAGCACATAAGGGAGCAGTGCTTCTAATAGGAAGCCTTTAGCCTTTTGGCCCTGCCTGAAAGCAAAGAAGTCAGGGAAAACAGAAGCTCACTTCCTTCCAGATAGGCCAACGTGGCAGCCCGTCAGGTGTGTGTGCACACATTTTTTCTGTTGTATGGATTCACCCCATAGGCGTTTCTGTTAAGCAATTTCCCCCTATCTCCAGAATTTTTTTCCTTTAAGTGGATTTTCTGTTAAACAAACCGCTTGTGATACAAGGGATCACTGTATTTCTATCCCACCTTTCTCCCTCAAAGGACCCAAGGTAGCTGAGAACTATAACTATTTATTAATTATTATTATTGTTGTTGTTGTTTGTTGTTTATTATATTTATACCCCACCCATCTGGCCACTCTGTGTTTACTAACAGCCATGATTGCTATTTCAGGGCTCATCCGGGTAACCGAGAGTGCTATGTTTCCAGCGCACCACTTACCTGGTCACTCCTGGCCACCCCGTAGCGCAGTTCAGTGACAAAGTGTTCGCAGTTCTCGCTGGTGACTTTGTAGGCCAGCTCCTGGCCAACCCTCTCCTCCGCCCGCTGGACGATCTTGGCCGGGGGCAGCGGAGGGTACTTGGAGTCATGCTTGTTGTTCACGCGGTAGCGGTTCGTCCCGACCACATCCCGCAGCCGCTCCTTCTTCACCAAAGCCTTGTCGGTGAGAGTGGACATGAGGCTGGCGCAGCCGGCCCCAGGATATTCCACTAAGGGGAGAGAAAGAAGGCAGGTGACCAAGGGGACAAAAGGACACACGAAAGAGTGACGGCGGCCATGTAGAGAGACTTTGAGCAGGTTCCATCACGGAGGCGCATAAGGTGGCGGAAGAAGCCATAATAAAACAGAGGGTTCCCGTCTTGTCCACAATGGTTGCTTCTATTGGGTCTCCCCCACCCGCCCCGTCTTTGCCAAGACAAGCCTGCGATGTAGACCAAGCGAAGAGAGACCTTCTTCCCTTTTAGGAGCTTTGACTACAACACCCAGTGTCCTTTGTGTGTGTGTTGTGTCGTTACAGTCGTGAATGACCCTTCATGACCCCATGTCCACAGTGTGGTGTAGTTGATAGAGGTGAAGTGGTTCTCCACCTGTGGGTCCCCAGATGTTCTTGGACTGCAACTCCTAGAAGCCTCCACCACTCGCTGTGCTGGGAAGGGTTTCTGGGAGTTGCAGTCCAGGAACATCTGGGGACCCGCAGGTGGAGAACCACTGATAGAGGGATATATTAATAGGGCTTTGGAGAACAGGGCTCCAATCTCCACTTGGCCACAGACGCTCACTGGGGGGGGAGTGGCCTGGTAAAACTGCTTCTTCAATAAACCACTTGCTTTGGAAACTCTATCAGGGTCTCTATAAGTTGGCTCCAAATTGATGGCACAAAACACGCACACCCAGCCTACAGAAATCAAGCCCTCCTAACAATGGGGGGCTCAGATGGCCAACTTTTCTTTCCTGTTTTCCCACCGGCCCATTTTCTGAGCATTGCCCGGTTTCTGGGGGCCCACTCCAGAGCCGCTCACCATCAGCACCGCCCAAACCCTAATGGGGGAGGGAGGAACTGAGCCGATTCCTTACTTGGCGGAGCCAGGTGGACGACGTAGCCGTTTCCCACATAGATGGCCCAATGCTGGTATCCAAAACGGAAAATCTCAATCAAGTCTCCGGGCACTAGGTCAGCCTGCAAGCAAACGAGACGGGGGCAAAAGGGATTTTATCTGGTTCAAAGGCAGGACAAGGCACAAACAAACATTTTCAGGCTGCGGCTTAAGAACAGAGAGAAAGAATATATCTGCCCGACGCTGATGAGCACAACTGGGAGCCAGCAGGTCAATGGAACAGTTTACATTTCTGAGGGACTTTCCAGAATGTCCCACGTGCAAGGCCCTATGAAAGGGGGAGCTGTTCTGGGACCTGGCGGAGACTGGATGGAATCCCATTGTTTTAAGTCTTCTTTGTTGTAACTCAATTGTTTCATTGTTCTGTTGTACGTTGTCACTTAGGTTTTTTTAAAAGTCTGTTTTCTTTTTATTCTTTTTATTGTCAATACCATTGGTGGATTTTTGTTGACAGGATGTTCATTTTAAACAAACAAAAACAAACTAACTAACAAACATTAATGAGTAACCCTGAAATTTCAGATATGTTTTTCATTTTCTGATTCTGCCTACATAAAGACCAGCAAGAAAGGCAATCAAGAAAGCCAAATATATATATATAAAAGAAATAACAAGGAAACTCGTCATGAGAAATGAAATGACGTTAATGTTTTTAGAAACGTCCCATGTGGATCCGAGAGACCCGATTTGCAAATGAAATCCATGTTTTGCTATACTATCACCTAGTATAGCAGCATCAATGATCCACACTTTTTCCTTCCCCACAATCACACTATCTGGGGTATTATGCTCCAAAACCCTGTCTGTCTGTATTCAGAAGTCCCAAAGTAATTTTGCATGATCATTTTCAATCACTTTTTTTTCAGGCTTATGATCCCACCAGTTCTTTCCTATGGGCAGATGATATTTCTGACACAAATTCCAGTGGACCATTTGAGCAACTATATTATGACGCTGTTTGTAATCAGTCTTGCAACAACTCAGTATCGCCTGTAACCTTTTTTTTTGGGGGGGGGAAGAAACCAAAACTGAGATCGACTCTCTTTTTTGACACACCCTGGCTGCACCACACCTCGTGGCGCAGTGGTTAAATGCCTGTACTGCAAGTAAAACTGTGCTCAGGACCTGGGTTCAATCCCCGGTAGCAGGCTCAAGGTTCACTCAGCCTTCCATCCTTCCGAGGTCGGTAAAATGAGTACCCAGCTTGCTGGGGGGGCAATGTGTAGCCTGCACTCTGTAATTAAAAATTGTAAACCGCCCAGAGACTACTTGTAGTAGTATGGGGCGGTATATAAGCAGAACACTTTGCTTTTTTTGCTTTTTTTTGGAGAGCCCGAAGTAGGGCGCACAGCTGAGACTTTTGATCGGAGGGGCCAGCATCTTGAGGACACAAAAATTCACCAGGGGAAAAGCACAACCATGCACGCCATTCCAACTTCAGCTACCGGTCAGTCAAACTTCCAGGCATCATCACAACTGCCCTTTGAAAGTGGCTCAAAGGAGGTTTGAAAGTCGGGGGGGGGGCAACAGCCCCCCACACACACAGAGAGAGAGACATACGCACAGGGAGAATGCTGACTTACTAAGCGGAATCCAGGGATCCTGCCGCCCCTCGCCTCCATGGGCACCGTCCAGAAACAAACGCCTGGGACAGGAGCCCCCCACCCCCCACCCCCCACCCCCACCCCTCCAGCCGGCGCCCGGGACAGATCCCACCCTGCACCGGCCAACAGCCGAGATCGAAACCAAAACCGAGACCTCTATACTAGATTCCCCACGGCGGGGCGGGGCGACGTGCGATCCCGGCGATTTCCTGCCAGGGCTATTCCCAGAAAGGACAACCATTTTCCCAGGCAAACCGTGGAAACCAGGATCAAGCCCTAGCCCTGGGCGGGGGTTCAATCAAGAAGCCCCGAAATGGAGCCATTCGCCTGGCCAGCAGCTGCCCCAGGAAACAAGCCGGACTCGAAACCACCCTTCCCGATGCCATCCCATTCCAACAAGTCTCTGGAAATACAGTACTGTGTGTAAGCTCTGCGTTGGAGAAGAAGAAAAAATCCCATTTTAATTCTGAAAATCATATTTTCCTACATTTCTTTTAAAAAAAACCCACAAGCCCACCTATAATGGGCATTTGCTGTCTTGCATCCAAGGAGCAACCCCTCCCCCCCACCCCACGACCCCCCACCCACATTTTCTTTAGCTGTTGCATAGCATCACTTGTCATTTGTAATGTTTGCAGTTTGCAATGTTGGTTCTAGTTCAGCTGTCGGACAGAGAAGCACTTGTCTCGTTTGAAAAATCAGAGAGTTTATTGAGCTACTTTCTTTAACCTCTGTATGTCTATTTCTGGTTTGTTTGTTTTTTTGTTCTGCTTATTTTATTTTATTTTATTTTACCATTATATTTATATTCATACCCATCCATCTGGCCTAAAAGGCCTGCAACATTCAAAAACAGTGAAACAATGTACACAGTATGAAATAAGCACAACTAATGTAACAAAAATATATATAATGACTTTGTTTTGATTTGATTTTTATCCAACCACACAATGTTGCATGAAGAGCTGGGGAGTACCTTTTGACAAGCCATGTGTTACTAAGTCTCAAGACATAACTGAGTGACATTACAATTGAAACATAACTGGAACTCTTTTAGTTCGCATTGTTGCTACAGGAGGGATGTGAAAATAGGTTACAGGTGACACCTTCATAGGCCACTATTAAAAATAATAAAAAAGCCAGATATGGGTAGTGCTTCATTTTTTTTGACTAAAAATCAATTGTTCCTGTTATTAGAGAACAAAAATTGAGAACCATGCTTTCAGAACAGTTAGAAAGATTTTAAAACCAAGTGTGGCCACCGTCACCCTTCCTTCCTTGGCTGCAGGCGGCATGGGCTTCGGACTCCCTGTTGGTGCTGCAGCCTCTGCCTTTTTAAGGGTCAGTGAACAAGGTACACCTTCACTCCCCTGCCCTGATAGGCTACAGGCGGGCTTGGCTAACTTCCCTAGTCCCATCATTATTCGCTGTCCATAATGGGTCCCAGTTCCTTTCACTGGTTCACCAGCATTTCCACGTTTTAGGCTGGGGTCCAGTTCACACCACGGATCTCAGCCTTTGGAGAGATCCGGGCGGCAGCCCACTTGTCCTACCACCAAAGGGTCCACTGGTGCCTCTGCTCCTCTGCCAGCTCCTCTTCTGGATGGCCACCGGGCTGTGCACAGGGTCAGGACTCTTGCTGGGCACCAGGGCTGAGACTGTGGGAAGCCCAGGGGGGGGGCAACCACAAGCCCTCCATCTCTACAACCTTTGTAATCCCCCCACCCCACTCAGTTCTCTCTCTCTCAGTAATAACACGTTTATTACCCTTAGTCACTTACCGGATCAGGAGGCCTTGTTTCGTCATTTTTATTTCCATGTTTCATTTTTATTTCCATGTTTCCATGTGCAGCAGCCAAAGGAGTACCTGGGGCATCAAAACCAACATTTGCTGTTAAGGCTTGCAGTGCGCCTGTTATTAGTGACCCAGAGGCCGGCATGGCACAAACTTTGGCCCTCCAGATGTTTTGGACCACCTCTCCCACAGTCCTTTGTCATTGGCAACCTAAGCTTAGAATTCTGGGAGTTGTGGTCCAAAACATCAGGAGGGCTGAAGTTTGGACATGCCTGACTTAGGACATCTGAGCTCAATTCCCCATTTAAAGTCACCAGGTGATCTTTGCCAGGGTCACTGTCTCTTTCTGACCTATCTTACCCTGTAACCACTGAGAGATAAAACAGAGAGATAAAGGCAGTTGGAGGAAACTGATGCTAGTATAACTATAACAAACAAATAAAATAATGATTCTCTTGGAGATGCATTTAGCTTGCCGGGGGTGGGGGCAATGTGTAGCCTGCATACTGTAATTAAACTGTAAACTGCCCAGAGACTACTTGAAGTGGTATGGGGCAGTATATAAGCAGAACACTTTGCTTTGGCTTTTTGCTTTCTGTTGCAGACAAAAAAAAAGAATGATAAACTCGGGGGGGGATCCCAACATTTTAAGACCAATGGGAAATAACTTGGAGCAAGATCAATACCTCTGATCTGGCTCTCCATAGGTTGCTGGACAACAACTACCTCCATAGGTTGCTGGACAACAACTACCAGCATCCACCAGGATGCCCAGAGTGGATGAGAACTGAAACCCAACAATGGTGGGACAGCAACGCTGTCCACTTCTGTTCTCAAGGCAGCTTATTTCCGTCTTTTTTTTTTTGCTGTGCAATTAAACTCTCTGAGGAACCAGGGCTGGAATGATGTGTTGAGCCTGCAGAAGTTGAAAACTAAGAGGTGATCAAAGGTCTGAGGAGAGAGAGAAAAGTTCCAACATTCTTTTGTTGGAGGGTGGTGTGTGTGTGTGTGCCCTTCCCGGGTGCAGCTGGGCTCCAGGGCTGAAGTCGTCTGCTCTCCAAGGGACTTTTTCCCTGCTCGCCATGACGGTTTTGAGGATGCTTACCTTTGAAGGACGAGGTCTGCCGAGGTGGCTTCTTTGTCCTTTTCAACCCTACCGGATCTTTCGTCTTGGGGGCACCTGGAGGAGCTTTGGGGGCCACCCCCAAGTGGACTCCGTTGGCCTTCAAAAGGGGAGGGTGGAGGGGACGCGCCGGCTTGCCTCCCATCAAGGGGTCCAGTTTTTTGGCCCGCTGCTTATCCTGAGCACCAGCAGGTTGTGGGGCGCGAGCCCCAAAGCCTTTGGGGGCACTCCCTTGGGAATGGACGCCCTTCCCAAGCGGGGCATCATCTGGAGGCTGAGGGTGCCCAGATGTGACCTCCGGGCGGCAAGATGTCTTCTTCCAGACCAAGCTCCAACCCCTTCTCGCTCCAGGAGGCTCCTTTTTGGTTGGACCTTCCTTTTTACCCAAGCCCGAGGCTCCTTTGGGTCCCTGAGCGGCTCGCTCAGGTTCGGCCTTTGCAGGACCAACCGGCGGAGGGGACGGGGCCTTATTTCTCCATGGCCAAGGCCAAAGGGAGGCTGAGTCCCCGGCCTCTTTCAAAGGCCCTCCTGGGGTCGGCAGGCACATTGGCAGCTGGGTGGCCTGATAGCACAGGCCTCTTTCACACAACTTAAAAAATATATCGGACATTTCGTGAGCTGGGCTGACTCCCCCGCCCCCCCCTTCCTGAACGGCAGCTGGAAATGTCCTTTGAGGTCCTGAAAGGATTGTGACCACCTGGTAACCGCGGGCAACGGGCCTGCTTAGCCTTCAGCCAGCAGCTTTCCTCTTGAGCTCCTGGATTGGACCAGGACACAGTAAATGGATATATACAGCTCTGGGACGTTTTGTATTGCGAAAAATACTTAAACCGAAACGTGGTTCCCCATAGGAATGCCTTGGAAACCAATTAATTCATTCTGGAGGTCAGAAAAGAAGCAAAGCGGGGCATTACAATTTAACATTTTCCTAAACCGAGGCATCCCTGTTCTTTCCATCCTGCAAAGATCACACCTCAACTTTTAATGCCTTATGAAAGAAAAAAACATTAAACCAGGGCATTCTATTTAAAAATGTTTTTAAAATGAGGCATCCCCATTTCCAATAATTTCTTTTCTTAAACTGAGTATTTCTTTAACAGAGGCATTCTTAAAGCAAGGTACCACTGTATATATTTTGGGCTGTTCACGGGCAGTTCATGTAGTGCATGAAAGGCAACTTTTAGAACATCAGGATTGAACTGTTACCCCCCCCCCCCCCCCACAAAATCTCATAAGAAAAACCTTGGCTTCTTTAAGAAAGGCCTCTCGTCCAAAAAATAACTGCTTCTTTCTCAATGCCCTCCTTTCTCATTCATTCTATACATCACTTATTACTATTATGCCCAGAGACAATTAGAGCTTGTAAAAGTTATTTTTTGGGGGGGCTTATAATTCCCAAAATAATACAGGCTGCCTAGTAACATCTGAATGCCCCCACAGTTCCTATTCCTAAGTTAAAACATTTAGTTAGTAAATTCCAACTCAGCTCTTGCTTCAAAGGCAGATTTTAACAGCATTTTTAAAATCCACCACACAACAAACAAAACCTTTCCATATAAATCATAAGCTGAATTAACAAAATGAAACTAAAAATAAGGTTGTAGACCTCAGCATGTTAAGCAAGAGTTGTATGTCTATATATTTGGCGGAATAGGAGCTTTCCTATTCAGTAGCTAAGATGTAACTGAATAATTCTGTGACTGAATAATTATGTGAGCAGCACTAACATAAGTTTCCACCAAGTCACAAAACTAACTAGGTTAACCTGAAACAGTCCATCTTTTCTCAGCCAACTCTAACCGGGTTGTGGGAGGTTAATCTCGGCAGGATGAGAATAATGCATGCCACCTTGGGATCACTGGAAGGAGATTTAACTGTTGATTTAAATAAAGAAAGCATCAATAGCTCCATGCATGTATCTGTTCCATTTACACAACGCTTTGTAAAACGCAAGCCTTTTTCAAAAACATAACGTTAGGGCACAAACCACTTCTCAACCTTCTTAGTGTGCTCACAAAGCTCTCTCTCTGTGTATGTGTATGTGTGTGTGTGTGTGTTTTCCGCATCTCCCCCTTCTGTTCCGTGTGATCACAAATGTGTGTGTGTGTGTGTGTTTTCCTACCGCCACTGCTTTGAGCAGTAACTAAATACGTAAATTAAATCCTTGTTGTAGCTGTGTCGATGACACACACTGGGCCTTTTGGAAAACAAAGATGCCAAACACACATCTTCCCTCAAACACAAAAAACAAACAAACAAAAGCTGTCTGATCCAGCAGGGAAAAGAAAGATAATTCTGTGGTTAATCTCTGCATATATAGAAAGACAAGTCCTGGGCGGCCCGGCACCTGGCATTCCTTGCAGAAAAGAGCACGGGTTCAATGCCCAATGTCACCACCTCATCGAAACTCCGAAGAGGGAGACACTCTTGCATTGGGTTGGCAGGGCTGAAAACCCTGAGCCAGCTGGAAAGGCAATCCCACCCCACCCCCAGGAAGCTCGGTGCCTATGCCTCCATCAAGAGAGAGAAGTAAACAAACCTTTGGCAGGCTGGGGTGCCTGCTGGATCCCCAAGGCAGCAGGTGGAGAATCTAGGAGGGACAAAGAGCAGGCGGAGGCCAGCCGGCAGCAGTCGGTAAATCCTCAGCTGCCAGGTCACATCCGCTCCTCCCTCCCTTTCTGGTGACATCCTATTATGTCAGCTGGAGAAGAGGAAAAACCCTTCTGTCTGTGTGATTTTCCCAGGCCTTGGGTTTGGTGCCGCCTGCTGGGGAAAGAGCCTGACCCACATCGGGCTCATGTCTTATGATTTGTGGTTGGCTTTGACTCTTTGAAGTTCATTTTTCATTTTCAGTTTTCTGTTTTTCGGGGAGCACAGACTTCACAGGAGGCAGTACAGATGTGCAACATTGTGCTTTTGGGACTATAAGCCCCAGAATTCCCCAGGCAGGTGATGCAGCTGCAACCCAGAGATATTCCGGTAGAAGGGCTTTCATATGCCCTGTCCCCCCCTTCAGCTTCATTAGTCAGGAGGTAATGTATATTTAAAAAGTGGTATACAAGTCAAAATACATAAATACAAATACATAGCAGGCCTGGCACAGCTGGTAGTGCAACACTAGATTTTAATTTGCAGACAGTCTTCCATAGCAATCCATCAAGGAGAGTTCAGGAAGGCAAGATGCCGTCTTGCTCTGCATCACCTCAACTTCCAGCAATGTACTAGTTAACCAGGGACTGGCCTTTTGTAGAGCAATAGGATCCTAATTGCCTGTTCAAGACCAGAAGCTGTTCAAAATGTTCACACTAAAACAGGTGAAGCAAAAATATAGGAAATTGATTTTTCTCTCCCACCTCCAGCAACAATTTTCAGTGATAAAAGGGGAGGGTGCAAGCATCCATCAGGAAAATAAAACACACATTTCCAAAGGCCAAACTTTCAGTAACTTGGTCTTTATTTTTATAGTTGCAAAGTGGAAATGCAATATATATATATATATGTATATTGTCTTCTGCGCTTTATAAATACAATTTGGCATCTACATCCCCACAGCGTTGGTCCCCACCTAAAAGTTTGAAACATGTAACTAAGAACGTTGTGGCGGAGGCCCTTGAGACGAAGAGGCAGGGTGTGTGTGTGTGTCCCTCCAGAGCAAGACAGGTATTCCAAGACAAAATGGTTACACAAACAACATTCCTGGGTCCCATTTCCTCCGTCCTGCTCACAGCTGCCAAAAACTTCCTTTCTTGGGGCAGCAGAAATTCCTGGTCCTCAATTTGAACTTCATGCTCCCTTCTTCTCTCTTTGGAGAAGGTCCTCAGCCAAGAAGCCCCTCGGAGGGCCTCCTGATTTCTAACCTGTATTCCGAGTTTTTAAACCGATTTCTAGACAGGAAAGCATGGGCAAACAAACAGGCAGTGCCTTGCTACATGGTAGAGCCAACACAGGAGGAAAATATGTGCTCAGGCACATTGGCGCACAGGTGTGAGCTCCGTGCACGACAGAGAACCGTAAACACAGCCTAACCCGGACGCAGGAGAAGGGAGAGGGCAAAATGGACGCCTCGGTCAATTTTTAACGTCACCTTTGAGACGTGCAAATGGAGCCAAGAGCCCCCGCCTGCGCAAGCCCCCCTTCCCTTCTTCTAAATGTGTGTCAAGACAGCTGTGGGGAAATCAAGGACAGATCAAGAAAACCGTCTCAAATGCATGGCGAAAACGAGTGGAATGCTATCCCAAATGTGTTTCTCAGACGCATCTCGGACAGAGAAGAGGTGACGGCAAACGTTTTGTACAGGCACAGGGCAGTCTCTGTGCAAAGGGGAAGTCCCCATGGGCGACAAATGTGGTTGCAACGGCAGTGTGAGGGACAATGCCCTCTAGATCTGGAGGAAAAGGAACATCTCTTTTGAAAACTGGGCTTTTTTTCTCTCCCCAACCCTTGCCTCCAATTCATTTTTAATCCAGAAAGCCCGATCAATGTTCCTCTTGTGCTCATCTCGGAGAAGCAAAAGGCAATTTTTTCAGCAGCGAGAGGGGGAGGAGGACAGCAAAGAGAAGACCAAGAACGGACACAGAGCGTGTAAAGCTATTAAATGACCCAGAGAGAAACACCAGCGATGAGGAGGAGGAGGAGCCGGTCAGAAAACAAGAGCTGCTTTTGTTGTTGTTGTTGTTGTCTGGATGGCCTACCTCTTCCTTTCCATGAGAACATGGCAGTGGGAATGGTGGTGGCCTCCAGCAGAGTATGGGAACCGCGCTTCTTTCAGGCACCCAGGAAACCCCCCTCAACACTGGGAGCTACAAGCCCGCAACGTCGTGCTTCCTAGACTCTGATGCTTAGCCTCAAAAATGTAAGAATAACTGGAGGCTCCCAAGTTCTCCCAAGGTGTCACAAGCACCCAAGGACTATGTGCATCTAGGAATTACAGAAAGAAAATAAGACAGGAAACAGGAAGAAGGCCACAGCCTCCAGGAAGGAAAGGTTGAATGTTTGGTGGGCTGGGTCTCTTCACAGTTGGGTCTCTGGCAGGACTCGGCTTATAAGGCAAGTGGCCGGTGAAGGAAGGTTGCCCCTCTGGCCACACACGGAGGCACCAGGGTGGTGTCCAGCTGCACAAAGGCACAACCATGTGCACAAAGGAACACACGGGGGTGGGGTGGGCTCGAGTTACTTCCTCTTCCGATCACACCTGGAGCATGACACGACTTTGCGAGCATCCACACTGGGCAATTCTTTCCAAAGGGCAAAGCCCAGCTGGAAAGAGGGTAAAGTAAAGAACAGAATTATCACCCAGGGACACCCCCCCCCTTCTTGCTTTCACTGACAAGCCTCCAGGAATCGGTCAGAGGAAGTAGCTGAAGGAATAAGATCAGCACAAGCTGTTTGGTATTCTCTTTCTCTCTCGGTCAAGGAAGGCACTTGCTGGTATAGAATTTTTTTTTAAAGCTGCTCTTTCTCCCCCCCCCCTTAAAGTGCAAAAGAAGTGAAGGAGGCAAAAGAAAAAACAAAAAAGAGCGGTGTCTTTTAAAAAAGTAATAAAAAAGAGATTTGCCATAAGAGAAGGAATATCCTGAGCCGAAAACTCAGGGCGCCGTCTAGAAGCCTTGCAAGCGTCTTCCGTCTTCTCGGGCTGCAGCGAGAGGTTCGCCCCAGGCATGGCTTGGAGCTCTCCGATCAAGCCCTCACTTGTTTTTCCTGTCCTCCGAAGGCCTCCGAGAGGATAACCTGCTGGGTTCCGCTATCTGGGTCGAGCTGTTTGTGCGGCTGGTGGCCTGGAGAAAGAAGGAAGGGCAGGGAAAAAGTCTATGGCCAGTCGAACCACCTGCTGCTAATCATCGCAAGACCTCATGGTGGGTGATGCCTTGCGGTCACTTGAACCCAAATTGTGCTGGGAGGGACACATGTCCCTCTGTCACACTGGCCCCTTTATCTGAAGCACCAAATGCAGAAAGGCAAAGGTTTGAGACCCTAAAATATAAGTTCTATGGTAGGACCTCCATATCTGAGGGATCGGCACCTGCAGTTTCACTTATCTGCAGCCTGAAAATAAAACAAAATAATATAAAAATATAAAAAGGAAAACCCAGAAATACATTCCCAAAGTGTATTACCAGATTGAACATTAGATGGAGCCAGAGAATAGGCAATATACTGTGCAGGTGGCTTAATGGCAACACACTTGTGACCTAACATCTCTGAGGGAAGCAGCTTCTGATGAAAGGGAGAAGCCACCTTTGCAGGGGGAATGGGCATAGAAGCATAGAGTTGGAAGAGACCTCAAGGGGTCATCCAGTCCAACCCCCTGCCATGCACAAACCCCCATCTTTTTTTCCTAATTTTACTTTTGTGTTTTTTTTTTCACACCTGGGATAGCTTTCAATTCCGTTGTACTCTGCACAATGACAGTAAAGTATCTATTCTATTCTATTCTATTCTATTCTATTCTATGTCCCATGTATGTGCACCCCATCCCGACGGGATGGGGTGGACACCCCCCCCCGGCCGCGCCAGGCCACCCACTCACCCTTTCCAGCAGGAACTCAGCCGTGGTGTCGATCACGACGCCCAGCTCCCGGTACTGCCCGGAGTAGCGGATGTAACCCCAGGCCAGGAGGGCCAGGAGGAGCAGCCCCACCACCAGGTTGCAGAGCTGGGCGGCGAAGCCCAGGCCGATGTAATCGGTGAAGCCGGAGCCGAGGTAGAGCGAGACGATGAGGGCGAAGAGGATGCCGGGCGTCCGGAAGGTGTTGAAGATGTTCTTGCTGTGGTTGTGCTTCGCCAGGTCCTGGTAGAGCTCCTCCATCTCCTTGACCAGCTCCTCCTCGTAGCGCTGGCTGAACTCCTTCCCGCCCATCTTCTTGATCCGCTGGAAGTGCTGGACGGCCAAGGCGCTCTGCACGCGGTGCTTCTCCTCCAGCAGCTCCGGGGCCACGTAGGGCTTGTCCCCACCGCACAGCTAGAGGGGCGGGAGTGGGATGCATTTCCAACGGGGTACGAAAACCCCTCCCCCCCCCAAAAAAAAATGGGTCTGCAAAAACCCACTTCCTGCAAGACCTTGTAAGGCAGGGGCATCCAAACTTTTTGCAAGAAAGGCCATGCATCCCAGCCCCCACTGTCCCCTCTAAAGGGGCGCTTCGCCCCTCCCCTGCTCTCTCACCTTCTCCATGTTGGTGTAATACAGGTCCTTCGCGGACGCCACGGCAGCCAAGTTGTTGGCTTCGGCAGTGGCCTGGGAGGGAAGGAAACCAGGAAAAAAAACCCGCTTAAGACTTCCACTGAACTCTGCCCTCCACAACTGCCTTCTTCTGGAGGTGAATTTCACCCTTCAGACTCCTCCAAGGCAAGGTTCTCTTAGCAAGGATCGCTAAGATTCATCTGGGGCACCAAACCTGCAAGGTCCTAGCAGCGCCTTCAGGATGGGCAGATCTCATTTGGCTGAAGCCTTTAGAGCAGGCAGCCCGTGGCGCCAGAGGGTTCTACACCCGGAAAAGCTTACCATCAACATGGACTTAGGATGGGGTAGATCTTCCCCCTGGTAGATCTTGATGTAAGCCTGGGGGAAAAAGGAAGCAAGAGGTCAATCGCACCCAGCGAGGAACTGTTTCCAGAAGCCAACATGTTGGAGCTGAGGCTCTGGGCGTGTCATGAGAAGAGGGGATCCCGTGGAAAAGACCAGCGTGCTAGGAAAGGCGGACGGGAGCAGGAAAGGAGGAAGACCAAATGCAAGATGGACCGACGCCCTCAAGGGAAGCCACAGCCCTGGGTCTACAACAGTTGAGCAGGGTTAATAAGGACATGACATTTTGGGGATGGCTGAGTCGTAGAATAGTCATAAGTTGGAGGCACCTTGACTGCACATTACTACTGCTACTACTAAGTGCTTGTTGTTTTGAACATCAGTAACAGTAACAGTGAATACAGTAACTTCTGTTCAATACTGGTAGAGCTTGATGTCATAAGAACATAAGAACAGCCTTGCTGGAACAGGCCACAGCCCATCAAGTCCAGCATTCTGTCTCACACAGCGGCTCACCATTAGCTTCAGGGTATTCCCCAGCAGATGTCTTCACCTGCTTACGACTCCCTGCAAATGGCATTGAGAGAGATCCCTGCCTCTCTCTCCAACCCGGAGGTTGTCCTTTGGCATCATCCACCATGATAGCCACGGAGTCCCTTGTTCTCCATGAACTTGTCCAAGCCTTTCTTAAAGCTGTCATCACTTCTTCTGGCAGGGAGTTCCACTGACCAGTGATCCTCTGGGTGAAAAGGTACTTTCTCTTATTGGTTTGAGATCTAGCACCCAAAAGTTTCATGGAGTGGCCCCCTAGTTCTAATATGGTGCAACAGGGAAAAATAGTCAACCTGGTGGAAGAAGGGAACGCCAGTGGCAAGCCACATCGAGCTAGGGAAGGCGTGCCCTTCTAGAGGTGGCCAGATGGCAAAACGACAGAGGGAGCCAGAGGGGGGGGGCAAACCTTGAAGTACTCCAACAAGCCCCGGCAAGTCACTTTGGACCCATTGATCTCCTTCTCCAAGAGCTGGCCAGGATCCAGCACGAATGGAATGAGCTGCTTCAGCTGGCTTTTGAATTCATCTGCAATGTCTGTGCAGAGAGAGAGAGAGAGAGAGAGAGAGAGAGAGAGAGAGAGAGAAGGGTGTACTGCTTTTTCAAATTACAGTAAATCTCAGTAGAGTTTCTGAGAGTGCGGATAATAGTCCGGAGATCTCAGATTTGGGACAGATTCATCCAAGAATCACCCAGCCTTCTCCCTCGAGGAAAGGAAGACATGGGGCAAAACAGGCCCTTGGTGCAATCCAGCCCCGGTTCGAAAGTTCACGGACCCTCAGTTGCTTTCACTGCTCTGGCATTCTGAATGCTATTGAGGAGCTCCATTCTTCTGGCAGACTTTCGATATTAACGGTGATTCCCTGGGAGACGGCCCGTGTCAGTTAAAGGCCCTGGCACTGAGAGGAGAACTTCTACAGTGGAGCTCAGGGCTCCTCCTCTAAAAAGAAAGTAAGATTCTAGTCCCTACCGTCCAGGTTGGGTGGGTGGATTTATTTTTTTTAAAGAGAAGCCTTTTCCCAGCCCTTGCTGGAGTTGGTGCCAGGGAGTGAAACCAGAAACCTTTCGCCTTCAACCAAACATCTCTGGCGATGCCGCCTTTCTCCAGAGACGTGGGCCTTACCGCTCAGGCGGCCATCAAAATTCGGGCTGGTGGCCACCTTCAGGCCCGGATGTGGCAGGAGGAAGCAGTTGACTTTGGTGAAGCAGGAATGGATGTGTTTGCGGACATTCTGGATCTCCTCATGTTGGTGAGACCTCAGCTGGTGGCAGAAGGGCAGCGAGAGACAGGTCAGCAAACTACTTTCCTTTTTATAACCCCCATCTGATTATTATAATTTTTTTCCTAGCACAGAAGTCTGCACATGTAGTAGCCCAGTGGTTCTCAACCTGGGGGTCGGGACCCCTTTGGGGGGTTGAATGACCATTTCACAGGGGTCGCCATGAGCCAGGGAAGAAAAAGACCCAAACGGCTTGGGTCTGTGGGAGGAAGGAGGGAGAGTGAGTGAGTTACAGCTTGATAGGTTGGAGGGGATGTCGGTCAATGGCGCCAGAGGTTGCGATTGGCTGAGGGTGCCTGTAGACTAGAGGGAAGTTCTCCATGGCCCCTGCGGCATAGTGGCCTGCCAAAGGGGGCTTGGGGGCTCTTCCAAGCAGGGCAAGGGGTCCCCACAACAGGGAGGAACTGTATTAAAGGGTCGCGGCATTAGGAAGGTTGAGAACCACAGTATTAGCCCAACCGAGGAACCAAGACTGTGCCCGTGAGGGGTACATGGCAGGCACCCCCCCCCGCGCGCGCGCAGTCTCTGCCAGCCCCCCTCCTATGAGGCTGCGGTTGCTGTTTTCACCTCCAGCCGCTTTTCCAGGAATCTCATGCCACCATCCAGGCCGTAAGGATACTCGTAAGGGAAGCTCCAGTCCCGGACCAGGAACATGAGGGTCTGCACAGAAGGACAAAAGCCATCAGGGGAGGACAGCAAGAAACAACAACACCTCTTTGTTTCCAACCTCGGACTGGTGGATCTTCCCTCCGCCTGTGGGGCACTGGGACCACAGCCCCCACCCCCGGCCACCCCTTCTCTCAGCAACCGGCTCCGAGTGTCGCCTTGTCTTCATACCTAACATCCCATCAGATCCTCCAGCTCAGAGCAGACCATCTGCCCGTCCCCTACTTTGAAAGCCAGCTGAAACCAGCGGATACAGACCGTGTGGCTGTGAGTTCCACGTGCTAGTTGTGCAGCACAAGAAAACTCTCCTCTCTTTATGTCACACAATGATCACCCACCACGATCATCACCCGTTTTCCTGGCAGCTTACAACTTGATGTAAGTGACCAGGCGAGGGGATTCTGCCGACGGGGATGATCTCTGCCAAGCGCAAGAGGCAAAGAGGAGGCACCCTCCGGCTCGGGCACCCAACCTTTGGCTCACCCCACCCTGCCCGGCTCCCTCCAGCCCCACACCTGCGTACCTGGAATGGCTTCAGGAAGATCTCATCCATGGCCAGGCGCCCGTATTCCGTAAACAGCTACAAAAGGAATGTACGGAGATTAGCATGATGGGACATCGTGTGAATTGCTAAGCTGAATATTAAGAGCACGTGCTGGTATGTATTAGAGCGTATCTGAGGAATGTAGAAGGAACAGACATAACAAGCCAGCAGCGCGGACAACGGTCAGCTAACACAGGTCAGTTATATCATTCTGACCGGCAGCCGCTGAGCTGCCACGGTTTCATGATGGATTTCCCCCCAGCCTCCCCTGAAGATCCCTGGAACTTCCCAAGGGGTCTCCCATCCAAATCTTAACCAGGCCTGAGCCTGCTTAGCTTCCAAAATGGACAACTACTATGTTCAGGGGGAGATGGGGGTTCCAAATGGACTTCTCCAATTGGCTCCAAAGGAATAGCCAGCTCTGGTCGGGCACTCCCTGAATGAGCCCGGCAGAAATTTGGCCCACTCCCTCAACGCCAGTCTCCCAAGCCACCGGCTGAAGAGCGGCACCCAAAGAGGACTGAACTTTGGCCCACGCAGGCGAGCAAAGCGCATTCCCAACCCGTTGACAAGATGTTTGCAGAGCAATGGTGTCCCTTTAGAGTTCTGCAGGCAGCCGCTGGCAAGCCTCCGAGGGCGATGCCTTACCTGGAGCTGCTGCAAGTCATCTTCCTGGATGTTCTGAGAGAGGTTGTAGATCTGAAAAGAGAGAGGGGGGGGGGAAACAACCACGGTCGCAAGAGATGCCCAAGAGGGTCTTATTCCAGAAAGGCAGCCCTTCGCCCCGGCAACAACCGCTGAGCCTTTTGGAGGGACTCGTGATAGGAAGGATCCCCTCCCCCTCCCCCCCAATCACGCAAGGGCAGCCGCTCAAGTAGGCCTCGTCGTTTTTGTAGAACGCTCCTCAGAGGCTCCAGATTCTCGGTCTGAGCAAGCGCTCATGTATCCCATCGGGAGAGAGTGTGACCAAAATGAAGCCTTTGCGCTTCTTGGGCAGGTCAGTTTTCTGCAGCAGGATTTTGGCCTCAAAAGCTTCGCCAGTTTCCCTTGCAATATAATCCACTTCTTGGTTATATGAAGTGGGGATCAGTGGCCGTATGTTTGATCCAGGCCTTTCAGTTTTTCAGGGATCCCCATGTCTTCCGCAATTGAACTGCTTTTTTCCTCCTCCTTGACGCCTGGCCATGTGGAGGGATTGAACTTGCCTGCACGGAACTGGTCATGGTGCTCAGCGCAAAGATGGTTGCACAGTCCTTGACGGTCGACTGGCTGTCAAAGGCCCCCTGGGTGTCCATCAGCACCACCGCCACCTGTAAATATTTATTCATTTGTTTTTGTTATTACATTTTAATCCTGCCCATTCTGGGGGGGGTTTTACAACATTCATTAAACAATAATACAATATAAACAAACATAGTAAAACCACAATACAACAAAATATATAACATAACAAAAACAAAATAAAAAACCACACATACAGTATTTTTCCATGTATAAGACTATATTTTTCTCTAAAATTGTTAGACTAAAGATTGAAGGTCGTCTTATACATAGGAGTAAGCTGAGGAGAGAACCCTGCAGTTGCAAAATTGTAATTTGGGTTTGGAAAGGTGTCTTATAGATGGAGGCGTCTTATAGATGGGAAACTGTCTTATACAATGAGGTATCTTATACATGGAAAGGCGTCTTATACATCAATGGGGGGAAATGTGGCAATCGATGTCAACAATATTACAGTAAAATTTTAACATAATGAACTGGAACTAGATTAGTTGATTGAGATTTTAAGGCCCAGGTTGATCAAGAAAAGCCCATCAAAACAACCCTGTTTTTCATTGCCTTTTAAAGGAGTCCAAAGAGAAGGCAAATTAGATTTTAGGTGATAACTCATTCTGCAAATTTGGGGTGACAACCGAGAAAGTGCATGATCTGGTCTTTATAAAAATTCAAGAAATAAGAACATGAGGATCAAGAGATCCTCTTAGCATGTCCTTCTGCCTCAACCATCCATATCCTACTGTGTAAAAGGACATGCTAGGAGTTTTGTTCCTCAACACAAGGGTGAGATGTTATCTCTGAGGACTCTTAAGACTGCTGGGAATAAGTTTTGCACCAACTGTGCAATTTCGCCGCCACTTTGCTGCATGCATGGACTTTATTAGAAGAAGCATTAGGTGGATTGTTTTTGTCTTCTTGAGCCATTAGACAGAATTTCTGTGCCTGCTGTGCATGTTCATGATGCTTATAGAGAAGACAAAGGACCCAGCATGGCCCAGAGATGTTCTGAGCTCCTTGTCTCACTCTTGCACTGAAGGCAAGAAAGCTCAGGGCTGCCCTTACCTTCTTCCCGCTTGGCTTCTCCACCGTGAAGACTTCACTCCAGATCTGGATGCCCGTGGTTTCAGGGTCGGAGCCCCCTCGCCAGGAAAACCCCGTTAAGGGTTCATCCATGTCACCCAGCCAGCTGCCGCTCCCTCCTTCTTTCTACAGAAAAAAAGGGGAAACGCTGCATCTGACGAAGTGGGAGGCCGTCTATCAACGCGTGCACCCCACGATCCCTCTCCTCCTTTACAATGACCAAACATTCACGGTTGATTTGGTTGTGACACATTAACAACGCTGTGTGTTGTCATCCCCCCCCAGCACCCCAGAAATTACTACTACGGAGGGTCCCCCCCCCACAAACCTACACTTTCCCCCCAGCAAGGATACATCTTGCAACAGGTCCAGAAGAGGAGCCAAGATCGGTTAAAGTCTTGGTTTTCCAGAAGAGATCCTATTCCTGAAAGGGGGAGGCCTCACCTGTGTGTACAGGTAGCGCAGGAGAAAGTCCAAGAGGAAAGATTTGCCCTTGCGAAAGGCCCCAGCCACCGACACCACCACCACGTCGAGGTCCCGAATGTCCTCTTGCAGCAGGACACGGCTCAGCGCCTTCTCCTCCAGCTCAAAGGAGTGCTCCGCCTTGTGCACCAGCACGATCTGGACAGGACCCGGCTTGGCCCCCGACATGGCATCACCACCTGCAGAAGCTGAGAGAGAGGGCAGGGTTAGGGTCAGGGTGCCTTGAAAGCAATAACAGCACACACAACCGGCCAGACCTGATGATGTTGACAAAGAGACTTAAGTCAAGATGTTGTGGGTTTTTCGGGCTGTTTGGCTGTGTTCTGGAAGCTTTTCTTCCTAACATTTTGCCAGACTCTGTTGCCGGCATCTTCCAAAGACAAGGAGCTCAGGGAACTAGGAGTTCTCTCTGCGCTCTGGGTTATAAAGGGAGTGAGACTGTGGTTTTTTTTAAAAGATTGTGGAAAAGAGGAAGCTTGTCCAATGCAGGAGAATCGATGCTAGCCACTGCATTGTGATGAAGGGATTAAGAAGTTTCAATGTAACCAGGGGTAGCAGCAATCCTTCTGTGTAGTTGATGGGTGTCGTTAGCTGTTCTATTGTGTGAACTGATCACTGGTGCTTGTGGCTGGGTGGGAATCATTGAGCTTTGAACAGGAACTGGCAAACCACTCTAGTATTCCTGCCAAGAAAACTCCATGGACCTGGGGTCATGAAGAGTCGGTCACGACTGGAACAATACAACCCACCCACCCACTCTGTAGGACGACTTTAGGCTGAACAATCCCTCTTTTACATAGCCCACTTCTTTAATCACAGGGATGACAGTAACCAAGCCAGAGATCTATATGCACAAGGACGGCTGAGGTCACAGGAGGTGGAGCCAGATTTTTTTTTTGGGGGGGGGGTTGATTCCCTTACTGAAAGGGGAGGTTGAAAGCAGGAAAGCTGCATTTTCTTGAGCCCACTGAAGGAAAGATGAGTGAAATGTCTTTTGTAATTTATTGCCCTCCATGTATGCGATGCCAAACTATTTGCAAAAAGAGGCTTCTTTCCTTGAGTTCAAACCTCAGTGGTTTCCACTGGTCGGGAGGTGGAAGCACACTGGGGTGGACAGGCTTTGTGGCAAAAGCCAGGCAGCATCTTCCTTCAGGCTTTGACGAAGCTATAAGACATTATCCTCCCATGGGAAGACCAGCCCTTATCGGAGGAGGATGTAAGAATCCCGTCTCCATGGCAACAGCAGCCGGGTAGGCCCAAGTTCCAAGAATGGACCATTGCCCATCATGCTTTGCATTCCTAATGCAGATTCAGGGACCATGAAGACTGCCCTTTAAAAGTCCTTCTCTCTCTCTATCTTTTTCTTCCTCCTGTGATTACTTTAGGAAGACACTCGGCCTCTCGAGGGCCGGGGGGAAAAGACGGAGAGCTATAAAATAAAGCATCTGATTCTGCAGACGACCCTTGTCTCTTGGCCCTGTGGGCACCTGAGTGGCACCTTCGACTGTGCCCAGGCATGGCTGTTCACCTTTCTCAATTTGCCAGAACACGCCTTGCCCGGGAAATCCCAAAACACACAACGACCAACGTGGAACCAGACCGGGACCGATTCCAATTGAACGAGTTGATCCATGCCTCCGCCAACATTCAACGCCAGAATGGAAAGCCATGGGGGAAAATATAAGCAGGTCAGAAGACAAATGTGCATGAAATGTATTCTTTGTTCTAATGAATTCAAAGACGAGCAGCTGAATTTGCTGTGATTTTACAGGAGGTGAAATATAAAACCTCACACATTCTGGATCATTTTTCCCCACCCTGCAGGGCTCTCTCTCGGAGGCTCTCTGCCTCGCAAAAGCCCAGGTTCTGAGGTGGTTTCCTCCCTTTGGCTAAGCTTCTTGGGAGGGAGGTTGGGTAAATCAATCTCCCATAAAAACCCTCCTGTGTTCCTAAGCTGGTTGGTTTATTTTTTTATTTTTGGCAAGCCAGCCCACGGGGTTCACACCCTGTGATGAAACAAAACCTGCCCTGGAAGAGGCAGCCTTGCCTGAACCCGAGCCAAAAACAAAACAAAAATTAGGAAAGGAAAAAAGCCCAGCATTCAGTCACAGACCATATAAGCTCTGCCAGCTCTGAGTCACAAACCAAGACCGCTCCCTGCCTTCCAAATCCCAAAAGCCAGGCCTGTTTTGCATTCTGCTTCTTGTCTGGAATGGCAGACCCCTTTCTACCACCTTCTGCTTCCCAAAGGGGCCCCATAGCGTGCGCCCCATTTATTATGGCCAGCCAGCATCTCAATTAAGTCTTGTTTTAAAGTCCTCCCCACTGCTTGTGCTTCCAAGAACGGACAGCTAAATGCTTCAGAAAGCTCGGAAGCAGGCCGCGACCTGACGCAACCGCGCCCATTTCCTGCAAAACCTCTAACACCCAGCATTCACAGGTAGACAAGTCTTGGACATGGAAGTTCATAAGAACATAAGAAGTGTCATTTGGCCCCATCTAGTCCAGCTCCCTGTATCTCACAGTGGCCCCACCAGATGTGTCTGGGAGCGCACAAGACTAGATCTCTGTCTTCTGATACCACTCCCCCGGCATCTGGCCCTTGAAGTACCCCAGTTTTAAGCATGGAGGTGACACATCTCCATCCTGGTTTGTAGCCTGTGATGGACTTTTCCTCCAGGAATCTGTCCAACCCCCTTTGGAAGGCATCCAGGCCAGATGCCATCACCACATCCTGTGGCAGGGAGTTCCACAGACTAACGACACACTGAAATAAATTTGTGTGGGGCTTTTAAAAATAAAAACAAATCTTATAAATCTCACATGGCTTAGGTACACCTCCTTGTGACTTAGGACTTTTAAAAGTGCACTTATTTTGTGAAGGAAATGCCTAGTCAAAGAAAACCTCCTATTGAAAAACCAAATGCCACACAACTGGGATTGGCGATCTGACCCAACCCGGCAGCGTCAACCCAGGAGCAATTAACAAATATGTTGAAATACCAGTCAAAGACTTTTGCCTGCAGAATATTGCTCAACTCAGCATAGAGGCTTGTCCAAACGGAAGGTCCCATCCAGTAAATCTACATTTGAAGCTTATCCAAAGACAGAGCATGACAAGCAAAGGATAAGGAGGTGAACATGGGTATAACGATAGTTGGGGTTTTTTATACTTGTGGCTAAAAACACAGAATTTCCAAGGAGAAAAGCACAGCTTGGGAAAGCTGGTTGTTGTTGTTGTTGTTGTTGTTGTTGTTGTTGTTGTTTTGGGTATGACATTTCCCAAGATGAGGGCAGCCAGCTTGGCTGAATGGTCAACAATTCTCAAAACTGTAATAAGGAACTCTTTCAATTATTATTATAGCATTATTATTTTGGTAGACCCAAAAGTTAACTGTTCCAAATTCTAAAGAAAGACTAATAGTATGCAATGACATACTATTAGCCTTAAGGTAGAGACAGCACTATTTTCACGAGGTTCCTCCAATGCAGTGCTGCTCTTATCTGTTGGACTACAACTCTCATCATCATACATTTCAAAAAACTATGGCGGAGCCTCAGCGATTCTCCGCACTCCCTAAAAACACAACACCAGGGAGGAATGTCTGTGCATGTGCTTAAAACAAACATCTGCCATTGCCAGCGTGTGGGGAGAGGCAATTGCATACACTCTTGGGCATGGAATGTATACAGTATATAAAGCATTTAATGTTTTCTTGACCAGATGCCTCGGTTTGAAAAGGTTCCCCAACCAACCTCTCCAGATCCGAAGAGATGGGACCCCCTGCCTGGTCTTTCTTACATGGACCTCCCCTCCCTTTCACAAGACCGACTTATCCTTATCAAGGGCCCCTGTCGTGGCACCCCATCTGCATTTAACGACATTTTGGCCTCCAAAGACGGCCAGTCTTTCTGACAGCCACCCCCCCCCCTCCTCCTCCACACTTGTTAGTGGGAATAATAAGCTAAAACAAAGCAAAGCAAAGTATTCTGCTTCCATACCGCCCCATACATAGCACTTCAAGCACTCTCGGGGCGGTTTACACCTTAGCAGAGGTCTTTTAAAAAAAGCAATATCCTCCAACAGTGGCCAGGATGATGGGCGTTGTAGTCCAAGAGATGGGGTGCACACCCGGGGCCCGCCTCCAGAGAGGCACCGTCAGCGTTTCCCTTTCTGTGCATGTGCCCAAGGCTTTACACGCACCCCACTAACTCCGAGAGTGTGTCTCTCTCTCCCCCCCCCCAAAAAAAATAAAATAATAATAATTTCCCTATGCACGTTCACCTATAGGGAGAGGGGGAGGGAAGAGTGAACCCTATGGAGGGGGGGATCGCCCCCCCAAATAACGAAATAAAACGAAACGAAACGAAACAAAGCGAAGGGCCTTTACCCGCCGCCGTCTCCAGCTTCATGCCGTCCGTGGCTGCTGCTGCTGCGGCGACGGGCGCCCAAGGAATGACACGCAGGACCCGCCGCCGCCTCCTTCCCGCCCCCCCAACATCATCATCATCATCATCATCATCATCTCCGCGCGGGCAGCAAGGAGGAGCCGCCGCCGCTGCCTGCGGGCAAGAAGCAGGGCACGCGGGAGCCCTCTAGGAGGGGGAAGCCCCAAGGCATGGCGGGAAATGTAGTCCCCCGGGGGGCCCCATCTGGCATTGGGACAAGCCAGGAGAGAGAGAGCAGAGGGAACTACAAGCCCCACAGGCGGCGGCGGCAGGCCAGGTGCATCTCGGGAGGAGTAGTTCAAAGCGCGGAAGGAGCCCGCCGGGGAGCTGGCAAGAGAGCGCCGACAGCCCTGGAGAAGGGGAGCATGCTGGGAGTTGTAGTCCGCGCAGACTACAATACAATACAATACAAAATACAATACAATACAATACAATACGCCCGCAAAGAAAAGGTGCTAGTCGTGTCCGACTCTAGGGGGCGGTGCTCATCTCCGTATTCAAGCCGAAGAGCCAGTGTTGTGCAAGTCCGTGGCCACGTGGCCGGCATGGCTGCAAGGGCACACTGTGTTACCTTCCCGCTTTTTACCTATTTTATCTACTTGCATCTTTACATGCTTTCGAGCTGCCAGGTTGGCAGGAGCTGGGGTGAACGGCGGGAGCTCGGCTCCTCTGCCTGGCAACACCCGGGATTCGAACCGCCGACTTTGCAGGGGGACCGTTTCCGGAAGCCTTGTGCTTGTGTGTGTTTTTATAATCGCCGGTGTGGGAGGCAGAAGCGGAGCAGGGAAGGCCTTGGGAGGCAGCTCTAAGAACAGTGGAAACTTTCAGAGATAGGAGGCACACTTGCTATGCTATCATAACTTCCTGCTCTCCTTTATCTCTCTTTACACCACAAGGGCGCTTGCACGCCTGATATCGAGCACTGTATATTTACCATTCTGATTTTGCGGCACAACTTGTTTGTTTTGTGTTCCGCGAGATTCCTTGTCCCTAATGTGTGAATGTCTTTTCAGGACAAAACGTCGAAGGAGGGAGCTGGGTTTACTAAGGCTTACAAATGTCAACTGAGAAGGGGTTTTTTTTGTGTGTGCAAGGATGAAGGCTGGCCTTTAAAGGAAGCCCCCCCCCCCCTCCAAGACCTTTCGTGTCAAGGAAGTCTTGAAGGCGCCATCAGGCTGCTGGGTTTCCAAAAGGACCATTGTGTCGTGAGGCTGTGACCAAGAATGTAAGAATACTGGATTATTCCACCTCTTTCCATTGAGGACACCCTCAGCCTCCCATAGAGTGGGAAATAAGCATATAAGAAGGGAACGGGACTCCCTCCCAAGCGTATTTGCCAACATTTCAAAACGGGACTCAAGAGATCAATCTGGGAAACACGAAAGGCGCCGCCCGCACCTTTTTTTTTAACCGTTCGACGCCGGCGCGCGCACTGACGGACTCTCCCCCCCCCCCACTCCCGCGCGCCCACAGAGAGAGAGAGAGAAAAAAAAAGACAGCGGCTGATGCGCATGCTCGCCTCATAAACATTTCAAAACTCCGCCCCGGCTGTACTTACAGAGGCTGCGGAGGGTGTCCCGAAATGCTTTGCGAGAAGCGCGCGCCTTAGGCGGAGTTGTGTGGGTTTTTTTTTTTTTAAGTTCCTCTCACTGCGCTTGCGCTGAGGTGGGTGGGTGGGTGGGGGTGGACGGGAGGGCGGGCGGGGGGGACGAAAAGCAGCCGTTGGGACACGCCCCTTGCTCATACGCCTGCGCGAGACACGCCCCCCTTTCCCCCCCCCTGCTGGCGCGCTTGCGCAGTTGGTCCTCGTTGCCTGAGGCTTGTCAGTCGGCGCCTGTCCTCGCTCGCTGGCGGAGGTGTTTCTCTCTCTCTGTCTCTCTTTCTGTGACGGTCGTCGTCGCCGTCGCCGTCGGTGGTGGTAGGAGGAGGAGGAGGAGGAAGAGGAGGAGGCCATCATGGCTGAGCCGGCCACCCAGTCGCCCTACATTTCTTCCTCCGCTGGGGGCGGCCCCTCGGAGCCCGGAGGGCGAGAGGTCAAAGGGGCCGGTCCCCCCCAGTCTTGCGCTGGTAAGAGGGGGGGGGGGGCGGTGGCTCGGAGGACGGAACAGCCGGCTGGGGGGGAAGGGGGAGGGGGGGAGTGGTGGCTGGTTCATGGAACAGCCCGGGAGGGGGGGAGGGGCGAGGGGAGGCCAGTGTGACCCACCCCCACCCCCACCCCCATCACTCACCTATGGACCCCATTCACCCCCCATGTTGTGCCCCACCTTTTCTCCTGGAAAGAACCCGAGGCGACTTAACACCATTCAAAATACAGGGTGGAAAAATGGCCCTCTGGAATTATGGCCCTCTGGAATCGTTAAAATCAAAGTTTCAGTATCCATTTCAGCCCAGATACATTTTATTTTATTTATTTACAGTATATAGCTTGTATGCCGCCCACTACCCAAAGGTCTCTGTGCGGCTCACAATCATCATAAACAATTCAGACAGTTAAAACATCCAATTGCAATAAAATTAAAAACATCGGCTTTAGAGCTGTGCAGAGCCACTTGTGAGACTCGACCATAAATAACAGGCCCTTATTTTAGCGCCACTTACAGTGGTAATTAGCGTAGTCCCTTAATCAAAGCCCGGTAATACCTTTCCTCGCTTTTTAAATGACAATCCAGGCTTTAAGGTTCACATGGCACGTTAAGACGAGGGAAATTTTAAGATGAGTTTTAAAAAGTAGCGCTTTTGGGGGGTGCCTTAACAGGGGCAACTGGAATTAGCGCATTTTGTAAGAAGTGTCAGATGGTATGGCAGGTTTTGGAGTCACACAGAATCTTTCCTCAGAGAAGCGAAAGGAGACGTCCAGATGGTGGTGCAGGGAAGAGTTTGGTGGGTGGGGGAGTAAAGAAGAGGCAAGTAGGATCTGAAAAGCAGCTGCTTCAGAGAAAGGTAGTCTTTATTGTGTAAAACGAATAGGGTGAGTTAAAGTAACCTCTTTGGTTCATGCAAAATAATCTTTTGACTGTGTCAGGCTTCATAACATGGTATGTGCTTTTTTTGAATTGTGTTGAATGTTGCTCCCCATCTGAAAACAGATGGTGGTATTATTTCTGGAAAATACTCCAATAGATAGGGCTGGCAACACCAGGAAGAAAAACCTTTTCTCCGTCTCCAACCTCCCCCCCCTTTAACTCTCAGCTGTAGAAGAGAGTATGTGTTTTGTGTATGCAGGTGGCACATTATGCTGTGAAGACCCAGTTACTGCTATTTGAATATCTACGAGGGACAAAGGGTTGAATAAAGGAGGAGTATGAGTTAGGGAGTGACAGCCAAGCCTGGGTGGAGTTCGAGGAGGAGGAGGTCGGGAGTGGCCGATAGGTTTGTTGTGGAAGAAAATGTCCCTGGGGAGGAAGGTGGGAAGACACCCATTCACAACAAGCAGGTTACGGGGGGGGGGCGGGGGGTTTGCATCAAAATTCACCTAAAATGAGAGGAATTAATTGGCAGGAAGAACGGGGGCTGGTTTGCAAAGAAGACCAGACGTGTAGGAGGTGGGATGGGGGAAAATTGAACGGCTTGGCTTCTCTTTATAGGATGGCTGCAATGGAAAGAAATCATGGCAAGGGGGAGTCCTCGGGGTGTGGCCTTGATGCTGTAGATTCAGAAAATCCTGAGGCAGTTCTCAGACCAGGGCTGTGAAGCAATCTGGAAATGTCTTGTGACAGCATGGTTGGAAATGGCATTGCGGGGTGGTGGGTGGGTGGTGGGTGGGGAGGCTGTGTATCCGATGTGTGTGGCGCTGGAGGGTTTGCAGTTGCTGCAAGGAATGGCCCAAGGCAAGCGGAATTTAACAAGGCGGGCAGCCTCCCACTGCCCTCCACTTTGCATCTGCACCATTCTGCCTGATGCAAATAATGGTTCCTTCCCTTATGCTAAGGAGGGACGATGCCTGCAGTGGTTCATTGTGGCTATTGTATCTTTTCTGCATGCTTCGAAATTTGACTAAGCACTTCAAAAACACCAGATGGGGGTGGAGGCTGGGATAAGAGCACCACCTCCCCTGGAAGGTGTAGGAGAAGGAGGCTTTTGGTTACTCCGTTTTTTGATCAGTAGGTTGGAGGAAGTGCCTCCGAGCCCAGCCCTGCTGATTGAGCAGCCATTTTTCTTTGCTTCGGGAGGACGGGTCTTTTTCTACCTTTGGTTCCAGTAAGAGATCTCTTTCCCAGGAGGTGATCACACTGAAGGAGCTGCCATCTTTTTGCCAGGACGGAAAGCCTGTCCCCATTCTTACGTGTGA
This sequence comes from Phrynocephalus guinanensis, assembly GCA_037367245.1. Taxonomy (NCBI): domain Eukaryota; kingdom Metazoa; phylum Chordata; class Lepidosauria; order Squamata; family Agamidae; genus Phrynocephalus; species Phrynocephalus guinanensis. The sequence goes on along the minus strand of CM074754.1, from coordinate 12,245,290 downwards.
TGGGATTTTACAGTTGTGAATTTCTGTCTGAGAGATGGAAATTGCGGGGGAGAGTGCTTCTCCTTGGGAGGGGGGGGAGAATATTATCCACCCCACCCGCTTTTAAGCAGAAGAGCGGATGCTTAGCCGTGTCTGTCTTAAAAGGCTGCTTCTGTGCCAGATAGACCTGCAGTGATTGCTTTTGGCAGCTGGAGAGGACTAGACAAAGCAGTGACTGGTATAAATGCACCCCCCACCCCCACCCTCACCCCCTTTTCTAATAGCATGGGAAGTAGACAGCCTCGTGTCTCTTGCCTGCCTTCAGGGAGCTAGAAGGAGACCTTCTCTTTTGCCAAGAAAAAAAAATCTGCACTGCAGATGTTTCTCTGAAGTGAAAAACATATTCCCAGGTGGCTGTGCCTTTAAAGGCACTGAGTTGTTGCCACTCGGCTTATCTGACAATAGCATTGTTTTGTCAAGCACTGCAGCTGGATAATAATAGGCAGCCTTTTTTTTTTTTTTGCAGGAACCCCCCCCCCCTAATACGTTTTGCTTTTAAATTCCACACCACACACTTTCCCTTGCTTGGGCATATGAGTCCCGCCTGGTCTGCGACAGATTGTAGTAGAAGCAGCTGTGTTTCTGTCAGGATGCCATCTTCCCTGGGCAGTGGAGCCTCTGGTGTCTTTTTGCACCTTCCACCTGCCAGGCCTCCCTTGATAACCCTGTATGTGGATGTCTTGCCTTCTGAAGGAATAAGCAGACTGGGTGGGTGGGTGGGTGGTGGAGTCAAAAATCTGGGGTTGGTTGGTTGGTGGGGGGGAGAAAGTGCATTGTCATTGGGCTAGCCATTGGGCGTCCATGTATGATTTGTGTGACTTAAGAATGGATGTTGTTCTTGTCTGGAGACTTCTCCAGCCAAACAGGTCCCCAGAAGGACTGTGGCTGTTTTCCCTGTGAATCCAAACAGGCAGGGTAAGATACTGATCTCCCCTCCCCCCCCCATTCCAGATAAGCCGGGGCCTCAGTCTTCACAAGGGAAGCTGAGCTGATTTGAGACACAAAAGGCTCCAGAGCTCCTTGTGCCTCAAGGTCACTTATCTCAAGAGAGATCAAGGCAGTGGGGGGGGGGGCTTGGCTCTCCACACCCCTCCCAGCAGAAGCTTTGCAGTTCTGTCTGCCTCACCTTGGAGTTGTAAGTTTAAAAATATCAAGGAGGATTCAGGATGTGGTTGCCTCTCCTTGGGTTGCTGTTTCTTACAAAGAGGGGCAGCAGACACGCTTCGACCCTGGTGTGGTTTGATCATTCAGACAACACTCAGTGCTGGGCTCAAAGTCACTCTTCCAGCTTCCCTGAAACACAGGACAGTTCTTGCACCTCTCTGCTGATTCCTTTCATTCTTTGGATTGGGTGGATTTGAAAAGCTGCAGAATTTGGAGCCTTTTCCTGCAACACCTCTTTCACACACACACAAAAAATGGTGTGCAAGACCAGATCTCGATGCCAGGGTCAGTCCAAACCTGAGGCCATCCTTCCCTCCACCATTCCACAGGTAGGGCCAGCCCGGCGTGGCATGGGGCTGAGAAGCCATCATCAGGAAAGGGTTCACAAGAGATCACCGTGTCTCCCGCCGGCCCAGCTGGAAAGATGGGTTTGAAGGAAAACCATCCAGGGTGGCCCCGTAGCCAGACAGGAGATATAGAAATCGATTTTTATTTCTTTTAAAAAAGGATGTTGGTGGCAATGATTCATGAACACTCAGAAGACGAGGTCAGTGTGCCCATTTGGACAGTGAGTTGGGGGTGGGAAATGAACCCGGCCCTTGAGGGTGCCTGGCTCCTGTCCCTATGACTAAGCAGACAAAAGTTCACCAATTAGAATTACAGTATTTGCTTCATCAAGGATTAAAATTAGTTAGGGGGGGGAAGAGTACTGGAGATTTATCTTGGTGGTTTCATTGAAGTTCTGTATTGAGGCATTCCGTATTTTTTCTAAACAGGGGGATGCATTTGATCATTAACCATCATAAGCAATAAATGTACTTAAGTTATTTCACTGCTGCCAGGTCTTGAATCTGTTTGCCACACTGCATACATCTCACATTGTTTCATTGTCTGAACCATAAATGGAACGTCTTTGAATTATTCCCACGTATATGGCCCTGTCACTGTTTCTGAGGCAATGCTTGAGAATATTAAACCTTTTTACTAATTGGCTATCTCTCCCCCACCCCACCCCCGGGTTTTACACTTTGCCGTTTCATTCTGCTGTGGCTTAGTTGCACCATTACAAAAACAACATAACATTTCCGTTCAGTCTTGATCTTCACTTTGATTTGTTGCATATGTAGAAGAAGCCTGAATCACCTGGTGGAGTGCCTTTTTAAAATGACTGCTGTCATCCTTCTGAGAACAGTGCCATTAAATCACCATCGATTGGCAAACTCCAGTCTCTTAATGGATTAAATGCTTTGGGATGAGTCAGGGAATACACATCATTGTCCATGATGTGATTCTGATGCTGGGAGAGAAAAAAATACTTCTTGGCTTTGGCTCCAGGCACTTTTCCTGGGCTGGGGATGCTTTGTACCAGGTTTGGTTTCCCGAGGAAGGCAAGAGAGGCTGGGTGTGTGTCCTGGATGCTCTTTTAAGAGCTGGAAGGACAAAAAAAGACCCTGGGATCGGCAGCAGGTAAATTGGGGGGCACCTTTCCATGTGAAAGGCCTGAGGATGATAGGAAACTTGTATGGGGTGCTGGGAAAGCATATGTCTTAAAATATGGCCTGCAGGGGAGCAACATGCCTCGCTGGTGGTTCCGGAACAAAATCAAGACACATTATTAAACATGCTGAAGAGTGCTGTTATTGTCCACAACTCTGTCCCTGAGCCCAGCCATTGCCCTTCAAGGGGTGGTTTGGATGGGCCTCCCTTTGCACTATCCACTGTCTCCTAATTGCTGCTCTCCAAGCTGGCAACCTGCTTTTCTTCTCTCTCTCTCTCTCTCTCTCTCTCTCTGCCTTCCCCTTACGTTGGGAATGCACTGTCCTTTTGCACAAAAGCAATTCCAGGCAAGCTTCCAGCTTTGTCTCGGCCCCAAGCCTCCGAATCAGCCATCATAACATGCAGCTCCCTTCTGTGATCCGTACCTAATAGGCAGGCGTCTGTTGCGTTGGGTAAGATTGTCTCGAATGACTTTAAAAAACAACAACAACACAGGGCAGATATCATGGATGGGAGGGGGAGGTTTACACAGAACGGCTGCAAGGAAAATCTAAGTGTGTTTTATAAACTTAGGAAGAAGATCACATCCTCTCTGCGGAAACAGGCTCCTGTAGGACAAAAGAGTGGGACCTCTTAAGGCAAATGCCTCATAAGACAAAAAAACTTATAGGAAGGGGGGGGAAGGGGATGTTTTGCAAGAAGTGAGGTACATTGCTGGGTTTCTCTCCTTCGGCAGCCAGTGGCTGTTATGTGATATGCCACATGCTTGAGAGTACTAGGAAACCATCTGCAAAAAATGGTCCTCAAATATGGAGCTCCATGTAGTCTTGGGGAGCGGGGTGGCTCAGCGTGCTGCAAAGTCGGCAGCTCAGCGGTTCGAATCCCGGGGGCCACGCAGCCGAGTGAGATCCCACCGTTCACCCCAGCTCCTGCCAACCTCGCATGCAGTTTGCCTACTCAGAGAATTTAGGCTTGATTGACCCTCTCAAATTAGGATTCTCAGATTCTAGAGGAACAAAATGCCGAACAGGAGCATGGATCATTATTATTCATGAATCGTTACTGTTCAAAACGTGTGAGGTTCTACTATTCTAAAAGTCTCATCTCCTTACAACCATATTAGTAACAGGTTACTGGTTTGTGTTTTTATTATGATTATTATGATTATCATCGCCCTCTAAGTGAAGGTAGAACTTAACTAAAAGCATGGTCAAAACTCTTTGGATGCCTTTCCCCCATCATGTTATTAAACTAATAAATAGCTAAATAGGGGCTTCCTGGGTGGCCCTTGAGGTTTCTTCCAACTCTGTGGTTCCTCTTATGATTTTGATGTGCACCTTATTCATCTGCATTGTGTACAACCTGTGTGTACCCTGAGATCACAGGAGGAAGACTTTAATCGTCCAAAATCTCTCACTGTTATTCCCACTGACTTTCCAAATCCTTGGGGACCCAGGTGTTTGCGGACTCAAATTCCCAGAAGCCTTTCACCACGAGCTGTGCTGGCCAAGATTTCTGGGAGTTTTAACCCAAGAACATTTTGGGACCCAGGGTGAGGAACCAGTGGTTTCTGTTGCACAGGTGGAGCTGCCTAACTGGTTTTCAGCCATCCCTGTTTGAAAAGGAACAATATATGCTTGTTAAAGTGCAATTTGTTAATGTTATTGTCTGCAGCGTTTTAATCTGTTGCCACTTAATCTAGTATAAGCACTAAGTACAAGCTTGGCGACTGCTAAATGAATGGACAGTTAGCTAATGCCTTTGAATGTGGACTCAGAATCCACGGATTCAAATCTAAACCAAGATCCAGATGTATTGCAGGGCTTTGGGGAAGCTATTCCCTCTCCTAGCATTAATTTGTAACTTAATTTGACCTTTCAAACTTAATTGGAAAGGGATTTTTAAACTTTTTGGATATCAGTTAGAGTTTGTCACATGATTAATCAAGACAATGTTAAATGCTTATTATGATTTTTCCAGGCACCGGTGTTTCTTGGTTGTGTCAAAAAGGGCGATTATAACAATGCAAGAGGAGCATGCCTGTAATTAAGAGCCCCTTGAGCTTATATTGTCCTTTGCTGGTGACTGGTGTGGATAGAGAAACACTTAGTGGTTAGGCTTTGTTAGAGTTTCCATGCTTTTTAAAGCTTTAACATGGTTACTTTGTTTCAGGTTCATATCAGAGTTTGAAATCTGCTCAGGCTGCTTTGAGGAAAGTTGCCAAATAAGTACTGTAAATAAATCTGGAATTCTGTGTTATCTTCTCTTGTTGCGCACAAGCCTCTTAACACAATGTCTGGTAATTCAAAGTAGAGCTTCTTTTGAAACTTAGTCCAGTTGGCAAATGGTAATAAATAGCCCCGTTGGCAGAGCAGCTGGGACAGAAAGAAATGATGAACGGCCTCAGGAGTTTGAGCTAGGAAACTGCTCATTATTCATCTATTCAACCAATGCATCTTTTTCTTTCCTTGTTCGGTCCACGTTCTCTGTCCTGGACACAACTCTTGCTCTGCGGCCAAAGGAATGGACTGCAAAAAGGTGCACAATGCACTTTTTGTAGAGAAAGTGGAGGTCCCCCGTGGAGACCCCTCTGTGCCAATTGTAACACGCAGTCTGTGCTCCCGGTGGACAAGAGTGACCGTTCATTGAGGGCAAAACGCTCCGATACTGAACTTTTCTGCTTGCATGGTGACCATTTGTGTGTGTGTGTGTGCGTGCATTTGGGGAGAGGGAGAGTGTGTGTGCCATGAGAAGCAGTGGGTAAGAGCCTCCTAACTTTATTTGTCCCAGTGGAAGTCTGGCCAGTCACTGTTCCCAGTTCTGGTAGGTCAGGTTTTGAGACCTCCTCCTCCTACTTTCTGAATGATTAGACAAGAAAACATGAGTCACCTGCCATGATTGGTGAAGGGTTGGGCAGGTGGCTTCTACTGAATATGCTCTGGGAGGAGGGGGAGTGGTATTCCCACCCCATCCCCCCCCCCCGCATGGAGGGCCAAACTGCTTAGGGATGCAGGAGGCAGGGTCCTTTCTAGCAGCTCAGCCACACAGGGCTGCAAAGCAGGTGCTCTGTAGTGACAGAGGTTCACAACCACACTCCCCCCCCCCCACACACAAGGTGGGTTGCCAGAAATCATAGTTTGAGATAAGGTCTACTATGTGCCCTAGTGAGCAATGTAATGTGGTGTTCCTTCTGTCACTGAAGCGGTTTACAGATTCCATCCAAAAACAGTGTTTCACACACACAAAAAGTGCCAGAGGTGTTGGATTTTATACAAATGTAGTAATATTGGTCGAAAAATTAGGATTACTCTAAAGATGATCAGGGATTACCGAAAAGCATTCAGAGTGAAGGTTTGGTTTCCCTGCTTTCTGGGCATCCAGAATCAGTAGCATGTGAAGAGAGAAGAAGCTCAGCCCTTTCCAGCAACATCTCAAGGGGCAGAAGCAACCCCCCCCCCCACCCCAGCCATCAACAAATTGCCATCTGCCTCTGAATGTTTGGTTTGGAAGAAAATGGAGGCTCCTCACAAACTCCAGGCAGATTTAAGAGGGTTTGCAAATCCAGATAAATTATGGCTTCAGGCATCCTTGAACCCATAATTTATTTGCTCATTTCCTTCACCTAGGAGTTGGCAAGTCAAGGGATGTCACATTTTGTTCCTGAAGGCCATATCAGGGAGAAGCAGGATTGCTGAGCAAAGAGGAAAAGAGGGCAGACAAGGTGGCTCACCATGTTAAAATTAGAATTAAAAACATACTAAGTTAAACATTAAAAAGCAATTAAACTATATCCTAATTAAAACACAATTGGATAATTAAAGGCAAGTAACACTTAAGATGACATTCAGGGATCCTTAAAAAAACCTGCATGAAAAAGATGGGTCTTCCGCTCTGAGTGGTAGGAGAGAAGGGAGCCCCCCCCCCGCCCCCGCCCTGGTCTCCCAAGGGGGAGAGCCTTCCGTAACTGGGGAGCTGTGGAACTCTGAGAAGATAGGGAAGATGTGGGTCCTTCTGTATCTTCCCGACGTGAGCCTTAGGTTGATTTCCTAACAATGGACTCGAATTTTGATTTCCTAACTTCGATTAACGAAAACAGTGGCATGACATAAGGACCTCTGATGATCTGGGCATCACAAGCCACAATGAGTGAGAACTTGAGCTTCAGGGAAGAGACAGGATCCGTGCTGGCTAATTCTTTTCGCTTGTGAGAGGAGTGTTTATGCATGCCATGAGACTTTGATCTGGGATATATATTTGATCTCTGATATCTGTGAATCAGCCGGAACCAGATCATCGGGGGGGGGGGGGGCAGGGGCACATCAAAGTTCTGTGGCATTTTGGCTGCTGTCAGAAAAAGCAGCAGTATGCATAATAATTCAAAATAATGCAGAAAATTCAGCAGTATGCATGATAAGGCAGAATTCTGCTGTCTGAGCCTGGAGTGGGGAAATTGCCATTTTTTCCTGTTTATAATCAGTTTTCTATTCAAAGAACCAGTCATTGATCTGTTGACTATGCTGGTAATCTCCCAGCCACAGTATGCAGCGTGCCCACTGTTTTTTTCAGTTTGTGCCTAGGAACATAGCAGGGTGGAATGCCATTCGAGGAATAAAATCAAATCTTTTGAGAAACCAGTTGTTGAGGGATAAAAATGAAAACTAATGCTGCTGACTCAGTAGAGACTTTGCAAGCTTCCCGCTGGCTTACTGGCCTGCTTCACATTGTCCTGTTGGCTTCCTACAATCTCCCGTGTTCCCCTTGTGAGGAGAAACCGCCGTGGAAATTGCAGAACGCAACATGACAACGGAAGGCAGTCATGTGACTCAGTCCATGGGAGAGAGAACTGAGCGTTGTGGTCTGAGGCTGTTGACAAGGTACAATATTGAATTCAGCTCAAGAACGTTTCGGCTGCCATTTTGTGCGATGCATCTTTTGTAAGTGCTAGGAATTCATAACTCCAAAACCCAAAAGGTAGCTTTCGCGTAAAATGAACCAGCTGGTTTCTAGGCCAGAACCATGCACTGGCCTTCTCCAAAGGGGTTTTAGCTACCTTAAGTGCAATCAGCATATGTTTATCTGTTTATTTTCCTCATATTTCTAACAGCAACAAAATCTATGGGAAAACTGCGTTGCAGGCATTCTTGTGTGATACGGTTATTCTTTCCTTTAAAAGCAGATGGGTGAAATTCTCTGATGGCCTCTCTTTCATAAGCACTTCATAGCATTTTTCAACAAGGTGGGTGAGTAGCCATTGCAGATCTCCTGCCCCCCCCCCCCACAGGTTAGGTTTAAAACCTTGTTAATGTGATGCTTATTTTCCTCTACTCCAGGGTCTCATCCTGTGTATTTCCCTTTCAGATTCCTTTGTTTCTTCCTCTCAGCCTGTCTCTCTCTTTTCGACTTTATCAGGCAAGTCTGTGATTTTTCTTGTACCCCTCCCTCAAAGAAAAATGTTGAGAAAGAGGCTGTAACTGGGGACAGGATAAGGCTCATATTCTCTCGGTTGCCCACAGACCCTCTCGCTGGCTTGTGGCCTGACATTACTTGTTTTCAGCTCGGCCATGGAGATGGGTGGATTTTAGCCTTAAATTTTTGTGTTCTTAAAATGTGCTATCTTGAAACTGGCCATTTTTTGCTAAATTTACACTCCTAAAATCTAGATTAGACTGCCATTTAAAACAAAAAACACTAACAAGTTGCACATTTTTTTTAAAAAAGCTACCTTTATCTGTATCTTCCACACGCCATTGGGAGTGCCAGATGCTTTTGACGGGCGCAGAGTTGAGGTGGGCAGTGGAGAGGCCCAGAGTGGCTGTCCAAACTGTGGAGATGCCCCAGTTCTGTACGCTGCTCACAAAATCCATAGCCGCTGATCTCAAACTCTCTTGGTAGACCGATAGGTGCAGGGAAACAGTTTTTGGTGGCCATTTTGTTAAGATACAGGTTTTGGAAAGAGCTGTCCTGGACATTTCAGGAAGAATTATTTGTGGCAGGTTCGGAGTCTCCTAGTGTTAAGGCTGTGACTGTTATGTGAATCTGGTGGTAGTTAGTTATTTGGGCTAACAGCTGCATGTTCTTCCTGAGAGTGGAAGGGGGCGGGTGGCCTGCCTCTTGGACCTCAAGTGCAGGATGTAAAAACAGGTTCATTATTGTATAAGAGGAAAAGGTCTCAAGGTCTCATGGCTCAATGATGGAGTATGATGACCTCATTATATAGCATCTCCAATTTATCAGGATCTGAGGCTGCCAAGCCAAAGAGATAATTTGGGGCTAGCTGGATCCGTATTCTGACTTGTACTGAGATAGTCCCACCTGCAGGGTACAAGAAAGTGTGACATCAACAGCCCCCTCCCCTTGAACTTGCACCAGAAATGGATTCTTCCACGAAATCAAGGCAGACAGGACGTAATGTGGCTTGTCCCTGGAGGTAGCAGTGCTTCCAGAAGGTCAGTCCTTGTCAATGGGGTGCGTGTACCCTATGCCCCTTGATGCTGGACCACAGCAGTGCACGCGGTGTGGGTATGCACACATGCAACATGTTGACAAACTTAATAGAGCTTCCAGGAGCTCTCTTTACCCAAACAACCAAAGCCTATGTCCTGTGTCTTCTGTTTTCTACTTTTTAAAAGTAACTTTTGCTGCTCTTATGGTAAATTCTGTCACAGAGGCTAATGGGGGAGCAAAGTTGGTGGCTAGACCCATGGAATTGCTTAATGTCATCTGGATGTCCATCTTCATGACCTCTTTCCACATTGGCTTGCCTGCTGAGGGATCTGCCCCTTTGCGAGGCAGATCTATGGCATTTCCTAGAACAGCTTGGTAAGGTGCCATTTAGGCCTCTCTTGCTTCACTGCTGGCCCAGCAGAAGCTCAGGAATGTGCCCTAGATAAAATTGCTCTTCCCTGCTGGCCACCCATGGCATCAAAAGGTGGGTCGCAGGGGCTGGACTTCTCTTCAGGAGGCTTATCTGCTAGTCTGGAATCTTAAGAAGCTCTAGTGATCCTTGGAGCGTTGTTAGAATGAAAACTTTTCATCAAATTGTAATTGGAGTCGGGACTTTAAGCTGTGCAGAATACTTAAAGGGCTAGGATAGCTTAGGCGTGGCCCATTCATTGAAAAATAGCAGCCGTCTTGATGTGTTGTGTGATGCATCACCTCCTAAAGGTTGTTCTTCTATGCCAGCTATTTTCTGGGATTGGGTCTAAGGTCCCTGCTCCTTTTGAATTTTGTTAAAATGATCTGAAATCCTGGCTTGCTAGTAGAAGCTTACCGTGTTTCCCCGAAAATAAGACACTGTCTTATATTTATTTTTTCTCAAGAAGACACACTAGGGCTTATTTTCAGGGGATGTCTTACTTTTATTAAGTATAATATGCTTGAATGTCAGCCCTTCACACAACCATAGCCACGCCTCTTACTAGGTCTTATTTTCAGGGTAGGTCTTATATTTAACAAATGCATAGAAATCCTGCTAGGGCTTATTTTTTGGGGAGGTCTTATTTTCAGGGAAACAGGGTATATGGCCACTTTCCCATAGATCTAAGTTAGGAGCAATCTTCAGAATCAAACAATGGGTCCTTTTAGTGCCACAGTGCTCCTGATGCTGTTGTTCTCGGTGCAGCATTTTTGCTTTCTATGACCCTATCACCTTGGTTCCCAAACTCTGGTCCCCGTACATTATTGGACTTCAACTCCCAGAAGCCCTTGGTGGCACAGCTAGTGGTGAGTCTTCTGAGAATGGTAGTCCAACCAAGGATGTCTGGGGAATCCGAGACTGGGAACCATTACTCTATAAAGCTGATGCTGAGAACCACCTCTTTTCTTGTTAGCGGAATGTCAGGCTGCTCCAAGCGGGGCTCCTCAGTTAGGGGGCAGACAGATGCACCCTCAAAGGCATCTGATTCACTGCTATGGACCTTCCTCCTGCAGCCTGGAGTGTGTGGGCCCCTTGCTGGTGCACATCTTAGCCATCAAATAAGTTCATAAAAATGCGACCGTTGCCCTGGTTGTCTATCCCAACATCGTGGCCCATGAGCACTTGAGCTTGATGGAAGCTGTAATCCAATCTAGTTACTGGCTGCTGATTTGGGGTTAGCCTACTCTAGAACAGATGTTTTTGACCTGTGACCCCGCAGATGCTTCTGACTTCAGCTCCCAGAATTCTGTGGCTGGGCTTCCACCTGGAGGAGCGAAGGGGAGGCCTCCTGCTAGCCAGCAGCCTGTGAAAGGCCCTTCGGTATTTGTCTCCAGTTCCTTCCCTTTACGGTGGTGCATTTCCTTGGATAGGGAAGTTTCATTTAGCTGCGATGGCTGACAGCCACAGTGCTAGGCGCCTGGAATAGGAAGTTGGAACAATTAAAAGCCATTTGGGAAACCAGTTACAGCCTTCTTCTTTTTTGGAAATGCAAACATTTTTCTTCTCACATTTTCCCTTCTAGATGAAGTCCCCTTGAGACCCAGCTTGGCTGCACAGGGCTGGCTGACTTCCTATCTTGACGCTTTGGCTGTCACTTGCTATTCCTATGGCTGTTTTGGCACACTGTGTTTCCTTCCTTCCTTCCTTCCTTCCTTCCTTCCTTCCTTCCTTCCTTCCTTCCTTCCTTCCTTCCTTCCTTCCTTCCTTCCTGTTTTTCTTTCTTTTGTAAGCTTCACATTTGTCTATAAGCTTGCTGTCTGAGGTAACTGGACACACACAAGTTTTGTTTGGAAAACAAGTTTTGGATGATTGGGTGGCAACAGCAAAGGGCAATCGAGGACTCAGCCTTACCAGCGTTACTGGATACGTAGCCAAAGAAAAGCTCCAGGGCAAATTTAGGCAACAAACATTTGGCTCTCCAGATATTGATAAACTGTGATTCCCATCTTGTCTCGTCAACAGCAAGACTGGCCAGATTGAGAGTTCAGTCCTGCCTGGGTGGTGAGCAGTTGCACCTGGGCTTGGGCAGGTGGCCTTCAATTGCACTGGCATGTTTTAGAAGATTGAGAAGTAGCAGCCAAGAGACACTACAGGGAAAATGGGGATTTAGTTGCACTACACTTTCCCTCCTCCTCGAGTGAGCTGATTTATGAGAGTTGTAGTTTTGAGAGCACCTGGAAGGCCACGCCACCCACACCTCTGGCCTGCAGGAACAAGTATGGTTTCATTCCAGGCTGTCTCAGGGAAGCAACACGAAGCCTCAGTCCCTGTTGCTTCATCTCGCCTTTCACACGGGCTTGATCTGTGTCCATTTCACAGGCGTGTCATCTGATTTCAGAGTCAGCAGATACGATTGGAAAATGTCACTCTTCATCCCTGGTATGCTGTTGTGTGGAAGAGCACCTCGTTCACACAAGACTGTGATTTCCATTAATTAGAAATGCTTTCAGTGCCGGATTGATGGATGGCGAGGGGTGGGGTTCTCCTCTGACAGTTCAAGATACATATTCACTGCTTTTGTCTGTTTTGTACATTTGATCTTTGGCACCCCAGTTGTGTTAGGCTTGAAGGAGCCAACACACTTTCCAGAGGGATGGAGTCCCCATAACTACCAAGCCTCACACACACACACACACACACACACAGAGGCAGACATAGGGCAGTACTTGATTGGTACCCTAAACCCACAACTGAAACGGGGTCTAACTATAACCCTGCACATGTAGTGTGCAGCTGAGTTTTATAGAAGGTAAAGTGTTCTCTTTTACTATCTATATATCCCACCTACCACCACCACCACCAACCCCAGTGGTTTTTAGCCACATTTATCCCGTGGTCTATTTACAGTTTGGATTTCCTGGTTTGTTAAGTCATTGGTTCTGCCTTGGAATTGTCCTTTTGGAGTGGAACACACAGAGATCTCTCTTCATTCTTTAGCAGCTGAAACAAACTAGAATGGCTTGTGGCTGGGGCCAGAATTGCAGTTTGGATTTCTTCACATGGGGCTAGTAAAAGAGCTCATGGAGGCATGCGCGCATACACGCTCTCTCTCCTACTAGTCATCATTTAGTATCTGTGCTATAGAAAAGGAAAATTTTGTAGGGCCATCGGGCACCATCCACTTTACATCAGGCCACCGGCTCGCTCGTGGTGAAATTCGTGCTGTATTGCCCCAGCCCCTCAACCCGGATCTCTCCAAGGTGCTGGTCAACGGCTCCCTTCATGCCCTGCCAGCATAACCTGGTGTCGATGGGACATTTTTGCCCAAACTATCTAGAAGGTGCCACACCAGAGAAGGCTTGTCAAGAACCTTGACATGTTGCGAGCAAGGCTTCAATATTGGTATAAACGCAAAACGCGAAACACAGTAGGGGGAAAATAGCATCACCTCCATGTGTCATTGAGCCAGTTCTGACTGAGGGCGATACGTTTCAGAGTAAGCAGAAGTAGTTGACTCTTCCTTTCTTCTGGATGCATCCTGGGACTCTTGTAGGAAGAGCAGAAACCGCGTGTGATAAGGAGTTAAGAATCTCTGGCTTTATCTTTGAAGCTTGTTCTGTAAAAGAGGGTGTGGTTGGTTGCAAAGGAAAATGACAGCAGATAAGAGCACAATAATTGTAGTGTTTCACATTTTGTAATGGCTTAAGAACCCTTGAGTAACAGTTAATCCATCAAGATTGGTATTGAGCAGGTGTGTATATTATATCTCAGCTGTTTCCCTCTGGGTTCTTGTTTTGTAGTTTTTCTTATAGGACAATAATCTAGAGCAGTGGTTCTCAATCTGTGGGTCCCCAGATGTTCCTGGACTGCAACTCCCAGAAGTCTTCATCACTAGCTGAGCTGGCCAGGAATTCTGGGAGTTGCAGTCCAGGAACCATCTGGGGACCCACAGTTTGAGAACCACTGATCTAGAGGGACACCGCTGAGCTAAAACAGATACGTATTAGAGATGGTCACAAAGTGGATTGTCCTAATTGGTCAAAAGTCGTATGCCTTTTGACAAATTTGACTTGCTTCCTGCCCACCTCTAAATAATACATCTGCTTAATGTTCATTTCCGTGGTCCTTTCACTCGATAACTACTTTTAGGACATGCCCGTCTTGGGGAGGAGTAACATTCAAAAAAGCATCTGTGAAGATTCTCAGTCATCCAGGTGCGTTTAACTGGGAGTTGAGTCATGGCTACTATCTATCTCTCAAAAAAGAAGTCCAGTAGCCATGACTCAACTCCCATTCAAAAAAGCAGCTCAGTCGTGCTCTGTCCTAACTCATCCCCTTTTGACCTTTGAGAAGGAAGGAAAGAAGAACCACGCTATAAAATCTTGCAGTAATAAGAGTCACCATCCTGTGCATCTGAGTGTTGTTTTTCTAGTGTGATGACAGTTTCTACCAAAGTGGGGCATGAGAAAACCAGTGGCAGTAATTAGGTGGCTATATGAGCAGCCTTGAGACTCCACGCACCAGAGAGGAGTTCTGCTGGTTTTGCTACTGGCCTTTGTTTAGAAGGCCCTTGTGCAGAAATTGGCTGAGATTTTGCGACTGTTCAAGACCACAGCTGGGTGGCTCCTGGCGTCTTTTCCCAGGGCTTTCTAAGAGGCAGGCGATTTGGAACTGAAGATGTCTTTGAAATAACTGAAGCTCCCCCCCCCTTTCTCTTTAAATGCATGGGGGGAATGCTTTCAGGCAACTATTAGACTGCCATGATGTCTTTCATCGCCACTCCTCTGTTCTTGAGGAGTGTTCTTCACATTGTTTATGCATTCAAGCGAATGTCTACTGTAGACGCTGTTTGCTGGGATAAGCTGTCTCCTCTCTTTTTTCACTTACATAAGGCAGCTGACTGTAGCAGAACCACCTAGCATTCATGGAGAAAGCACATAGAAGCTCCATGGTGTGTGGCTGTGCCGTTCCATCCTCTGGTGCAGCAGCAACCCCACAGAGTCCTTGGGCATCGCCTGGAGATGCCAGGGATAACAGTGCCTCTGCCATTGGGCTACACAGTCTCTGTTCTGTTCACTTGCCCTTTGATCTTAAGGCATAGAGTAACACTTGCTTTTCATCTACACGTAGGTGAAAGGGTTGTACTGTATTACTCTTTACCTTAGAAACAGTGCAAGCTGTAACACGCCATTGCAAATCCTTGTTTAATCATGCAGATATTTACACAATGGCTCCGTTTCTTGGTGCCTTCAGCTTGTTCCAAGACCCCTCTCAGTAATCTGATCTTTCGGTAGTTTTGGCTCATTGGCTAAAAGAGCCTATGGAATGCCACTTTGTCCAGCGTACAGGTGTGGGGTGCAATAAGTACGCCTATAGGTCTTCAGAGAAGCAGACCCTTCAGTAAAATGGAACGGTAGACAAGCTTCCGTTGTCTTCTCTAGCCTTGCCACCCTCTAAGCATCCAGCAGCCACAACACTCCATGGTGGATCCCATGCTCTCTTCTGGGTTGCCTCTGGTCACCCACTCAGCATGGCTCCGCTCTTTGGCACACACAGCTGGGGAAGGGGGATTGCTGGGGTGTTGTTCTGTCTTGGAATTGTCAGTGGCTCTCTGTTCCTGTGGATCACAGCTTCCCGTGACGTTCTCTTGTGATGGTCTCCTGCATGTTTTGCAAGGCTGCTGCTTCTGGAGTCTTGTCGCCCCCCCCCCTTGTGCAAAGAGCATGCTGCTTGCTTGACTATGAAAGTAGTAATGGCTGCTGTGTGCCTCTCTCCCTTTAAACACACACACACACACACACACACTCTCACAAAAACCACAAAACGAATTTGGATTTTGCCCAATGGCCCTCCGCTTTGCCTCCAAGGTTGCAACCCCCTCCTTTCCCCATCTTTTCTTCGTCAGCTGGAGCTCAAGACGCGTATTTAACACATTCAGGAAACCAAAGGGAAGCAAGTGAAAAGTCCACACTCCCGAAGGCAGGGAAGGAATTCCTTGATGGCCCAAACCAGGAACATATCAGTGGGACCCGTGAAAGCCTGGGAATAAAGGGAGCTTCTGTAGGTTCTCCTGGCCTAGAAGAGTGCTCCTTTGGATCCAAGGATCGTCCGTGTGGTCCAGTGATGCCCGCTGGCTCCCTGGGGCAGAGTAATCTCAAAGGAGGGGCCTCTGTCAATGGGACAGCTGATCGGAGTGGAGGCGATCAACTGAAAGACCTGGCGTCAAGTGTAGAGTCCAAATTTGCTTTGCTGACCAACCCTCAAGGAGAAGCTGCACAGCCTCCATCCAAAGGTGGACACTCCCTCTCCTCAGCAATGGGTGAGGCCGTGGTGGAGAAGGACTCCCCGGAGTCTCCGTTTGAAGTGATTGCCGACAAACTGGAATTTGATAAGGAATTCAAGGAGGTCCTCGCAGGCGGCTCCCAGGACATAGATGGCAACTGGGCCGTGCATAGCAAACGTGAGGTGCTGACGGACATTCCAGAGGAGGGTGTCTGTGAGTTTCGGCCCAAACCGCGGAGCGGCAGCAGGCTCCCTTCTGCCCCGGGGCTCTCGCGCCAGTCCTCGGGCACCACCGCAGCCCTGGAGGAAGTTTCCAAGTGTGTCCGTGAGATGCACAGCTTCACCAGCGAGCTCCTCAACTGGGACCTGATCCCCAAGGACCTGCGGGATCAAGAGGAAGAAGAGCCGGTCCGCTCAGGCCTCTCCGCCTCGCCTGCCCAAGGCCTCGGCGCTGACCTCGCAGGGTTGAAGGCGGGTATCCTGGAAGTGGGGAGAGCTCCCGCCCCTCGCCCGGTCACCGTCACCCTCCACCCAAAGAGCAGGCAGCCTCTGGAGGAGGAGGAGGGCAGGAAGCCACTGGTTGCCAGCCAAGAGGCAGAGGGTGTGAAAAACGCCCCGACCTCCGTTCAGCCAAAGTCTGGTGTGAGTTGGTCAAATCCTGGCTTACCTGAAACAATGGACATGGACAGCTCCAGTGAGTCCGATGACACTGTC
Source organism: Phrynocephalus guinanensis (assembly GCA_037367245.1). Classification (NCBI taxonomy): domain Eukaryota; kingdom Metazoa; phylum Chordata; class Lepidosauria; order Squamata; family Agamidae; genus Phrynocephalus; species Phrynocephalus guinanensis. Next base: position 12,228,738 of record CM074754.1, on the reverse strand, counting down.
ATTGAGGACACGGCACCCGATCTGGCCTTCCGAAACGAGAAGGGGTCAGAGGGCAGCAAGGGCCCCCCTAACCCATTGACCTCGGTCGACACCAAGGCTGGGCAGACTCTAGAGGGAAGGGCCTTGAACAAGATGGCGGGACTCGCGGATCCCTTGGGAGCCGCCAATCCCTTCCCAGGCACCCCCCCGGCCACGGCTGAGGCTCTTCAGGGCAGCCCGGTGGCCCTGCCGAAAGCCGGGAGGGAACTGGGCACTTGCCGACCAGACTTTGTTGGGGACCAGTCCGGCGCGGAGGGCCTCTCTGTTTCCCCACAGGGACCCTCCCCGCCTCTCCCTTTAGGCAAGGGGAAAACGTTGGTGGCTTCAGATGCTACCGAGGCTGAGAGCGTCATGAAGGAGGGCTTGAAGTCTGAAGGGAATGACTCTCCCGAAGACCCCGTCGAAACTTTCTCCGAGGCAGAGCTCAGGGCTGCCCGGTTCCACGTGGAGGCTCCAGATTTCCAGCCGCCGCTGCTGCCCCCGGCAGCTCAAGACTTGGAGCAAGAGCATCTCACAATCAGGGCCCTCAAAGAAGCCGGCAGGAAGACTGGCGTGGAAAGACCGCCCTCCACCCCGGGAAGGAGCTCCCTGCCCAGCGGGAGGTCTTCCGGGCACTCCTTCCACCTCCCCCAAGAGCCTCCCGTGCCTGCTCCGAAGTCAGCCTTGGAGAAGAGACCCCTCTGCCTGGAGGAGGCGGTGGACGTGAAGTTGGCTCCCGGCCCGGCTGCCTTTGGGGTGCACAGTGTTTCCAGCAAATCTCCCCGAGGTCCTTCTCCTGAGACCCCCCTTCCACACGCGATCAAAAAATTACTGGCAGGATTCTCAGGTAAAGACGCTTCTCTGAGTTGCTGCTTGTATCTTGCATCTTCTAGGCCACCATACAATTGCAATCTTTGACCGCCATGCATTTCTTCTACTAGCTGTACTAGTTTCCTACCGGCCATCCCATATCTACCCTGGAGAACTGAATCACTCTTTAAAAAATTAATAATAATAACCAAGCTTTCAAATCCTAGAGGAGTGAGGCTGGGGTTGCGGAAAGGGACGTGGGGGCAGAAAAGTCCAAAAATTATCCTGGCTGTATGTCTGTTAAGTGTCAAATTTCCCAAGGGGGAGATGTAGATTCAGTTGCCTTTCTTCATTTCTGTAAACCAGTTATTCACAACCTGTGGGTCCCCAGATGTTCTTGGACTACCACTCCCAGAAATCCTGGCCAGCGCAGCTACTGGCGAAGGCTTCTGGGAGTTGCAGTCCAAGAACCTCAGGGGAGTCAAGGTTGGAAAATTGCCGCTTTAGACAAAGGGCTGCCAGTCACACCGTGAATTCCCCACTGGTTTTTATCACAGTGCACTAACTTCTATTTGGTTTGAGACCCAAAACATCCAGAAATCTGGCAATCCACATTCAGTGGTCCCCCCCCCCCATCATTTTGCGGTTCATATACTTCGGTCGCAGTATATCATGGGACCGCAATGCATGAAATGCAAGTAACCCCTCCGGGTAAGCTGCATGGGCCTCTCTGGGGCCTCCTGCACTTGCCCCAGGCTTGGTGCTGCCCCGAACGAGCCTCCTGACGGGCTCCCCAGTTCTGTCGGAGGCCCCAGAAGTGTCAGAGTAAATGCTATTTTATCAGCCAGCCAAAGCAATACTTAATGAATAAATTGTTAGAGCCAGACAGAGTTTTCTTAAAACCAAACAGCTGTACAAAATATATCACAGCATCACAGAACTTCTACAAAGTTCAACAAAGCATAGAGGGAAAAATCTCATTAGTACATTGATACAAAATTCAACAGCATAATTGCATACAGTACATAGACAAAATATATGACTTCTTTTATATTTTTATATATATTCTTCTCTTCCCCCCCCCCACCCAATCAAGGAGCAAGCAGCCCGAAAGAGAGGGAGGGGGCTTTATAAACTTTTATCGTTGGCCAGCTGCCCGTCGCCCCTCTCCCACCGGGAGGGCGTAGCTGTCCCGTCACCGAACAGAGAGCTCGTTGTGCTGGGTTCTAAATGCCTCCTCTGTCCTGCTCTGAGAGCGCTTGACTCGGGGGGGGGCATGGCTTGAAGCAAAGACCACGTGCTTGCCATGTGCAAGGGTCACCCTCCTGGCCTCTGGAGTCTTGGGCCCTTCCTTGGACAGGAGGAGACCTTGGTTGGCCATTGCCTCCCGGGTTCATGGTCTCTACACCACAAGACCCTCTTTCTGGACTCGGGGTGGGTGGGTGGGGGCTTTGGAAACTCAGGGACCTGAGAAGAGTAGGGCAGGGCTGCCCTTGATGAACCCCATGGGTCCAGCTAAAGAGAAGGCAGCTTGCCATACTCCTGCTGTGCCTCCCATGGTCCAAGCAACAGTGCCTTCCAAGGCATCGCGTTGTGGTGTTGTTGGTGTTGTTGCTGCTGCTGCTGTTTTAGCTGCATGCCCTTTCTCTGCCTATATTAAGGCACAATCTAAGCAGAAACATGGCTGTCCATTGCTGCTCTGCTACCCCAGCTTGGAAACCCCAAGGGACTTTTGTACAGCTTCCAGTGCACGCTGCACATGTTTCTGCTGTGCCTCAGCCTGCCTGCCTGCCTCCGCTTGAAAACTGCTCACCTTCTACAAGCCCGGAGGGCCACCTCAAATGGAAACTCGGAGAATTTCCTAATTGCCAAGTAATTATCGTTACTAATGTAACCGAGAGGTGAACCGACGCCCAAGCTTTTGGCCTGAACTTCCAGGATCCCTTAAGAGGACCATCTGTCGGGAGTCCTGTGGTGGGGGTTCCTGCATGGCAGGGGGTTGGACTGGGTGGCCCCTGGAGGTCTCTTCCCACTCTACGGTTCTAGGATGGGCCTCAACCAGGGAGGGCTGATGATGTTTGCAGGGCAGATCTTCTGTGGTGGTGGTGGGGAAGCGCTTTGGTCCCCCCCTTCCACTGCTGGGCTGGATATAGATTAAGCCAGAGGATTCCCATGGAGGTTGCTGGGGCATGCTGGCTGGGGCGGCAATCCCGTGGGCTTCCGTGGTCTGTTCTAATCAGGAGTCCCTCTGGAGCCCACCCAAGGGCAGCCCAACCCAGATCCTTGCAGTCCTCCTAACAAGGAAGCGAAGGGCCGGAGGATGGAGAGGCCTCGGCTGCAGGATTCTGTCCTCCTTGATCCATGAGTCAGGGCAGGCCTTGGGCTTCAGAGAGGCAGCAGTGCCTTTCTTCATCAGAGATTCTGAGGATGCTAAAACGCACAAAAGGGCCTCGTCTGCCAGATAAGTCTCGGTGTTCCCAGAGCTCATGAAAAAGGCAAGCAAAACCCAGCTGGATGTGAGGAAGCCAGGAATTGAAACAGGGCTCAGTGGGGGAGACGCAGGCAGGGGCTTTTATTTGCCTTTCCATTGTTAGCTGGTGAATGTGTTTCCCTCAGATGCATCTTTGGTGGGAAGTGCCAAGGTGAAGATGTCCTTGGGCAGGGCAGGAGTCACTGGCATCTGCAGCTTCTCACCTGGCCTGTCCCACCTTCCTTTTGCTTCCTTTTGTCCTTCCTTTGAGCAGGTATTCCTTCGTCCACTCATAAGAACATAAGAACATAAGAAGAGCCATGCTGGATCAGGCCAAAGGCCCATCTCGTCCAGCTTCCTGTATCTCACAGCGGCCCCACCAGATGCGTTTGGGAGCGCATGAGACTAGATAGTCTCCTGATACCACTCTCCCCTGCATCTGGCCCTTGAAGTACCCTGGTTTAAAGCCTAGAGATTACACATCTCCATCATGGTTTGTAACCCGTGATGGACTTTTCCTTAGGAATCTGTCCAATCCCCTTTTGAAGGCATCCAGGCCAGATGCCATCACCACATCCTTCCATAGACTTACAACAGCAATTTGAGTGTATGTCCCCTTCGCTTCCCTCTATCCACTTTACTCATAATTAGGTTCACCCTCCCTGTTCGAGATCTTAAATTCCTGGACTCGGAATTCTTTACATCCTCTTCTCTTCAGCTTTGGTCAACTCAGTAGGGATTCTTCCAAACATCAAAAACCGATCCTAGAAACCAGAGGTGCATTCACTTCTGACCTTGACTGCAGATTATGAATTTAGGAAACTCCACCCCCCTCCCTGAAAGGATGTTTAAGTTTCGAGGTATCCAAAGGGCCGTTTCCCCCAAATCCTGGATCCTTGGGGTGAAAGACACCAAGGCGTACAAATGAAACTGTAAGAACTCTTGGCTTGACAAGGCACACACGACTGGCTTTTAAATATATTTGTATCTTTCACCTGCCTATGTCTTAGGAAAATGATGTTTGCTTTAAATCATGATAAATGAGAACAAACCATGAGGTTTCTATAATTATAAGTACCGGTAGTTACCATATTTTTCCATGTATAAGAATGTATGTATGCATGTATTTTTGTCTAAATCCGTTAGACTAAAAATTGAAGGTTGTCTTATACATGGAAGTAAGCCCAGGAGAGAACCGTGCGGTTGCGAAACTGCCCATACCTTGTCTCTGCAAACAGCCAGCTTGTTCACGCGGGGCATTCTTATAGTTGGAAAAAGACGGCAATTCTTTTGTTTTATATGAGAGCCTGCCTAAGCTGCCTTCTGGATAGTAGGCACTCTAGTTCCCGTGATCCGTCACCATTAGCCGTCTTAATTGAGGTTGATGGGAAATAGAGCCCAAAACCTACTGAGGAGGGCTGACCTACTATTTCATGGTGTAGGGGCCAAGAGAGCCTTTCTCAGAGTCCATCTAATTTGTCTCTCCAAGGTTTGACTTTAGACGACAACTGGTCGGAGAGTGTTGCAGACCAAGAAAGTAACTTTTCCAAAGTCTCTTGACTCTCTGTTGGCCACTGGTCTCTCTCTCTCTCTCTCTCTCTCTCTCTCTCTCTCTCTCTCTCTGCCTGCCTCGGGTGGCAACTGAATCTGAAGAACAGGTGCTGCTCTTAAGGGGGACCACTATCCTGCCACCACCGGGCCCCGATCAGGCTGGCTGGCCATTGCCTCCAGTGACCGCTGGCCTCTTTTTCTGCTTATTTCCCCCTTTTTTCTAGTGCATGACCTCATCTTCTGGCGGGACGTGAAGAAGACCGGCCTCGTCTTTAGCACGACGTTGATCTTGCTCCTCTCCTTGGCTGCCTTCAGTGTCATCAGCGTCGTCTCGTACCTCATCCTGGCTCTCCTCTCGGTCACCATCAGCTTCCGAGTCTACAAGTCTGTCATCCAGGCCGTACAGAAATCTGAAGATGGGCATCCCTTCAAGTAAGTCGACACTTGGGTTAGGGTTCGGGTCCAAGGGAGGGCTGGCCCTCAGCTTGCTCTTTCCGGAAAATGGGCAGCTTTGAACTCTTCTTAAGAGCTAAGGGAGCCTCCAGCCTCAGGAACGATAGACCTCCGACTGGAAAGCAAAAGTGACGAAATGCACCATCAAGCACTGAAGAGTCATTCTTTTCCTGGCCTGCCAATGGCTCTCCCGACTCCTGGGCCAAAATGGCTCCTCCTCATTGCCTCTCTGATGATCTATCTTAACGGGGGGGGGGGGACCTTTTTTCACGAAAAGGTCAAATTCCATCTCAATAAAGGTGGCTGGAGCTACATCCAGTTGGTCACGCAGGGCCAGGGGCAAACGGCTGGAGAAAAGACAAAGCAGGACTTTTTAGCCCAGTCCTTTAGTTTGGCCGGAAGAGAACCGTCCCCGAGTCGGGGAGTGAAGACATCCTGGCTTGGTGGCTCAGATGGGGGCAATGTGCCTCTAACCGCCGTGCGGAGCCTCCATCCTGCCACCCCACACCCTAGTCCAGTGGTGGCGAGCCTTTGGCACGCCAGATGTTTTGGACCACAACTCCCACAGTCCTTTGTCCTTGGCCTTCTAGACACGGAATTCTGGGAGTTGTGGTCCAAAGCATCTGGAGTGCCGAAGGGTTTGCCACCACTGGACTAGTCTGTGCTCTGGCCCTGGCCCTTCCCAGCAGCTTCCCTCCACGCCTTCCAGGGGGACATAAAGAGAGACGTTGGTGTCCTCTCTGTCGTTTCTCGGCTGGCCCCCTCTGCTGCGCAGCCCCAGGAAAGAAGGGCAGCTCACCAGGGGCCGGGTGTTATCTGTGGTCTCTGCTTGACTGATGGTCCCCAGGTGCCTCTCTCTTGTGCCGGACCCCCCCCCCCTGCTGTGTCGGCAGAGAAGCCAAAGCGACACTTGTCATCCTGAATGTGTCTCCCTTCCCCCCCCTTCTTTTCCCTCCCCAGAGCCTACCTGGACGTGGACATCACCCTCTCCTCGGAGGCTTTCCACAACTACGTGAGCTCTGCTATGGTGCACGTCAACCGGGCCCTGAGGCTCATCATGCGTCTCTTTTTGGTGGAAGACCTGGTGGATTCCCTGAAGGCAAGTCTGGGCCTCAGTTCATCTGTTGCCCTGACTTGGAGCTGGGTCCCAGGCAGGGGAGGGCCCCCTCTCGTGGTGTCTTCATCGGGATGGTCCCTGTGAACAGGGACAGACCTTCCACCTTAGAAAAGCTCTTTTTATGATGTGGCACGGCGCTTTCGGCCCTTGAGCAGGGAAGTGGGAGGGGGCAACCTGCCCGGCGTAAAAAATGGCAGCCCCATTTGCTCTGTGGCTGACTCCAGCCGGCGCATTTGTTGTGCTATAAGAAAGGTGGGGGGAACATGCTCACAGCTGCCATCAGTCCCCTCTGGCTCTGCCAGTAGTAAGGAATTCTGGGAATTCATATTGTCTCTGCCCCTTGCCTCATCTGTTTCTCATCAGACATCGCATGCCAGTCCCAAGATGGCTGCAAGGGTTGAGCCCATCGTAAACCTCCTTCCGGCTTTTAACAAGGGTTGGGGGTTATGGGCTGGCTCCTGTTCACCTAGACTTCAGCAGTGCCACCCATCAGGAAGGTCTAGAGATGCTGCAGTGGTGCCACGTGATCTGGGCTGCCCAAGAGTTCCGGGCAGCGTGGCTGCAGCTGCAGCTTTTGTGCTGCCTTATTACTGTTGCGCTATGGAAACCAGTTCCTTTGGGCTCCTGCTAACCGTCTCCTGCCCTGCTTTGGTTCATAGCTGGCAGTCGTCATGTGGCTGATGACCTACGTTGGGGCCATCTTCAACGGAATCACCCTGCTCATCCTGGGTAAGGAGCCAGAACCGTCAGGTGGCTTTTGGTCACGTGACTTTTTTTTAAAAAAAATCTGGGCATTTATCACATGCTAGCCTTTGTGGATCAGACTGGAAGCTTTCCTGTGGCCCCCTCCCATGCCATGCAAGGGGCTTGATCCAGTTGCTTCCAGGAAATCCAGGAGCAGGAGAGGGAAAAGAGTTCTGGGCAGCGTGGCTGCAGCTGCAGCTTTTGTGCTGCCTTACTACTGTAGCGCTATGGAAATAAGTTCCTTGGGTTTCTTATTCCATTTCATTTATTAGTGAAATTGCACCCTCCGGTCCTAACAGTTGCGCATGCTGCTTGTTCCTCTGCACCCAGCCTTCTAATCACCCTGGTCCCATTGGACAGACATGGTCAAGCGTCACTGGCCCTAGTCCCCCAAAAGCATGAGCTTTAAAGACATGGCAAGTAGCCACAGATTTCCAAATATATTCATTGGGAATATTCTGCCCTGTCCTTTCTCCTTAAAAAGGACCCTGATACCACCTAATTTATTTATTTATTTATTTATTTATTTGTTGGATTTTTATACCGCCCATCTTGCAGCAAAGTCACTCTGGGTGGTTAATTTACAGACCCCCCCCCCAGGACGGCTGGCCAGGTCCCCCGATGAAGAGCTCCCTCGGTCATGGTGTCTGTTGGGCCTCTTTTAAGCCATCCCGCCCAGGAGACCAGGCAGGGTGAACCCAGTGCAAAACAGGAGGAGAGTCCTAAAGAGTCTCCCAGTGGAGCTGGCCTGCCACTCCTAGCAGACCCTGCCAGCAGACCCAATGGCAGGGGATGCTGGTAGTTGGAGTCCGCCTTCATCCGTAGACAGGACTTCCTTGAGCTGCTTTAAAACACGCGAGGTGGCCTCTGTGGGCAGTGGCTCCCCCCCTCCCCCCCAGGGTCTCCTCCTGGCTTCTCCGTCCATCCCAGGACCTTTGTGGGGGGGCCTCTAATGACCTGCCTTGTCTCGTTACAGGGGAGTTGCTGGTGTTCAGCCTGCCCGTTGTCTATGAGAAGTACAAGGTAAGTCACCCTTGCATGTCAGCCCCTGAGAGCGGGACCAACACCGCTAGGGTGCTCTCTGGGTGTTATAATCATCTTAAGAGTTGGAAAAAGAGACCTCCAGGGGCCATCCAGTCCAACCCCCCCTGCCATGCAGGAATCCCCATCAAAATGCCCCCGACTGATGGCCATCCAGCCTCTGCTTAAAAGCCTCCAAAGAAGGAGACTCCACCACCCTCCTTCGTGGCAGCATCTTATTCCACTGCTGGACAGCTCTAACTGTCAATGAAGTTCTTCCGAATGTTCAAATGGAATCTCTTTTCCTATAGTTTGAAACCATTGCCCCGAGTCCTAGTCTCTGAAGCCATGGAAAATGAGCCAGCCCCCTCCTCTATAGGACAACCTTTCTAGTGTTTAAAACATGGCCATCCTATCCCATCCCAACCTTCCTTTTTGTAAGGCTAAACATTCCCGTCTCCCTAAGCCGCTCCTCGTAAGACGTTGCTTCCAGGCCTTGAACCACCACCCTGGCCGCATTCCCCCGGGACCCCTTGAGGAAGCAGGGCAGTTCTGGCTCCATCGGCTGCCCCCTCCTGATCCAAGAGTCCAAAGGCTGGCTCAGAAAGGAGTTGTATCTCCCTGCGCCTAGACCCTGTGCTGCTCCCGGGGCCTTTAAGTCGCCAAATGCCATGGGGTGGTCTTGGGCAGTGGTGGCGTACCTCAGGCACTCCAGATGTTTTGGACCACAACTCCCACAGTCCTTTGTCATTGGCAAGATAGGCTCAGAATTCTGGGAGTAGCAGTCCAGAACAACTGGAGTGCCAAAGGTTCGCCACCAATGGTCTAGTCCCCAAGTGTGAGCTAATCTTTTATCTTTATGTGTTTGCCTCTTTGGGGGCATCATGAGGGGAGGTTGGGGCGGGGGAGGTTGGCAGGGACAGAGAAGGCTGAAGAACGAGAGGGCCATAGAAAAAAGGCTTCTGCCTGCGTAAAGGTCGAGCCGTGCCTAAAAAACAACGTGAGACTCGCAGGCACTTTTGCTGGGCTTCCTTCTGACCTCTTGCCTTTACTTTCAGACTCAGATCGACCATTACGTTGGGATTGCCCGGGACCAGATCAAGTCAGTAATGACCAAGTGAGTCTTTCTGTCGTCTCCCCGTGACATAAAGAGGACGTGGGAAGCCACTCCGCCTTCCTTCATGTTGGCTCGGCCTGGAGAGACATACTTGACACATCAAGGGAGGGGTCCTTCATTTGCAACCTGCTGTCTTAACCCTCCTCTCTCTCCTCTCCCCGCCCCCAACTCCCACGCCCCTGCAGGATCCAAGCAAAGGTTCCTGGCGCTGTGAAGAAAAAGCCCGAATAATTCTTCCCAGAGAGCTGAGACCCAGCCGTTCGCTAAGTCGAAACAGGAAAAAAAATATCTTGTGTCATAGTTATAACCATTGTTACTTGTACCTATGAAGGAACATGCCAAGTCAGCTTGATGTCTGCATTCCAAGCTTAATTGATTTTTTTTTTTAATTCCACCTCCTTCCCCTCCCCCAGGCCTAAACACTGGGCTCAGAGTACACTAGACTAAGCATGAACTGGGGTCAGGAATTTATAAAGGGAAAGAAGGTGGGTTTTTTTGGGGGGGGGGAGACTCTTCTGTTTTCCCTAACAGGCTGAATGATCTCTCCTATTGAGACCAACCATACGCCAGAGGCTCTTTCCAGGGCAGAAACAGGATCTCTGCTCCACATAATTTCTGGTGGGTTCCAAAAGCAGCCTGATTGGTCCAGGAGCTGCAAGGCGAAGGACATTTCTTTCTCCCTCTTTCCCCCCCCCCTCCTGGTGGAGCTTGGGTATCACTTGCTGACAGTTAATTCTTCACCCCCATCACTAAAATTTTAACAACAAATTAAGATTTTGCAACCCTTTTAACAATCAGATGGGCAAGGGGCCTCCGTTTCTTGAGTCATGATAACAACATTTCATTGTCTTTTAATTTGTTTCTCTCTTGGGGGCGATTGTGGAGGATGGAGCGACCACCTGGGCCACTTTTAGCAACTTTAAATTGGTTTTAAATGCTGGCCATGGTCAACTTTCAACAATTAATGTAACGGGTTAATTCCCTGAACAGGACACCGAATTTTAATGATAGTATATTAATTTTCTTAACGATAGAAATGTGGACCCTTGAGCACCAGTGCTTCTCAATTCTGTACAACTCTTTCCTCTGCCTTCTGCCCTCCTGCCCCTAGAGAAAAAATGATGAGATTTTCATCCTGGGCCCTGTTCTCATTCCACGAAAGGAAAAGGCGTCTCTTGGCCTCTCCAGCAGCTCCTCTCTCTTTCCGGCATGAACTAATCAGCCTCTAACAAGAGTCTAGCAAAGTTGAGAACACCCTGAGCTCCTCTTGACCCACTGTCTGCTTTGGCTCCCAGCTCCTTGGCTCTCTTACCCCATTTGCCCTTCTGATGGAAAGGGGCAGGGGTGGGGGTTCCTCCAAGCCATCTCCTCCCTTGATGAGGTCAGTTCTGCTCTTTGAATCTGGTACGTCCTTTGCCTTCCTCCCATCGCAGGCCTTCATACACTCCCACACCGACTAGTTTCTAGTCTCCAGCCCTGGGCTCCCCTTTCACTCTGGGGCACATAAAGTTGTACTTTTTTTAAAAAAAACAAAACACAAATCTTACTCTGAATGAAAATGTCTGTAACTGCTGTACACGTCGCTGTTAAAAAAAGAAACCCTACACACACAACTTGTGGGAAAGCCCAAAGTTCTGCATGCAACCGACCCCTATTTCCACCCCATATTTTTTCTAGTCCTTTGCGGAGAGGTAGGGGAATGCAGAGCCCCAACCCTGGCTGCCTCTCAGCCTCACCCCGCTGTCCGAGAGCTGTAGGATGGGTGGTTGTCGCTTCAACAACCGAGTTTGCTTCCTTGATTCAGAGATTCACTCGTGCATATTTACTGTTTGTTGTATCTTTATTTTTAGAGAGACAATTAGGGCGAGCGAAGGATTGTATCGGAGAAATTTGTTCTGGCAGAAAAAGTAGCTTTTGTTGAACAAAGTGGTTGTAAGTAGCATAGTTTGGCAGCTGCGGGCATGGATCTCACCCCCAGAAAAAAGATAAGTGCGCCGAATTAAAACGACTCCATTGGTGATTTGGTGACATGTCGATGGAACAGGGGGCCTGGTTATTAGGGTGGGTCGGTTTGGGATTCAGCTTTATGAAGGGTAATCTGTGCATTTCTCTACGCTGGGCTCAACGATCTGTCTCAGATGGGCACCAAAAATAAAAACAGGGGGCCCTGTCTCTCCCGTTGGGCTGAGGGGTCCACAGAGTGGATGATGACAGGAGCCACGACCATTGCCCCAGCATGTTGGATTCTTCTCAGATGCGGTGGCGGTGGCTGCTCCAGACCGGAGCGCCTGCCCCCGGCGACTTTCCTTCTACCTGCTTCTCTGAACTTGGCCTGGGCACAAAGCTCCCATCGGGGAGAGGCCATGCCCCTGGCGGACCTGCCGGGAATGTGCAAGGGGGGGTGATTTAGTCTGAAGACACGGCGGAGGGCAGTGGGAGGCCTCCTCAGACATTGGCGGTCGCTGGGTGCCCCTGTTTTTTGGAGAATAAGAGAAGCAAGTTGTTCCGGAGGGATGAGCAAAACAATTCTATCGCGTGGCATGCAATCCAGCGCCCTCTGGGAGGCTGCGTGTTTCTCGCTCCCTGCTCCCTCGGAAGAGGCACCTGAGTAGTTGTGATGTGATTCTGCACCCCTGAACCCCCCCCCCACTCCCCCCCCCGGCCCCACAAGGATCTCTTCTCTACACTGGAAGCCTTTGGCTCGGCTCTTACATATGTCATGTTACTGCTGTGTTTTGAGTATTGTGAACCGATCGCTCTGCGCCCCGGTTGGGCTGACTTATTATTTCTTTTCATTTTTTTAAGGTAAATAAAGGAAAAGAAAAATGTACGTAGGCAGAGAAAAATGACAGAAACTATTAATGAAGCTCTTGCATTTGTGTGCATTTGTGTGTACATCATTAAAAGTTATGGGACCAGAAGACAGCTGGTTGAGGTTTAAAGGGGAGGGGGGGAGGAAAGCAACTTGATGTGGTATTATTAATAAAAAGAGCACAACGTACAAACACCACATCTTTTGGTTTCCTGGAGTTTTTACTGCCAGAAAAGGCGATGAGGTGGAATTTTGGCCCTCGGGCGACTGATTCAGTATCCCCTAAATTCGGTTTTCAGATGTTGTTGAAAGGCGAGGTTTCCATCAGCTGTAGAATCTTAGAACCTCGGAGCTGGGTAGGAGCCTTGGGATCCCAGAGTCCATCCAAGGTCAGGGAGAAATCCAACCCCCCCCCCCGAACCGCCCGCTCTGCAATGAGAGACCTAAGCCACGCAGCAACCCTGCGCGCTAGCTCATGTCCCCTTGTGAGAAGGAAGAATGTGGGAAGACAAAATTGTGTGGAAGACCCCCTGCCTGAGGTTGGCTGAAATCCTGTTGTGTAACTTGTACTGGCAGATGAGTGATGACCTTACATACTTCCTCCTTCTCTCCTGTGGCTTGTCTGATTCCTGTGCCATCCCCTTTTGCAGTTTGGAACCAAAACGAGGAAGTCTTCTTGAATGACCAAAACTCTCTCTGGGCCTGCCACAGCATCCAGAGGCGTCAGTGTTCAGACTATTAAAAACTTCCTCCTCCTCTCCCTTCGCTTCCGCACAAAGAAAGGGATTACAGGTACCTGGGAGCTGGGGAAACTTTGGAACACAAGTAGGAGGTTTAATCGTCAAAACGTGTCGTGGGGGGGGGGTTTGCCGTTCCCCAGGTGTTTGTCGCCCAGTTGGCCCAAATTCTGTTCGTGCAGCTCTGCTCATGAAAGCGAGGTCCATTTTTCAGAACTTAAGCCCTGAAGCTCATGGGAACTGGAGTTAAAGACTGTGGAAAGAGGTGTGGAATAAAACCAATCACTGGCTGAAAAGGGTGGGAAGCAACGGTTCAGAGAACCCCCTTGAATGATACAGGCTTCCCCCAGTATGGTGGACCTTACGTGGGGTGTTTAAACAGAGCACAAAAGACCCATCGGTTACAGGCTGTTCCCCGACCTAAAACCTCCCAACTCTGTTGTACAACAACCCCCATCACCCCCAGCCAATTCTGGCGCACCCTGGGGAGGACTGGCTGCAAGATGATGGGCGTTTCCATCCAATGTATCTGAAGGGCTACGTTTAAAAGGGGCATCTGGAAAGCCATCAAGATGAACAGCAATTCGATCCAACAGTAGCAGCATCTGGGATTGCATTTTAAAATAGCACAATTTTTAAATGATTTATTTTGACATTACCTGTTTTACAAAACTTAGTGCTTATATATATATAATATAATATATAATAATATAATAATATAAAAAAACACACACCGCGTGGATGCAAAACACCTTTTCACAAAGAGACATGGACAAGGGATCAACACAGTCACAAGGTCGTAACAGGCGTTATTGATCATATATCTCCAAGTTCACGTATTACAAGGGGAGCTATAAAAAAAAATCCATATTATTCCCCCCCCCCCAAAAAAAGATGGGTTGGTAGAGGTAAAGAACAGATGTGGAAAAAGATGACCTATAAGGGACAAAGAGGTGGGGTAAGAGAAGGGCAGCCTTTTAAATGCATTTTTTATCTATATGATGGATAATAAGTGCAAATTTTATCTTTTTCTTCTTCTTGCCCTCTGCACGCGTTTCTAAGGTTCCCTGTCACTCTATTCCAATCTTGGTTGTCAAATAACAGAATTGAGGACCTTTGGGTTACAGGGAGAGTTGAGCTTCCCACTTCCATCAGTGTCCACCTAGAATTCCCCTCCACAACTTAACGAGAAAAGCCAAGCTGTCGTGAGATCAAACCCAAGTCGATTTAGCCCCATACGGTTCATCTGGATTGGCTGTGGCTCTCTAGGACCCACCGTCAGGCCCTTCCCGGTCAGAGAAGGCTTGCTCAGGCCCTATTGCTAGGCTCCTGCCATGCCTGCAGCTCAGCGAGTCAAAGAATCCCAGAATCATAGAGTTGGAAAAAGAGACCTTGAGGGTCATCTAGTCCAACCCCCTGCCATGCAGGAACCCCCCCATCACAGTATTTCCGACAGATGGCCACCCAGCCTCTGCTTAAAAACCTCCAAAGAAGGAGACTCCACCACCCTCTGTGGCAGCATATTCCACTGCAGAACAGCTCTAACCGTCAGGAAGTTCTTATGTTCAAATGGAATCTCTTTTCCTGTAGTTTGAAACCATTGCTCCGAGTCCTAGTCTCTGAAGCCATGGAAAACAAATTTGTCCCCTCATCAATACGTCAACCTTTCAAACAGCGATCATATCCCCTCTCAGCCTTCTTTTTGTAAGGCTAAACAATGCCAGATCCCTAAGCCACTCTTCGTAAGACATTTCTTCCAGACCTTGAAGCATCCTGGTTGCCCTCCTCTGGACCCGCTCAGAACCAAAGGTCTGAATCTCACTTTTCTATTTAATTCCTAACATGCCTCCACCTCCCGCCAGCGGGCTTGCTAGGAAATCTGTTGTCTTTTAAAACCCTCTCACAAGAATTAAAATCTTGCAGCAAGTCGTACATCCAAAAGAAGTTAATGGGGCGGAGTGTCCATGAAGAACTTCCATAACCCTTGAGCTGATTAGCTGAAGATCCCAAGAATCTTAGTCCCCCACCCCAAAAAAATAACAATTAGTGTTTCTGTATTCTGCCTGTTCTCCAGCAAGGATGCATAATCGTGACCATAAGGTTCAAACTGCCGAGTTATAAAGGGACCGTACGGATCACGGAGTCCAGGCCCCGTCAAGGAGACTAGTGGAGATTTGAACGGACACTCTCGGCCTCTGCAGCCAGACATCCAAGAGGAAAGAAGGAAGCCTTTTAACTCTTCCTCCTGCTCCGCACTGTTATAGTTTAAAAAGAAAAACAGCAATGTCTGCAGATTCATGGAACAGGGAAGTTGGAAACGGGGGGTGTCTGTCCAACGCCCTGCTCCATGCAAGAGTGCAAGTGCCCTTGCAAAGCTGGCGCCGTGCCTTGGGTGAGACCTGGGCAGAACGGGCGCAGAAGCAGAGGAAGGGCTCCCTGCGGCCCCGGCTGCTTACTCCAAAGGAGGCGACGGAGAAATAAGTGCCAATACAAAAAAGAAAAGAAATCCAGCCCACGTTAGGAATGTGTCTCTTCTAGATTCTGCCACTGACTTATCGGGGCAGTTATGCGCGGAGGGACTGGGCATTTTCTCTTAGGAGATGATGGTGGGTATACTTGTATTTACGGTATACAGAACAATAAGCCAAGAAAGATTTGGCTGCATCTTTTTCAGGCTTCCGGAGTGCTGCCTGATAAGCGAGGCCTCTTTCCTGTGCACAGGTGCTTCCTCCATGGAGGCACCCCACACCGCAAGCACACCCCCATTCTTTTGGCATGGTCACCACCCAGAAAAATGCCAGGGCTGCTTCCTTTTTGGGCTAATGGTACAAAGGGATCCTTAAGAGGGAAAGGAAAGGGTTAGCTCAACTACTGCCTATATCAGTGTTGGCGAAACTATGGCACGGGTGCCAAAGGTGGCACTCGGAGCCCTTTCTGTGAGCACCCGACATCGCCCCTTCGCAGCCATCTGATGGCCCAGATTCTGTCGGATAACAAAAAAGATGCAGAGGACAAAAGCGGGGGGGGGGAGAGAACCACCCTCAAACCCCTTTACCTCGACAAAAGGAACATGCAAATTAAAACAAAAGTTATGCAAAAACAACAGAGAGAACCTCCCAGGCATTGGCGTGATCTGTTCCAGCTGCAGAACGTTTTAAACGGGAGAATGCCAGGAGCCTCTGCTTCTCCGCAGAGCAGGAAAAGGAGGGAGGGAACCCGGATCTGGTCAGCCTTTTTATGTTGTGTTTTCAAGAAGTCCACCCTGTCCCTACAGGGCTGGTCCAGATCCTGGACTACGCGGTGCACACGGGCACCTTGTGACCCGGCAGCCTTTTCCCTGCTTCTCGGATGTCCGGCTTGATGTCGGGCGCCTCGGGGTCGAGGTCACCCTCCTCGTGGTCGGGCAGGGGGCTCCCTTCCCGGGGCTCCGGAGGCCGGCCGTTCTCCGCGTACGCCCCGAGGATGGTCTGCTTCTCCAGGGCCGTGTACTCCAGGGAGAAGCGGTGGACCTGCAGGATGTGGCGCTTGATGGTGCTGACCTTCAGCGTGGCCAAGGTGCCCCCACACACCAGGCAGATCAAGCCGTGGCGCTGCTCGTCGTAGCCCATCAGGTACTCCTCCCGCCAGCGCGGCTGGTAGTTCCGACGCTGGCAGCGCCGCAACGCCGCCCCGGCTGGCACTACGGCAGCTGCAGCAGCCCCCAGAGGTGGCCGGGAGGGAAGCAAACCCCCTTGGCCCGTCCCCTCTTCCTCGCCGTCTTCCTCCCCCCCGGGCGTCGCGACCTCCTCGTGAGATTCCTCCGGCGACAAGGAGGCCTGGGGCAGGCGCTGTAAACCCACTGGGGAGACAGACATTAAAAATGAGACTCTCAGTGAGCCAAGACGGGTGAAACCCAGGCAGGGCAGGCAGGTTCGGGGATGGCACTCAATAGTTGCGACTCACTGTTCAAGCCGCCAAGTTATAAAGGGATGGACATCTTTATTTACCTCACTGCTGGCCGGACAAAGCATTCCCTTCCTGGTCCCCAACAGAGCTTCTAACGCTGTATTTAAAAAAACCCCACACACCCTCTGTGGAGGGCACAGGGGGAGCCATTTTGCCACTCCCCCAAGGTTTTTAGTAATGGGGGGAAGGTTTTATCAAAATCAGAAATGACTTAAGCTATCACCATCACCACACCACCATCTCATCTTCTGCCTCTTTTTCCCCACCCCCAAAAAGACCTCAGCCAAGGCTAAATATTTTACATGAATAAATAATAAACATAATTCAAAGTACTAGCAGGTAGTTCAGTACTGAGTGAGCAAGTAAGAGCTATTAACTTCACAAAAGACCTGCTCCTCTTTCCTCCACAGAGTTGGTCAAGGTGGGCTGCAACCCACGTGCAAAACTCTTCCCCCCACCCAAGGGGTTCCGAGATTCAGCTGATCTCCTTGAAGCTCACTTTCCTCAGTTTTTCACACCCCCAAGGGCTTCAAAAAAGCCCCGAACCACCACTGAGAAAACGGTTGTTCTGGTTTGATTTCTCCCGACAACAACAAATATTGAAGTACAAATAAACAAAACGCAATGCAGTTTGGAAGCTACTTTACACCCCCACACGTTAAATAATTGCAACTAAAAGGGTACACAGGTTTGTATTTTGGGGAGTACAACTCTCAGAATTCTGCAAGCGGGGCAGCCTCTGAGGGAATTCTGGGAGTTGTGGTCTTTAAAAAAAATAAAAATAAACCCCAAGTGGGCCTATTTCCGAATTGCAACTAAGAGCAAACCCACCCGTGCTGGGCCTTCAGCTCCCAATCCTGGAAAGGAAAAACTTTCTCGTGGGCCAGCTTCTCACCTTGGTCCGGCTCGGCCTCCGTCTCCGGCAGGGAGTCCTCCGTGTCCCCCCGGCGGGCCACTTTCCGGTTCCACTCCTTCACGATCAGGGCCTTGACCCGGCGGCTCAGGCGGGTGGAGTCCGGGTGCTTCTGCCGAATGTGGCGCTTGATGGTGCTCATCTTGAGGGTGGCCAAGGAGCCGCCGCACACCATGCAGACCAGGCCGTGGCGCAGGCCGCTGTAATCCATCAGGTACTCCACCCGCCAGTGTTCCTGGAAGTAGCGCCGGTGGTCTCGGCCACGGGCAGGGGCCACTGGGACGCCACTGCTGCTGCCTTCCGAATCCCAAGGGCCGGCCTCTTCCGGGGAGCCGCCCTCGCCCGTGGGGAAATCGGGAGACGGAGGCGCTTCCTTCACACTCAAATCCTGTGGCAACAGCTCTGGTTTTGCCTCTGGTCAGGAGGGGATGACGGGGAGGGGTGGGGGGGGGGGAAATGAATGAATTTCTGGATACCAGAAAAGTTCCCTCTTCTTTGCTAGTGCCCTAAAGATGGTGTGGTTACAATCCCCATCATCCACAACCAGCAGCATCCAGTTACAAGAAATGATCTCAATTGCAGCAGGTCTACTGGAAGCTGTGTTCTGAGGCTTTATAGATTGGTGGCTCTCCCAGATGTTCCTGGACTGCAACTCCCAGGAGCCTCCCCCACTCGCTGTGCTGGAAGGGATTTCTAGGAGTCGCAGTCCAGGAACATCTGGGGACTCAATACTGTTGGGTCCTCAGATGAAGACCCAACAGTAGTGGGTCCTCATCTGGGAACCACTGTTATAGATTATCATCATCCTATCTGTACGGTCCTATGTTGAATTTGCTAACAAATAGTTTTGATGTATTGTTTACAGTTCCAACTTTTTTTTTGAAAAAAAAAATGATTCTGTCCCACCTAAATTGTTGATAAACTGGGATTGATATACTTTCCCACTATTATTTATTTTATCAGAAACCTCATGGTGCAGTGGTTAAATGCCTGTCCTGCAGCTAAAACTGTGCTCACGACCTGGGGTTCAATCTGAGGTATCCAGCTCATGGTTGACTCAGCCTTCCATCCTTCTAAGGTCAGTAAAATGAGTACCCAGCTTGCTGGGGGGGGGGCAAATATGTAGCCTGCATACTGTAATTAAAAACTGTAAACCCCCAGAGACTACTTGAAGTGGTATGGGGTGGTATACAAGCAGAACCCTTTAATAAAGACTTAAACCAGGCATGTCCAAACTTTGGCTCTCCAGATGTTTTGGAGCAGCAACTCCCACACTCCTTTGCCATTAGCAAGCTAAGCTTACAGTTCTGGGAGTTGTGGTCCAAAACATCAGGAGGGCTGAAGTTTGGACATGCCTGACTTAAACCCTCATCATCACTTCCAAAGTAAAAGAAAGCCCTCTTGGTTTCAAAATGGATCCAACACAGTCCTTTTCCATGAGTCCAGGATCCAAGTTTCCAACAATGGGTGCAACACGGATTCCGGCACCGCCACCCCTTCCCGCCCTCGCCCGGCTTCCCATCTCCCCCACTGCAGCCTCTCACCCGTACTTCCGCCTTCAGCGGCGGTTGCCGGAGCGCGGGAGTTCCACGCTTCCAAAATGGTGGCCTTCTCGGCGGGGCTGAAGGCGAGCGAGCTGGGGTGGGCGTCCATCACGTGCTGCTTGATGTCGTCCAAGTTGAGGCTGGGCAAGGAGGTGCCGCACATCATGCAGAAGAGGCGGTTGCCCTGGGGGTCGTAGTCCATCAGGAATTCGGACTGGAACCAGCTCTGCAGGGACTCCTTCAAGTACCGCTCCAGGCTGCGGGCCTCTCCTTCCGAGGAGACTTTCAAAGCCAGGTCGGACGGCCGCCATCCCCCACAAGAAGAGAGGGGGCCAGGAGCCCGGCGCCTCCTCCGGCCCCCGAACCCGAAGGCTCCTGTGAAGGACAAAGAGAGGCAGGGATGGGACTGGCCGCCTCTTTCTCTCTGGACCGTCCCACGTGCAGGCTGGAAATGTTACTTCCATGGCAGAAGCACTTCTTTACCGCTTCCTTACTGAAATAGGAAAATTGTCCCCAAAATACCCACAAGTAATGTATTGGTGCAACAAGCCATTATTACTTGTTGTGCCAAACACCTCATGTTTACCTCATTAAAACACTTAAAATTAACAACACAGGCACTCGTTATTCAAAACACGGAAAGAGGGGGTGCTATTGCTGTTTTTCCCGTATTCTTTCCAAACTCCGCCAGCGGCCCTCCCCACTCTAAAGCCCTCCGGCCGCTTTCTGTGGGATGGGCCCCTCCTACCCTGGCTCCCTTGCTGGGTGTCGGGCGCTTTGGCCGGGTCCCCCGCCCCGTCCGCCTCCTTCTCCAGGCCCAGGTGGGCGTCCCAGCTGCTCATGATGGCCTCCTTCTCGTGAGCGCTCCAGGCCAGGGAGTAGGGGTGCTTCTGCCGGATGTGCCGCTTGATGGTGCTGAGCTTGAGGGTGGCCAGGGAGCTGCCGCAGACCATGCAGATCATGCCGTGGCGAGCGGCGTTGAAGTCCATCAGGTACTCGGCCCGCCAGTGCTCGTGGTAATACCGCCGGTGGTCCCGCCCGGGGATGCGGCTCTTGCCGGGACGGGACGCCCGCTCCTCGCAATGGTCCGAATATTTGCGCCCGCCGGGGAAGAAGGAGGAAGGCTCCTTGGCGTTCCTAGGCAAGAGGCCATGCCCAGCAGGCCACAAGGGACGCCCCGAGTTCGGGTCCCCACGGTTCTGAAAATGAGATCCAGCCTCTGGGGGTGCCCAGTCACCTGCAGAGAGTCACACAGAAAAAAAGCTTTTGTCACAATAACAACACGCAGGGCTCGTAAAAGCTCCACGGGGCAATGCTCCCGGTGAACTTCTCCTCCTCGGTCCTATGCCATGAGGCACCCCAGTGTGGTGTCATGCAGGCCTGGGTTCCAGTCTTTGCACAGCAATGGAAACTCAGAGGCAGGGCGGCCTGGGTACGTCTCTTCCTCCTGAGATACCTCCCTCACCTTGACATCTTTACTAAAGGCAAGGCAGAGGGTCCCTCTGACAACTAGGTCCCGTCATTTCCAACCCTAGGGCCCATCTCCGGTGCATAAGACAAAGAGCTGGAATTGATCTGAAGCAGGGACGGGCATAAAACGGAAAAATAATGTTTCGCCGTTTTGCTTCGTTTCTTACGAATATTTGTTTTAAATTTTGCACGAAACGAAACGAAAAAGGCTCCTCTGGCTCCCAGAGGCACCAGATCTGGTGCATGGGACTCCGGTAGCCATTTTTAAAGGGCTTCTGCGGTGCTGTTATCGGCTGGACCCCTTTAAAACTGGCTCAGTCTGTACCAGGGGGGATCCCCTGGTGCCGACTAAGCCAGGTTTAAAGGGGTCCAGACATTGACGGCTGGGCAGTAGCTCTCAGAAATTGGTGTGTGTGTGTGTGGGGGGGGGGCAGTTCCCACTGTCACTACACCGAAATCTACAGCCAAGACCAGGGAAGTCTCTGCCCTCCAGAAGTATACAAAGCAAGGATTTGCAACTGGGTGGAAAAAGGGGGGGGGAGAGAACCCTCCTCTGGGAACCGCTGGATCTTAATCGCCTGGAAAAGAGATGGGAAGAGGAGGATGTTTGGTTTGGTGTTTTGTTTTCTGAAAGGGCGAACCGAAATCAAGGAGGCTCCAACCTCAGGAGAGGTGATTTCCAAGAGACCGCACAGATCGGGCAGGGATCGAGGTACCGTTCCTAGAAAACTTCCGTTTGATTTGCGGATCTTGGTAGGCAGCGTCTCCCCTTAACCCCCCACCCCCCCCACTCCCCCCACCCCCGCCCGCGCAAGGAGAGCTTGAAAACGACAATAAAGAGCGCCCGTGCCTCTCCGCGATGCAAAGAGGGGGGGGTAGACCCTCTCCCTCCCCCCCCCCCAGTGCTTTGAAAACAAATCTCATCTATGCATTGATCTAAAATGCAAACCTTGGATTCTTTTGTGGGCTTGGAACATGGGGTGGGGGGGGGCGCAGGAAGATGATGGCGGGAGGAGGGAGGGGGGATCTTAAAGGGGCCATCATCACCCTGCAGCTTCCCTCCCCATCCTTCCCTTCTCCCAGCTGTGCAAACTTAAAAACCCCACCCCACCCCCACCCCCACCCAACCATCCCTGATCCTCGCCTTCCCCCACACACACCCCGTTTGCATTTTTAGGGGGCCACATTTTCGCCTGCCCACCCACCCAAGGCCAGCAGGTGGCGCGGGCACGAGAAAGGATGGGGGTGCGCGCACACAACAGCAACCCCCCCACCCCCACCCCCACCCCCGCCATCCTCCTCCTCCTCCTCCTCCTCCTCCTCCTCCTCTCTCTCTCTCTCTTTCTTTTTGCCCTTTTGTTCTCACCTGGATCCTGGGGCTCCCTCTTGATGCAGAAGCCGTGGGTGTCCATGGCCTGGCGCAGGTCCTCCTAAGCATCCATTCCAGCCCTGATTCCAACCCCCCCCTCGCGCGCCTCCAACCCCCCCCCCCCAAAAAAAACCCACCCCGTTTCCGAAACGATGCACACACACAAACACACACACACACACACCCTCCCTTCGGATTCTTGCTAGCTCTGGATCCGGCGATCCTTTGCAACTACCGATTTCATTTTAATTTAATTTGTTAAAAATATAATAGACATATATACACATATATGCATGTATGTACATATCATCTGTATATGCTGCTGATCTAAAAGGCACCCCTTTAAATTAAATATATACATATACAAATATAAATTTATATATATATATATATATGCAAGCCAAACACCGCGCTTTGCCCAATAGCTCCGTTGCACGATCAAGCTCGCTGGGGTGGGGATGCCTTATTTTTTTTCCCTTCCCCCCCGGGGCCCCTGGGGCTCCTTTAAGGGCTCCTGGGTAAATTTAAAGGGGCCGCGCTCCATTTCTGCAGGAGGGGGGAGGGGAGGCAGGAAAGTGGGGGGGGGAGCACGTGGGAGGGGGAATTGAATCTTGCCAAACAATTCAGAAAGGTCCACGGAGACACACACGCGCCGATCCTGCTCTGTTCCCCTGAAGGCTGCTGGATGGGCGCTGGTTGGTGCTTGTTTTAAGGGTGATTTCCTCCCGGGGTGCATCTATCTCCGTGGTCCAGGGAGGGGATGCTCCGACTCTGGATTGATTGGATGGACATTCGTGGGAAACAATCCATATTGAGAGGGGATCACGCTGCCCACCCTTTTACTTACTTCACGATGGCCTTGGGAGCACCCTCTACAAGCATCCTTCCATCCGTAGGGGGACCACTTCCATTTTATATTGATTTTTTAAAATTATTTATTTGCTGGTTGCTTGCACCGCCCCACCTTTCCCCCCCCCTCCCGTGAGCACAGCACAAGGCGGCTGTGATGACAAGACCCAGAATCCCCAGCCAGCAAAGGAACTTTTTCAGCAGTGGCAGGACTGCCTTACATGGGCATCCTCCTTTAAGGCGAGACGGGGCCCTTGGTCTCTTTTTTTTTTGTTTCATATCCCACCTTTCTTCTACAATAGAGATCCAGGACAGTTTCAGAATCACTTAAAAAAAAAAATTAAAACACAATAAGTTAAAATATGCAGTATTTACTTCAATAAAAAACATGGGTTTTTTTAATATTTCAAAGCATCTTTGTTTTTTGAAATAATTTTTAAAAGGCGGCCCCTTTTTTCAACCCCCCCCTGTCCTTAGTAGTGAGATAACCAAAGTCTAGCCCAGTGGTGGTGAGTGGTATTCCAGATGTTTTGGACCGCAACTCCCAGAATTCCAAGCCTGTATTGCCAATGACAAAGGACTGTGGGTGTTGCGGTTCAAAACATCTGGCGCGCCGAAGGCTCGCCTCCACTGGCCTAGCCAAACGAGTGTGCCAAGGGTGTGTGTGTGTGTGTGTGTGTGTGTGTGTGTGTGTGTGTGTGTGTGTGTGTGTGTGTGTGTGTGTGTTTGAGAGCAACAGATATCCTGTCAGTCAGGGAATGGATGAGGCTGAGTGACCTGGAACTTAATCCAGACCTGGTCAGTTGAAAGGCAGGGCAAAGAACAGGGAGGCAGATGGGATGGGATTGCACTTCTCCCCTCAAACCCCCACACCTCACCCAGCACCCTTGGAAGACCCAGGGATACAGCCTGGAGGTTCTCCTGGGGCCATTTCTGAGCCTGGATGGATGAGCCAGGAGTTCCTTTGCACAATTAAATGCGCCAGTTCCTGGAGACGCCTGTTGTGGCCACAGGGACATCTGTGTTAGTGCCATCCCGGCTTGATTGCTGTATCGTGCTCTACGTGGGGCTGCCTTTGGAAACTGTCAGGATACTTCAGCATGTCCAAATTGCCCAAACCACACACATACAGCCATTTTTCTGTTGTAAGCCACCCAGAGTTGTTGTTGTTGTTGTTGTTGTTGTTGATGATGATGATGATGATGATGCAACCTTCCTATTGGACACCTGACAGGCACCTGAACTAGCAGGTGAGTTGTCATGGGGAAACCTTCCTTGATCACACTCAAAGGCAGCAAGCAGGTCTGTCTTGCAACACATGGCTGCCACCCACCTCTCAGCATCTGGTGCCTGAGGCCATGGTCTCCCTTTGTGCAAGGATAGGGCCGGCCCTGATGCGAACCCTAAAGCCAACTAACTGGGAGGGGACAGCTATTAGGTCTCAGTTTTGCCCTTGCCTTGTGTGGAGCTATGACTGATTGGAGGTTTTGTAGCTGGTAGGTTTGGCTGGGAGGGTCCTTTCTGGGCGGGAGTGACTATCAATCTATCCAGCACCAATCAATTGTTCTTTCCCTGCCTCTGAATTCAAACAGAGACCCGCCTCTCTTCTAAAAAGTTTCTGTTGTCTGTTGGCAGCCCATGAGTCTGGTATGTTGCTCAAAGCAGTTGTGTTTTTAGCTTTTCGCAGTGAATAAATGAAACCTTTTGTTCTTTCTCCTAATGATGTTGCTGAGTCCCTAAGACTCTAAAGTGCCAGTTAATGAGAGAAAGGGGTGGTCTACTCTGGGGAACTTGATTGATTCTTTATCCTATGATTATAAGGTGTTTAGTAGCTTTTATTGCTTGGTTAAACTGCAAAGCAGTGTAAAATGTCGGAAGCTCAAAATAACTGTACTTGCTATAAAAACTCGCGTGTTTTTAATTAAAATATTTAAAATTTACAATATAATAATGAAGAAAAGCAGGGCTCCATCCAACAAAACAGAGTTGCTTTTCGTAGGGGCCACATCATAGGCTTATGTTATGATAAAGGTTGGAAAATAGACGTTTCCGACCCCTTGCAGTTCCACGTCTTTCCCTCTAGGTGGCAACCTATTCGGCCTCTCCTCTGAATCCCTCATCGGTGCTGTAGCGCTTATTGGCTCCTTGCGCGCGAAGAGGCGGGCAAAGGACCGAAGCGGGGTTGGTGATTGGCTCCTTGCCCGGCGAGCTAAAAGAAATAGGTTCGAAAAAAACCGCCCCCCCCCCGGGGGGGGGTCCCCGATTGTGAGCGGACATTTCAGAGCTCCAGCCGCCTCAGAGGGCGAAGAAGCCCCTACTGGGGTGGGTCCAGGAGGGCCGGCACCATCGAGAAGGCGGCACTGGCGGGGGCCAGAGCGTCCGCCCCTTAAAGCGATGGCGGCCGCTCCACGCCGGAAGTGGCGGCTACCTGGCCCGGCAGGCGAGGGAGGGAGGGGGGGGTCTTCGGACAATGAAACCATAGAGGCGGCGGCGGCGGCGCGGGGGAGAGCGGCCTCCCTGTCCGCCGCGGGCAGCAGCAGCATCCGCCGCTCTGCCTCCCTGGGAGCTGAGGGGACTCTATGGTGCGCGGCGTTTGGGTGGGAAGGGGGGCGGGCGGGGGGCTCCGGCAACGGCTGGACGGAGGAAGAGGAAGAGGAGGAGGAAGAGGAAGAGGACGAAGAAGAGCGGGGGGAGAAGCCCGGTAGGTGTTTTCCGAGGGGTGTGTGTGTGTGTGTGTGTGTGCGCGTGTCTCCTCCCTTCAGCCCTTTATTTCCAGGCCCGGCTGCTCCCCCCCCCCCGCCTCCCCCCCCCGCTCTCCCTGTGGGCGGCCTGGTGGCCCTGAGGGGGCTCGGAAGGAGTGCCCCTCTGTGTGTGTGTGTGTGTGTGTGTGTGTGTGTGTGTGTGTGTGTGTGGTGTGTGTGTGTGGTGTTGCGGGGGGGGGGAATGTTTCCTCCTTGCCCCCCCCCAGCTCTCTTGGCAGCCGCCGCCGCCGCCGCCCCCCCCTCAGAAAATGGGGGGGGGGGGGGGAGGGAAGCGGCCCTCAGACGCCTCCTCGGGGGTTGGGTTGGGGGGGGGGAAATAAGGTTGGCGCGCCCTCCTTCCCCTCCTCCTCCTCCTCCTCCTCCCCCCCTCAAAGACACCCCAGGGGGTGCCGCGCGGGGGGGGGGGGGGGAAAGGCTCCTTTTCCTCAGGGCTCCCGCTCATCCCCCCCCCCCAAACCCCAAACCCCCCCTCAGCACCTCCCGGGGTTTGGGAAGGGAGGGGGAGGGGGAAGGGGGGGGGCTCTTCTCAGAGGCTGCAGGGAGGAGGGGGTGGAATTCTCCCCCCCCCCCCCCCTCCCTACCCTCCACACACGCACACGCACACACACGCACACGGGGGCCGACGGGGGGGGCGGGCGGGGGGAGGGGCCGCTGTCTCTCTCCTCCCGCCAAAAAAGCATCAGCCCCCGCCGCCCCCCTCCTCCCCCCCCCTCTCTCTCTCTGCCAGGGGAGGCGGGGGGGGCTTGGGGGGGTTTAGGGTGTGGTGTGTGTGTGTGTGCCTCGCCCCTCCCCCCCCCCCTTTTTCTGGACCCTGCGAGGACACGCCCGGGGAGGCAGGGGGGGGGGGTGTGAGGCGGCGGGGAGGAAGGGGGGGCGGCGGGAGGGGCAGGCTTGGCTTGGGGGAAGGGGGGGGGGAGGGGGTGTCCGAGAGGGGGGGGGGAGCCCCAGGTGCAAAAAAAAAAAAAGCGCCAGGGAGGTGGAGGGTCTCCCCCCCCACCCCCCCCCCCCACCCCCAGGGAAAGGGCCGAGCCAGGGCCAGGGTGGCTGGGATTCCCCCACCCCCCCCCCAAGGAAGGGGCAGAGGCGCAAGGGGGGGGTCCCTTCCCTTCCCTGGGATCTGGGCGTCGTCGGAGAAGGCCTTGTTTCCGGGGGGGGTCGGGGGGGGAGAGAAAAAGAGAGAGAAGCCTCTTGCAAAGGAGTGGCCCGCCTGGGTTGGAAAGATCCGGCTCTCGCTCTGTGCGCGTGTGAAGGTGGTGCTGGTGGTGGTGGTGGTTGTGGTGGTTTTTTGGGGGGGGGTGGAGGTTGAGGCGAGGCCCTCCCAAGAAGACTCCTGGCCTGAGCTTGTGGGCGGCGGGGGGGGGACTGGAGGAGGGTCGTGGCAGCAGGACTGGAAGAGACCCCTTGCATGAGGGGGTGTGTGTGTGTGTGTGTGTGTGTGTTTGGGGGGGGGGGAAGGTGTCATGCAAATGGTGGCCACAGCGAAGGCTGGATGGGAGACACATCTCTAGAGAGGACCAGGGCCTCCTCCTCCTCCTCCTCCTCCTCCTCCTCCTCCTTCTTCTTCTTCTTCTTCTTCTTCTTCTTCTTCTTCTTCTTCTTCTTCTGCTTCTTCTTTTGGATGAAAAAGGCAGTGGAGATGCTGTTTGGGGCGGGTGGGTGAGAATTGACCTGGGACAGGGTGTGTGTGTGGGGGGGGGCAGAGGTGGATGTGCAGTGGGGGTGGGGTGGCCATGCACAGGGCTTTAGGTGAAAAACCAGCGTGGGTTTCCAGGGAGAGGAAGGCACAAAGTGCCCTTGCAAAGAGAGGACAAGGCCCTCCAATTCCCTTCGGATCAGAACATGGGAATCGGAGTGGGGTTGCAGGGAAAGACCTGGCTCCAGAACAAATTAATTCAGCATTGCTGGGGCCCCTGTAGGTGGGATATACTGTGCAGTGAAAAAGCAGATCATAGGGAAAGAAGTAGGGGGTTTTTTTTTGGCAAGGGGAGAGGGAAAGTAAAAAAATAGACCCAATGAATAAAGGGGGCGAGTCATAAAGTGGAAGTTTAATGGTTACTAGATGATGTTTTAAAAGGGTTTTGGGGAAAAAAGGCACCTAATGGAGGAGGAGCAGGTAAGGAGAATTTTGTCATGAGGATATCCAAAGGGATGTTTTGGATTTGTTAGGGGGGGGGAGAGCTGGGATGCAGGAGCACTTGGGGTTAAAAGAAGCAATGTCTGGTAGTAACCTTTAGGACTTGATCCTACTCACTGCCCAGTTTTGGGGCGTAGGATGGTGGAATTTCTTGAAAGACGAATAGCATTTAAAAGGGGGGGGGGTGAGCAAACAATCTTGACAAGGAAGGAGATGATGCAAAGCCCAGGAAAGAGCACATATTTGGGTGTGTGAGAGAGAGCAGAGTGAACTCTAGGGATGTAGAAATAAGAATATCAGAAATTGAAAGCTCCCTCAAACCTGCTGTCATTAATATTAACATCTTTCATGCTAAATAGCTGGTCCTGACCCCCCACCCCCCATACACACACAATTTGTGAAATGTGAGATTATCCTGTCTGCCATAAAAAGCACATCCTTCTTTAGTGATCAAATATTTTCTTTTTGCAGACATAAAGATGCCGTAGCAAAAGGGATGACGGTGCCTCAGCATTGCGAGTGAATTTGGCTGCCCCACAGTTCCTTTGTCAGTGACTGGATTTCAGCAGCCGAGTCAGGAAGTAACTTTGAACTCCCTTCTGCGGCAGGTTAGAAAGATTTTTTAAATTACTCTCTAGTCTCCCTATATACCACCAAGTTCTTTTTGCCACATAATTGTTTGCAGAAGAAAAGGATGAACGCAGTTTGCCAGGTCTCTGGTCCTTGGGAGACTGAAATTTTCAATGAAAGTAAGCCTCTTGTTTGCATATTTATGTAGTGAGGAAGGAACTTGCACCCTAGTCGACCAGAAAACATCTTCCTTGCATTCTTCTCAGTTGTGTTTTTAAAATGTGGGGACTGAAGGCACAATTTTCCTATAATTCTTTATGACTTAAGTGGTACGAGACTGTTCTGTTGGCTTCCTACATCCTTACTTTCAGTCTTGAATACAAGGAGATCTTTAAGTGCAGAGATAAGTAAATACCTTTGAGGCAGAGGAGTGTCAGTAGGAGGGAAACAAGGAAATCATAATGGTTTCCCAGCTTGGCATTCTCCTTTTAAAGTCTGTCTCTTCTAACCCCTCCCTAAATGGGCATCCCTTGTTATGCCAAACTATAAGTTCCATCATTCACAGCCTGGTTTAAGACTGCTGGGCACTCCTTCAGTGGCATAAAGCTACCCAAGGCAAGATGTTTAATTCTATTTTCTTACTATAACTTAACTGGAAGTTGAATCATGGCAACCGGACTTCTTTTCTTGAAAGACTGAAAGGTTTCGCGGAGGAGCGAAACGTTTCCATCTCTCAAGAAAAGGAAGTCCAGTTGCCATGACTCAACTTTCAGATAAACTCACCTGGAGGACTGAGAATCTTCACAGACATACTGTTAACTTAACTGTGTTTTCCATTGTATCTATTTTCGATGTGAATCACCTTGGGCCAGGATGTAGATAAGATAAATAAAAGCCATGACTTCAAACTGTAAACATTCTTTGGTTTGGAATAGGAAAATGATCCTCTCTACCCATTTCCTTCATAGGGGATGCTTATTTGGATGTTAAATGGGCCGTTTTAAATGCAGATCCACCCATCAGCAGCTGTATGCCTGTTGTGGCATTGTTCTCCCTTAACTCTACCAACTTCCTTGCTGTTGTGCCTTTTCCCTTGGTGCCCCTTGGAGGACTCGTCCTCTTTGTGTCCTGGAATGCTTCTGTTGCGGCTCCTCCCCCCCAGTTTCCAGGCTGGTCCTGTTTTCATTCACTGGCCTCTGTAATGTAGCAAGAAGCAATTATTGCTTGAAAATTATTTGGGCAGAATATTCAAAATATTCAAAATACATAAATAAAATAGAATTGGTAGTAGTAGCAGCAGCAGCAGCCTCTGAAAAGCAAGCCTGTCCTTGGCAAGGGGGGGTGGGCTAACCGAGCTAAACCAGGGCAGGGCTGCCAATGCCTGGGAGCAGTCACTCAGTATAGCCCCCCCCCCTCTCCTGCCATCCCCCAATTTCACTCAGCCTGAGGTTCGCAGCTTGGGAGTTCTTTTGGACCCAACCCTATCCATGGCATTCCCAGGTAAGCATCTGTGGTCCACTCCGCCTATTTCCACCTGTGGCAGGTGGCTCAGACGCACCCCTGTTGGGATGCTGGGGCCTTCACTACACTGGTTTCATGCATGGGTAGACTTCAGGCTAGACTGCCGTAATGGGGCTGCCCTTGAGGCTGACATGGAGGCCCCAGCTGGTCCAGAACAGGGGGTGCCAGGCTTTTGACTGAGTCTAGTAAATATCGGCATGTATCTCCCACTCTGGTGTTAATCTTCAAGGTACTAGTGATGACATACAAAACTCTAAATGGTTTAGGACCTCATTACTTGTCAGAACATCGAGTTCCAATGAGACCTGTTCCTCCTAGGCAGGGCACTTGAGGTCTTGAACCCCAAGAGAGAGCCTCCCCCCCCTGTAAATATAGAACTAGGAATTTGACCTTCCTGGCAGTTGGCGTGCACCAGTGGGAACCTCTCCCTTCTGAAATACAGCTCGCCCCCCCCCCCAAAATTGGAATCCTTGATGCATTCCTTGAAAACCTGGTTATTTCTGCAGGCTTTCCCCCCGTGCAGAACGTAGGCACAGCATTTCATACACGCTCAAATAATATTGCTGACCTCTGTTCTTGCCTGCCGACTACTAATACAGCCGTGCCTGCCACTGCCACGGCCTCCCTAAATGTTTTGAGTTCTTCTCCCGCAGCTGGCGTTGAGGGGAGCCCACCCCCCCGACTCCAAATTGCTCATGGCCCTGAAGGCTGAAGCTCCTCCGCTGGTCAACTACATTGAGGTCTCTTCCTCGGTTTTACGCTTCAAGGAGAAAGGAAAGGTGGTGGCAGATCCTCTGCGCCCTGCCCGGGTTCCACCCAAGCGGGATCGCGCCCAGGCAGACCTCATGGCCAAAGGTAGGGAGAGGATCTGGGGAGTGGGGGGGTGGGAGGCTAAATGTGGGAAGGCAGAGCTGATAGTCAGCACCCAGAAGAGTGCCTGGAAATTTGAGCAGATGACTCTCAACAAACCAGTTCTAGGAGGTTTTTGCTCCCAGTGGAAGAAAATCATTTGTACAGCTAAGGGTTCCTCCTCTCCCTGTTCAAGACCAAGCCACCTTAAAACCCTTGGCACAGCCAGCGGGAGAGCTGACACAAATAGATGGTCGTGATAACGCCATTCTCTCTGATGACCAAGTCCCCATGCGCTCTAGCGCCCGGCCCCCTTTTGCCATGGTGGAAAGCTTCAAGCAGGCGGGCAACCCGGGAAAGGCCGAGGGTGCCTCAGGAAATGGATCTGTGACCGTCAGTTAAACATTAAATGACCCTCGCTGGGAAACCCAGACGTCCTTCTGGCCTCCCTCTGAATTGGCTCCTGTTCGTTTGGCCTCCTCCTTAGAAAAGGGGTGGCTTTCAGAACTGGGCCCAGGACTCCAATTTGGAACTGTAATATATATATATATATTGATGTTAAATTGTGATTTAAATCCATTTGGTTTTGCTCGCCGCTTGCTGTCTCTGAGTGTGCTCCTTTTTCTGCCCCCAGGGGAAGGGCTGGTTCCAAGCGTGGTTCCCAGGGCCGGCCAAGAAGAACCGGACGACGCCTGGATGCAGGAGTACCTGATAGGCCGGAGCGGGGGATGCCGGCGCCTGGTGTGCATGGTGTGCGGAGGGTCCTTGAGCACGCCGGGGTCTGCAGCCGCTCGGAAACACATCCTCCGGCACCACGCCCACTCCTTGGACTTCAGCCTGGAGGAGAAGCGCAACATCTTGGAGGCCTGGAGCGAAGGGGCCGTCCTGCCCACCGTGGAGCCCCTGCCATCGCCTAAAGGTACCTTGCCCCCCACCCCCCACCCACCCACGGGCAGGAGGCCAGTTCCACTGCTGGGCCGCAGCCGTGGCTCTTGCGTGCGCTGCCTGGGAGAGCCCAGAAACGGCAGCAGCCTGTGAGAGGGAGAACAGGATTTCCACATCAAAAACACTTTTCCACATCGCACGCCATTCTTATACAAATACTGTATTGGTCTCCAGTTGGGTCTCCTCAGGTGCTGTCAGGGAGGAGCCCTTTTGAAAAGGGGGTTTTATGTCGCAGGCTTTTTGGTAGCCAAAGACCTGGCTTTCGGTAGTCAATTTGGCTATCGGGGGTGATGGGGCATGTAGTCCAGCACATCCAAAGAAGTGGGCGAAGGAAGCCCTGTCTTAAAGGTTTCCCATGGAAACAAAAGATGTGTTTGTCTTTTCCAGTTCTCCTTCATCGGCACCCATCTTACTTGGTGAACTTCACTCCCCTCATCTGCCCAGAATCAAAGCTAGAAGTGGGATATCTGAATTTTTTTTTTAAATTGGGGTTTATTTTAAACCTTTTGTTGGGATTTGAGGCCAACCCAACTTGCCCACCCTGCGCTCTCTGCAAAAAAACCCTCTTCCAGTTCTCACAGTGCTTTCCAAGCTTCAAGCAGGCTGACTCTATATACTTAAGAGCGGAGATTCCCCCCTCTTGAGGACTAGACACTTGCTTCCTTACACACTGAAAGCTGAGACACTAGAAGAGGTAGCATCGGAGCCCCCTCTCCGTGCTTGTGTAGTGACCCGGGGAATAACAAGGCAACTTCCTGTCTGCAGCTTTTGATTCCGTTTCTGAAACTTCCTATACCAGGCAGTCCTGACAAGAGTCAGCGGCCAGCTGAAATCGAAGTCCTCCTTGATTCGGAGGAGCAGCCGTCTGGTCGGAAGCGTGGGCACCCGAAAGCACGCAGTGGTGAGTGGTGGTAGTCGCCTTGACTATCATTCTCAGACCTGGGACCAGCGGTTGATAGCCGCCGGCCACGTGGCGCCCACTCGGGGTGGGGAGGGCTTGGCGCCCCAGGTGCTCTCGCCCGCCGCTCGCCTGAGTCCCTGGCTGTTGGCCCGGCTGGCCAAGCCTCTGCGGGCTGAAGGCCAGAGCATCTGGAGGAGCGTATGCCCCCCCCCATCCTCAGTGGAAGACGAGGCAGCCGAAGAGACGTCATGGCACTGGTCATTCGCCTGCTGATGCAGAGGAGGAAAGATGGCCACCTGCCTTGATCTCCTCTTTGGCCAAGCTGGACTTTTCTTGTTTGGACTCCCAGCCATTCCGGTTTCCCATTTTCCTCTGCCACTGACCACTGACCTGCAGCACCTGGGAGCATTTCTGCTACACGTTCGTTTCACTCTGAGAGCAGACCCTGCCCCCAACCACAGGACCCATTGTCCCCAAGCCAGTGTAGACTGCCCGTTGAACCCCTGGACTTATTTGAACTTGCAACCTCTTTTCCCCTCTCCCCCTCTTTCTTCTTCGGCAGAGGCTGTGCGCTCCGACACCGAGTGGCGATCGCAGGACCGGCTAAGGCAACCGAGCTCAGGCAGCGCCAAAGACACGAAGAGCCGGGAGCCCAGCAAAGTGGCAGGTAGGTAGCCCTGGGTTACTGGGGCCCCTGGGGGGGCGGCTGTCAAACGCCGGCTGCATCACTCCTTCCATGTCTCTCCCCCTCTCCCCTTGTGCACCTAGTGGCCATCATAAGGCTGCAGAAACCAGCCCAGGCTGTATGGTGGAGGGGATGGAGGGCAGGATGTGCGTGGGACACAGATTCTTTCCTCCACTGAGTCATAACATTCCTTCGGTGACCTTGGGCCAGTGTCCCAGGTCCCCCCAAAGCCTGGCTTGTCTCATGGGATTGTTGAAAGGGAAAACTTGGGAGGGCAAAGTACATGCAATGCTTTGAGCTCATCAGAGGAGAGGAGAGCTAGGTATATGTAACGGGAGAGGTGTACAACGTCCTGTAGGTAGCTGCCTGGCCTCCCCACACGCACCCTCCAAGGCCTGGTTTTTAGCCCTGATAATAGAAGGGACTGGAAAGCATCCCGGCAAGACTTGGTGATAACACAAGTGCCATGGAAGGCTTTCCAGGGCTCAGGGGCAAAGGCCTTGGCTACTTGGGGTGACATTTTGCCTCTTCTCCATCATTTAGGTATGTATTTTAGTGATTTTTAAAAATGGAGGCAGGCAAATTGTCCAGAGAGACATCATAAAACAGGCAGATTGCAGAACGTCGGTCCTCTTTAGCACACAGGTTGCAGCCCCTTGCTTTCTAGCAAGGTGAGCTTGACATCATCAATTTTATTTTTAAAAAATCATGGATTTTTATCCACCCGGCCCTATAGCCAGTCAGCGTTTCAGAATTCTGGGTGAAGGAAAATAGGTAGGAATGGATTGGGTTCAAAACAGCCCACTTCAGGAGGACTTTTTAAGTCTTTACTGGGGGGGGGGAGGGAGGGTGACATAGAGGTTATGACATTTATGTGCAAGTGAAATAATAAATGACATTTGAAGGAATCTGTCACCGTTGTGAACTGGGAAGGAGCAGGCTCTTTTCAGCTGTAGGATTTTCTTTCGGCTCTAGAGAGGCAGAGTGACCCTGAAATTCTGGCTGTTAATGCTTGAGTTCCAGGAGGCTGCGTGCCACCCTCTCAGGGGCTCTGTCGGGGCCAGGGGCCTTGCATTGGCCAGCAAGAGTCAGGCTGCCAGGCCTCCAGCTTCCAATGAATCCGAGAACTGGACTGAGTTTCCTCCCCTTGCTTTGTTTCTCAGGGAAGGAGTGGCTCTCTGAGTGCGGCGTCACTGGTTCGGCTCCTGCAGAAATCCGAATCTTCACCGATGGCACCTTCCCGGCGGGCTTCGCCTTAAAACTCTATTGCCGTACTCAGCCAGGTAGGGAGCACTCCAGAGAGCTGGGAGGTGCTTCGCTGGACCTTTTCACCATGGCTGAAGACCTTGTCACCGTCTTGGTTCCTCCCTACCTGCGTTTCCCGTACCTGTAGCCATCCGTCTGGGATCTGAATCTCTTGCTGCCCACCCCTGCCTTCTCCCCAGAGCTTTGGAAGCGTGTGTTTCTTTCCTTTCCCTGTCTGTTGTGGAACTGAGGGAAAGACACGGCTCCAAATAAGGAGCTTGTATGCCTTCAGCTTTGCGGTCGCTTTGAGAGGCAGTGCCCAGGGGCAGAAGCTTCAGCCCTCTGTTCCCAGTTGCAGTTAAGGGCCCCTCAAGGGCCAGAGCCCTTGGCTTTGCAGTTGCCACCGTTGGAATGACTAAGCTGGGCGGCAAAAGGCGAGATTGGGACATCTTAATGGTGCATGTTGCATAATAATATCACAGAAAGAGAGAGTGTGTGTGAGAGAGAGACTTGTTTTCTGATTACAGAACCGCCCCAAGACTCTGGAGCCAAGCCAGATGCAAGGAAGCCAACCGTGGGTAAGACTGTGCAACTGACTCCCCCCCCCCTCCTCCCCTTTGATTGCTAACAGCTCATTCTAGCTGCTGCTGAGGAGGCTTGATTTCACTGGCAGAGGGCACGAGGGAGTCTGACCAACATGGAAGCGTAACGGTGTTCAAGGGCGGGGAGGCATTTCCGTCCTGATGAAGAGGCCTCGTGCACCAAAAGCTTCTCTTGTCCTTGCATCCAGTGTCCTGCTCCAGACTCACGTTATATATACAGTCCTTCTCCATTCCACAATTTCCATTGGCCAGCGGAGGCCTCCGTGGGTTGGATAACCTTCTGGCCTGTCCGCATCCACCTCTTACAGGACAGGTGCCCCAGTGATGGCGTTTTTATCCCCTTTAGGGCCACGTGGGGATTCTCTTTGTGTTGGCTGCTATTGCACAGAAAGGTTATCAAGTAGAATTTACACGGTGCGATCAGTTTTTTTAAAATCATTGAATATGTTCCACCCTCATATATTTTATCTATTTCTGGCATTTTGGTTAACCCCCCCCCCCTTTACTGGACATCCACAACTCTAGGTGGCCTTAAAACACAACATGTACCTTTCCTCTGTCACCCAGCCCTCAGACCGTGAAAAAAAGCAAAAGCAAACTGTTCTGCTTCTATACCGCCCTATAGCGCTCAAAGCACTCTCTGAGCAGGTGACAGTTTAATTACGCAAGGTACAAATTGCCCCACTGCGGCCCGTGAGCTGCGTACTCATTTTACTGACCTTGGAAGGATGAGAAGCTGAGTGGACCTTGAGGCAGCTACCTGGGATTGAACCCCAAGTTGTGAGCACAGGTGCAGCTGCAGTAGAAATCAGCATAGGATAGGAAAAGGAAAACAAAATTTCCCCCCAAAATTATAAACAAATAAAATAAAGTAAGGGAAAGAAACTGAATGCTGGCAGCAGTCTTCCACAGCTGAGGTTGGAACGTGGGACAAGTGGCTAATTAGTGGGGGGAATGACCTTGTTGAAAAAAATTCAGTGTTTGGTAGTTTATTTGGACGGAGGAGGCCTCCTGGATCTCCAAAGGTGGATCACCCAGAAGGCTGAGCTTCAGTGTGTTGTTTGTAGAGAAAGGAGGATGGTTCTGTCCCACCACGCAATTATCTTGGTCTAAAGATTCTCCTCTGCCTTTGCTTATATCAGCTCTCCTGGCTCCTTGGAACCTTGGCTTATGTTTGCAGTATCTGTCAGTTGGGAGCGAGCCCCCCACTTTCCTTCTGGATAAGCCTCCCAGAGATACGTCCCTGGTGGCTGGTAGGACAAGATACGTACCTGCGTTTCTGCCCTAGTGCAGCTGTTCCTGGCCTTGAATCTCCAGCCGTTGGGCTAGAGTTGCCCCTCTTGACGGCTAGCAGCTAGGAGGGGATTAAAGTCGAGTTGTATTAGGCCTAGGAAAATAAATCCTGTTTATACATGAGAAAAAATGGGTGGGGCGTCTCAGAAAATTTGCACATTTCATGCGTTGTTTTTGTGGGCTCCCAGGCACTAATCCTTGGATCTCGATTGCATATATTCCGTCTTGCAGCCATTGTGTTAAAAAAAAATTCATCTCAGTATTGTTAAATTTCCAAGCAGCCAGACTGTTCTCAGTTTCAGCAATCAAGAGTTTGGTGCAAATTATAAGAGAGGAGGAAATGCTTGGTGCATCGTGCTTTTGTGTCAGAACCGAGATCTCTACAGGGGAATTGATAAATGTCTGTTGTGCATTTTCATTGTGCGGATGGACCGCGATTTGAGGGGGGGGGGCGGGATGATGTCAGGGGTGCCAAGATTCTTTCACACACACCTAGCCTGGAGGACTCCCCGCCCCCGGCTGGCAGCTGCTTCCGCTCACAGCTAGTCCTCTTAAATCTGCTGAATTTCTCCCTCTCCCCAGATCGCGACTGCTCTGTGTCTTTGCTACGGCTTCACTCCACAGATGCTACCCCCCGCCACTTCTGCCGCAGCCAGGAGGCCACCTCACGCCCCCTTGGCCACTCCGCGAGGAGCAATGCCAAAGACTGTGGTGCCCGATCTGGCCGGCGGGTGGCTAAGGCGGGCAAGGAGGATGCCCCCCTTCTGGGCAAGGGGTTCAACCCTCTCTGGAGAGCGCGCTTCCTTATGGACTTTGATGCCACGACGGGCCACGGGGTGTGTATGGTTTGCGAGTGCCCGCTCCGGCAAGTGGGCCTGGCCACCGTCAAGCAGCACATCCTGCAGTGCCACGCCGAGACCCTCCACCTGCCCCGGGCGGTCCGTCGCACCATCCGCGAAGTTTGGGAGAGCCGAGCTCAGCCCGCCACTCAAGCCCCAAGGAAATGAAAGGATGGCTATCCTCCCTTCACCACCACCACCACCACCACCACCACCCCCACCCCCACTGCCTTGGGGCATCCTGGGGGGACGATCCCCCCCCCCGGCTTCCCCCTCCGGATCTCTTGGGCGAGATCACCTTTCATTCCCATCCAGCGACCAGGCTGGCTTGGGGGCCCTTGGTTCCTGTAAGTAGTCTTAGCTTAAGCTGGAAGGAGGCACCTGCCTGGAAAAGGGTTTTACGAAAGAAAGAGCCATCCTGGAAAGAGGAGGATGACCGGGTTCAGTCCTAAATCGGGCTCCGCCCTTCTTCACCTGCTTAGTGACCCCCATCCAGAAGCTGGCCCGTTCTGAGGGTGATTTCTCCTCCGGAGAGCAAAAGGGACGAACCATGACGTCTCCCCCAGTTTGTCACTTCACCCGCTCTTGGCGTGCCAGCCACCTCTGACGACGGCCGCAGGGGAAGGAAGAAACGAGGCCGTCAGGATTTGGAAGGCCAGCCGAGAGAGAGACCAGTCACGAGCAGCCGCTGGAGTCAACGTCTCCCTTTCTTTACGGGCAAATGTTTTGTTGTTGTCGTTCTTGTTGTCGTTGTTGTTTTACCAAGTTCCAGGAGGGAATTTCCAAGCTACGCCCAGACCCCCTTCCTCCGCTCCTTGAAGAGGGCAGAAAGCAAAGCCACGGAACAGACCTGAAGGCTCTCTGGTTGAAATCTGCTACCTGCACCAGAAGAACTGCCAAAAACAAACAAACCACCCAAACATATATCTTTCAGTCCCTTTCTGTCACTGCTCTACAAAAAGCACGCAGGAGCGGCCCTGGTGGGGTTGCTGGGCTTGGTGCCTGGCAGTGTTCTTCGCAGGCGTCCGGTCGAGAAGGGGGCAGGCGGGCAAATGGAAGGAGCAGCCGTGTTACAGGCAAATTCTACAAAGGGACGATGCATTACCAGAAAAGGCAATAAATTATTTTTGTGATACATCCTGCCTTTGAGGCGTCCTTTCCTTTTCCTGGATAATCCTGCCTTCGGTTCTCTCTCAAACCCAAACTGGAGTGCCTCAAAGCCAGTCAGAAGGCCTTGGGCTGGCAGGGTCAAAAGCCTTCGGTCCAAGGCCTCCTTGTGGTTTTCTGCTACCGGTGGAACCTTGCCATTTCTTAGTTCAGCTCACTTGGCTGCCTGTTTATGGATGGGGACAACCCCACCCACCCCCTGCATGCTGGGCAGGCTTCAGATCAGACACAGCCCATCTGGATAGGTCAGAGGTCTGCCAGCCTGGAGCTCTCCTCTAGGGGAAGCACTCGCACTGTTCCCCACACTCTCGGCAAGAGGCTCCAGGCTTGCAAGTTCTCCATTGGGGGCATGAGGTCCAGAATTGGGCCTGGAGCCGATGGCCAGCAGTGGCTTGGCTGCTCTTAAAGAAATTTCCTTTTGGGGAGAGGAGGTAGCCATGGTGCGGCAGGTGGCACAGAGTGTTGCACGGAGAGGCGAGGTGCTTTTAGATAGCGTGGTGTGCTTTTTGTATCCTTCAGGAGGATGTTCTAAGGGGAGACCCACTGCACTTGGAGGGCCTGGTGCCCCTGTTGAAACGCAGCCTGGCGGCCCCTCTGTCACAGCCCTTGTTGAAGCGTCCCGTGGAGGCAGGACAGCCATCTTTGGAGGTATGTTACTTGAAAAGAAAAGGGAAAGACTTTATATCTTCACTGGTTGTCACGTAGTAGAGCTGATTGATGGTTGTCATAAGATGACAGTACTGAATTGTCCCCAGTGCTGTGGTTGCAATTCCTGCTGTCTGCCATCAGGGAGCGCCCTTCACCAAGGGAGAGGTGGTGTCATGTCAAGGGACCGTCTGCAAATGAGCCCAGTGTTGGAACCCCCCTGCGGCGTGCTTGTGGCACTTCCTCACCCCCCTGCACCCCCTCCTCCCGTTCAATCCCTGTGCCAGACACACAAGCTGAGCTCTTTGTCAGCCCATCAGTGGAGACCACGTGCTGCCCAAAGGCTGCTGCCGCCGCCGCCAGGGGGGGCCACTGTTTTACCGCAACCGGCCCCTCCGTGTCGTCATGGATGGAGGCAGCTTGAGCCAGGAGCCCCGTCTTGCCTGCCCCTGGCTCAGACCTGGAGGGAAATGGCCTCAGCTGCGCCCGAGCTGGTTGAGGAGCCTTGCAGTGGCTGTTCTGCAGCTGCTTCAGCTGACCTTACCAAGGACCTGGATGAAAAGCGGGGTCCCTAGCAGCCTATCCTTTGCTAGACCGAGACTGAAACGCCCAGCCCGCGTATTTGGATCTCCCGGCCTCTCCCACTCTGTATTTTTTCTTTAACCGTCCAACTGGAGAAAACATTCCGTCGATCCTGAAAAGTGTGTGCCTTTTGTGCACTTAACCACTGCTGAGTCTAGTGAAGGAGGCTTGCTCATGGGTGGGTGTTGCACTCTCTTTTCCTCGTCTGGATCAAGGCCGCGGACTCTTCCTTCTTGGTGTACCTCCTAGTCATGTGCCAAGAGCGGTGCTGGTTTCCAGCCCTTGGCGCTCCAACGGTTGAGTCGGAACTCCCCGCCGGCATATGGACCCGTGATGTGTGTGTGTGTGTGTGCGCTCGAGATGTTGATATTAATATTCTCCTGTAGCCAATACCATTGACTAGCATTGCCACCGCCTGGGCAGCCCCGCGGGAGCAGTTGTTTCGATTGCACGCCAGCCCCAAGAGAGACCAAGCCACGGGTTACAAAAAGAAAAAGATCACGTTTAATAAATTACAACACAGGCCATCCACTTGGGCCCAATAAATAACAAGAGACAAGATCCAAAGAGAAACAGCAGAGGATTTGGGGGAAGTCCCATCACAACCCTCCCCCCCCCTCCTCAAACTTGGCACCCTCCAGGGATGCTGGGTCACGCTGTGCCTACGATCCCCCCCTCCCTCCGGCCACCGTGGCTGGGGATTATGGGAGTGAGAGTGGCAGCCACAGCCACATGGGCTTCCTGCCCAATCCTAACCGGGGAAGGTGTTCTACTCGCGAGCAAGAGGGCCACAACGCACAAGGAGGCACCAGGAAAGGGAAGAGGAGAGGGATTGCATCGCAGTGGATGCTGTGCAGTTCGGACGACAACGGAACCTGGCAGCTCACAAGGGGAAGAAAAAACCATTGCCAAGATGTGTTGCAGAGGTGTGTGTGTCTCGCGTGAGATTTCTAAGTCATTTTAAACGAGCCATCTCCATTTCCCAAGTCTTTCTTGAATTCTGCCAATTCACCACCAGGCTCAATCCTCGGAAGTGTAGCAATCGGTCTGGGGGCTCATTTTTTCTGATTGCACACCCAAGGAAAAGGGAGATGCCTGGAAGACCCGCCGGAGGGAGCCAAACCCATCGTAGAAGGCAGCAGGGGAGGACAAGAGATACTTTGAAATCAACCAGCATCCACAAAAACATGTATTGCATGTGAAAAATGAGGAAGGGGGAAGAGCCACACACCCGTTTGCTTGCGCCACCCCATGGGGAACTCAAGAGTTAAAGCTTAGGGAAGGTGACACGCACGCACACAAACACGCGTGCACACACACACACACACACTCACACAAGGTCACTGAACCAGGGCTTCCCTCTATTCCTTCCCACCACCACCGTCCAGACTGGAGCTGGTGGCTTTACCACCTCCGGAGGGTCCCGGCTCAGGCCAAGCCGATGGCAAGGGGACCCTCCTTGCTTTTCTCCGCTTTCCCTGCCCTGTTGTTCCGAAGGTCACACACACGTGTGCCCGCGCACCTAAACATAGATTCTGGAAGACGGCAACTCCAATTGGACCGTGACCCTGAGAAAGGGAAGAGCCCCTAACCTCTGTCGGCGGAAGGAGGGGGGCTCGGCTCTTGCCCCCCAACCCCCCCACTCCTCTCCTGACACAGTGACTATTTTGAGACCCAGGCCTCCTCTAACAGGTTGTGGTCAAGAAAATAAAAGAGGCAGCCATGCCGTTTAGATATATAAAAAGACAGTGGCACGGGGGTGCCCCCCCCTCACTCCCGAATCCCCTCCCAGGAAAAGGGAGTAAAAAACAGTTGAAAATATTCGTGTTCCCAGCTTTCCACCCACTGGAAAAGGTCTCCTCTAGAGGAGGTTGTGTGATCCTGAGCATTAAATTCTGGTCATTGTGGGAAGGAGGAAGGTGTCTCGCCCGCAAGGCCCACCACCCCCAACTCCACGCAGGGGGGGGGGCGGCGGCTAAATGCTGGGGGCTCCCAAATCTCTTTGCCACTCAGGACGGGAAAGGGACGTCACCCCCAGGTACAAAAAGGATCCTGGAAAGCATTAACACACACACACACCCCGAAATTGATGCACACACCCTCTCACTCCCCACCTCAATAAATTAAACCCAGCGAGATCCCACACACACGCTCCCCCACCCCAGACACACACACACACACACACATCCCTCCCAACCCCACCCACCTACCCACCCCGCACTGATACCAAGGTAAGAAAATTGTGATAAGCCAACAGGTGCGTAGAAAGGAGAATGCCCCCACAGGTGTTGACACTGGCAGTGAGCTGGCATTGCACATGGACAGCTTTCTGTGCCATAAGCCCCCCCCCAATATATCCCAGCTTGTTTTGTGTTTGTTTTCGGGGGGGGGGACCAGTGGGGCACGGTTAAGAAGCCTCTCTCAGGATATAACCTCATCCCAGCCCTTCTGTCTCCACTGGCGTCCGTTGTAGTCAATTTCTATGCCACCTGTCGACTCTTATTGCACGCTCATTCCCCCCCCACTTCTGTCCAGCCCTGAGATTGACAGCGGTCGACCCCCTCCCTCCCCCAGTCCTTCGTCCCCCGCCACCCCTACCTCCCCCCCGCCACCCCACCCCTCGGTCTCCCTTCACACTTCAGTCTCCACTCCGGCCAACTTAGGGGTGAGGATCCGGGGGGTGACCCCCGTGTTGAGGTCCGTTTCAAATTCCAGCAGCTGCCCCATGAAGTTCAAGTTGGGGGAGATGATGGGTCTCCGGCCCTTGACGTATTTGTAGGCGTCGCCCATGGTCATGAGGGTGTGCTTCATCAGGTAGGCGATGACAATGGTGGCAGAGCGCGAGACGCCCGCCTGGCAGTGGATCAGCACCCCTTTGCCGCTCTGGTGGGCCTCCTCTGGAGGAAGGAGAAGAAGCAGCAGGAAGAGCTTTCATTCACAGGAGGAAATAGAGAAGCGTTCCCTGAATCACACCCCACCCAGTTCCCCATCAATAAGATTCCACACCCCACCCCACCCCACACACATTTTTCCAA
Source organism: Phrynocephalus guinanensis (assembly GCA_037367245.1). Classification (NCBI taxonomy): domain Eukaryota; kingdom Metazoa; phylum Chordata; class Lepidosauria; order Squamata; family Agamidae; genus Phrynocephalus; species Phrynocephalus guinanensis. The sequence continues at coordinate 12,186,024 of CM074754.1, read as the reverse complement.
CCCAGAAGTACTTTCGCCACTGCACAGTTCCCTCCTTGGCTTACTTCCGTATATAAGACAACCCTCAATTTTCAACCTAACAAGTTTTAGACAAAAAACAGAGTCTTGTATGTGAAAAAAAATGCTGTATTCTGATATCCTACACAGCTAAATGGTCTGTTTGCTGAGAATGAGCCACGATTTAGCTCCAACTGGACAAATGAGATGTAAAAATCAGGGGCTCTTTTTTTTTAAAGCCCAAAGTAGCTGACAAGATATGTAATTTCAAGCTAGTTTTATGTACTTCTGGTCTCACCTGGCCGAGCAGGGGTCATTCGCCTCAAAGTGCCCCGTGGAGAGTGGGCGGGAAGGTCCCTACGTGGTTGTTTGAAGGACTGGGACGGTAAAAACACCACCTTTCCTTAAGAGGCCGCTTCACAACATCCCTGCTCCGGGCCTCAACTCAAAGCAACTGCCTGGCACTTGTTTTCATCTTGCCAAGAACTTGACATCTAAGAACGAACTCCTGGCAACTTCCATCTTTTGAGCTTTTGGTACAGCTCTGAGGAAGAAGGTATTGCCCCCGAAATATGAGCAATGCTTTTGTTATTTTGCTAGTAGCCTAAAAGGTTTCACCTGGTCTGGTTTTGTATTTGGTTTTTGTGACGGCTGTTCCCCAGCTTGTTTTTCGTGTCTCAAAGTGCCTCTCAAGGAAACTTTTAAAAATCTGGAGCTTTAGAGGAGGAAGCCACACCCACCTGACCCGATTCTCTAACCGCTTTCTTTTCGCTCGCCCCCCCCCAGACCTTCTCCCAAGAAATTTTTGTCTAAAGAGGGCCGCGTCCCCTACCGATGAATTCAAAGGCCTCCTCAAAGTATTGGCGCAGGTCCTGGCGGTGGTTGTCGGTAGCGGGCAGGCGTTTGTAGCGGAGGCGTCCGCTGTCGGCGTGGTAGAGGGGCAGGTGGGTGGTGACGTTCAGGACGTGGCCCACGTTGAGGCTGAGCATCCGTTCGAGGTCCTGGGCGTCCCGTTCGTTCCCCAGGAAGAGGAAGGGAAGGATGGGGCTCAGCTCGGCGTTCTCCAGGTCCGGCGTGAGCAGGGGACCCAAGTCTTCCGGGCTGTCGGCCGCTTCCGATCCCGCCAGGCTGCCTGGGGTGGGAAAAAAAAACACGTGGAAGAAAGGGGCTCAGCAGGTAGCAAGAGGAGGCACGGGCAAGGACTGAAGCTTGTTTAGCGCTACAACACTCGGTCTGCTCCAATTCTGATTAGCTGGTTGGTTTTGACAAAAATGTGGACTTTTGAATGGAAGGGTTCTCTTCCTTTTCTTCCCATGGAGGGGCTCTGAAAGCTTGCAATGGTTGAAGGTCGGCCATGCTTTTCTGTTTCATTACTTCATCATCTCTGGCACCCGTCCTCCTCCTCCTCCCCCCCCCCGGCCAACGGATGCCAAGTGCATTCTCTCGAGAAGTTTCCTCTATAGCTGGCATGCTTTGTCTCAGCGAAAGCAAGGTGGGTCATTTGGGGTTGGGGGGAGGCTGAGTCCAGGATAGCTCTCTCTCTCACACACACACAGGGTCCCTGCCTTGGAACATCTGCTGGTAAGAGGACACCCCCCAACCCTATCTAGCAAGAAGGGTTGGGGGTGTTTGGTGGGGGGGGCGAGGGAAGGCGTGCCGCAGCTGCTCCGAGACATGATGTAATGTGACCAGCTGGGCTGAGTTCATTCTGGTTCAATGGGCACTCGAGAGGGGGGGGGGGGGGCTATAGGCATGATTCCTCTACCACCACCACAACAACAACACACACAACACACACACACACACACACAGCCTCTTCCTCCTCTCTCTTCTCTTGCCATCTGGAGGCCCAACTGGGATGAGGTCACCACCAAAGAGAAGAGAGGGAAACATGAAACCCAGAGGAGCTTCTGGAACCTTGCAAATCAGACCCTCCACCTCCCATTTGGCCCATGGAAAACATGGCTGGAAATACTAAAAGAGGAGCGTACCTTGCTCAGAGCTTAAAAACATTACTTTTGGGGAGGGGGGGAGCTCCCAGAATGCTGGGAGTTATAGACCGAACAAAGAAAGGTTTGGCCTCAGGGAATCATGTTCTCTCTCTCTCTCTCTCATGCAAACCAAAAGGTATATACTATACATAGTTCAACAAGAGATCTGCTTCTAGAATAGAAGGGCAGAAGCTTCAAAAACAGAGGAAGCTCATGGGGACAGGGGACAACCTTCCACAGTTTGTTTCCTTCAGCACCTGGTGTTTAGAGATATGCTGCTCCTGTATATAGAAGCTACATTTTAACTCAGTGTCTCCAGGTTTCCCCTTCCCATAGGGCAGTGGTGGCAAACCTTCGGCACTCCAGATGTTTTGGACCACAACTCCCACAGTTCTTTGTTACTGGCAATACAAGCTTGGAATTCTCGGAGTTGGGGTCTAAAACTCCTGGGGTGCCAAAAGGTTCGCCACCCCTGTCATAGGGTGTTGCTTCTGCAGTCATACGCATGAGTCAGAGTGTGTCCTCCAAGCTCTTCCAGGGATGCCGAAAACCATGGATGGATGGATGGATGGATAGTTTTTTAAAAACCTAGAAAAAAATCTTATGTATTACCAGAACTGTCCACTGGAGGGCACCAGAGACCCTCTTATGTATTAATTAACAAGAATCCACAGTACACTCTGTCTCCTCCTAGTGGCCAGTTCCAGTGATACATGTGAAAATATTTTGTTTCTGGATATCTTTCTCTTAATATTTTTAATATTTCCAAACTGGATAAGTACTGATACTGCTGGATTTGGCGGTTCTACTCTAAAACACCCTCCCAACACCAAGTGATTACCAGTGAGGCTTCTGTCCCCCTTACCTCTCTTGCCCGATCCTTCTTCTTGCCCATCTTTGTGCAGCAAGTCCAGCACCAGGTGGAGGTTCGGGGAGGGCTGGGTCTTGCGAGGCTTGAGCGGGCTGGCGGGTGGAGGCTCCGGAACCACACAGCGGCTGGGTTCCTTCGACCAGAGGCGCTGGAGCGAGGAGTCCCTGCAGTCACACCCTCCCCGGGAGATGAAATCCAGCATGGCCAGCTTGCCCTGCTGGAGCCGCCGCCGCCCGGCGGCTTCGGCCACCCCAAACCGCATGGCCCCCTGGAGCTGGTGCTTGGTGTATTCCATCAGGTGGCGGCAGTCCAGGATCAAGGGGGAGGCTCGGGGTGGCTCCTTCTCTGCTGCTGCAGCGGCGGCGGCGGCGGCTGGGCCCGAGACTTGGTCATCTTCTTGGCCAGCTCGTCGGGCCAGATGGTGCGGACGCTGTAGTCGTCGTCGTCATCCCCGCCATAGCAGCTGGAGGCTGGGGACGAGCCCGCTCGGGGGTCGTAGGCCACGATGGGGTCGCTGCTGCAGAAGCTGCAGGAGGAGCTGGCCGACTGGACGGAGGGGTAGCAGGCCAGGCAGGCCAGGGAGCGCAGGGCGGCCGGGGCGGCGCAGGGCAGGCAGCCCAGCCTCTTGAGGGAAGGAGGGCTGCAGCTGGAGCCGCTCAGGGAGTGCCGGCTGGAGCGGCAGGAGAGGCAGCCCAGGGCGCGCAGGCCGGCCGTGGGGCTGGCGTCGTCACAGCAGCGCATCAGGCGCCAGCAGCCCTGGCAGCCGCACGTCAGGGGTCGCATGGTGCCCGACGGGCTGGGGAGGCCGGAAGAGCTGGCCGAGGTGTCCAGCAGGGCCGGCTTGGCGTTCTCCTTGAAGCACCGCTTCTTGAGCTTGTTGGTCTGGGGCCAGAAGACCTTCAGCTGGGGGGGCAGCGGGGGGCCCTTCCTCTCCCCCTCCTTAAGGTCCAGCTGCAAGGAGAGGCTCCTCTCCGGCCGGCGCACGGGGGCCCCTCCAAGCGTGAGCTTGATGTCGATGGTGTGAGAATGGTTGGGTTGGAGGATGCTGCTGCTGCGGCGGGGCTGAGGCTCCTTGTAGGGGCCCTTGGGGGCCGCCGGTGGGGCCTGGCTGGGCGGTTTGGAGACCGGTGGGGAAGGAGGAGGAGGTGGAGGCGGCAGTGGCGGTGGCTTTTCGGCGCCACCGTTGTGCGCAAAGCTGTGGTTGAGGCGCAAGGCCAAAGTCTTGGGTCTCTGCAGCACGCCGATCCGTTCTTCCAGGGGCGAGGGAGGCATCGGGAAAGGTGAGCTGCGAAAACAGGTCAAGGGAAGGAAGGAAGGAAGGAGGAAGGCAACAAGAAGAGAGGGAGGGAGGGAGAAGAACACACGGGTCAAGACGTTGCCTGCATGTTTATTTGATTTATTTATTTTTATAAGATTTTCCCAAATGGGGACTCAAGGCCATTAACGAATGTGAAATTCCACAGTACCGAGTTCAAAGAAATAATAATCGGTTCCAAAGAATGAACATAAAAATAAGGAACAACCAAACAGCGGAACCCAAAGTTAAAAAGACAAACTAACAAACAATTCGGGTAATAATATTGAAGCAAGATGGCAAAAAGAAAAATGGTCGGATATAAAACTCATAATTCCTACTCAAATAATAAATCAACCCCCTTGATCTCTGAATGCAGCCGTATAAAGCCAGGATTTTAGTAAGTTCTTAAATGCTGGGAGGGACTCTGCGGTCCTCATGTCGCTTGGGAAATTTTGTTTCCTTGTGTTGAGGCACTTCCTCAAATGTGCCGGCGTTGCAATACCAACATGTTGACAAAACAGACCGTTGTTTCCTCCCCAGTGTTTTTGCCCTTCTCTTCAACTGGGGAGTCAGTTTGCCCGAAGGCCACTCAGGCTGGCTCTTCTCCCAGGCAGAAGGGTGCAGAAACGGGGCCCCTTGACTCCGGGCTCCATTGCCAGAGGCTCCAACTGGCTGAGCTGAGCTCTCCAGCCATCGAACCACTGCGGCTATGTCTAGTAGTCCCTTCCTTCTCCCCCTTAACTAGTCCTCCTCCTGACGCAGGCTTGGGACCATCCAAATTTAAACATCCCCCCCCCTTGCCGTGCCTGGCATGCAAAAGGGTCGGTCTGCCAGCTCACAAAATCCCACCTTGACCGTTATTTGGCGGGAAGGCTGCCTCTGTGCCTACAGGCACATGCATTGTGGATGTGTGTGCACATGCACACATACACACAAGCACACACGCACACATTTGGCAAAGAGCTAATGCAAACGAGGCCTCACAACCTTCATGGCATTTGCGCTCTCAACGCAATCGGAACAAATCTGCTTTGCTCTTTGGCTCCTGTTTTGTAGCCGACGGGAGACGGGAAGGATGTGATCTGAGTTGGCTTGGGTTTTCTGTGGGTCTCCTCCCCTTCTGGTTTTATGTTGATAATGCTTTGCTTTATAAACACTCCCCTTTCAAAACCCATCATATATTCTTGACGCCTAAAGGTTGTTTTTGTGTGCAATGTTTTCTTTTTTAAAAAACCCCCACCTCTGAGTCAAGAGGCAGTAAGCAGTGAGGGAATTTGAGCCTTCGCACGCCCCCCCCCCCCAATCTCCTTTTTTAAAGCATGTTTGCAAAATATATTCTGGGTAGAAATTGGGTCAAATTTTGCAGAAGCTCTTTCTGAGAGAAGGAACTGTGGTGGATTCCTCCCCCTCCCAAATCTTTGCTACTGGGGAGCACGAGGAGGAGGAGGAGGAGGAGGGAAAGATGAAGGGTTGGCCTCTTCTCTCCCCCCCCTCTCTCCCCCCTCCTCATTTTTCCTGGTTGCTCCCACCCTCTGCTTTCTTGACGCCTCCATCCCCCCCATCCAACACTCCTCATTTCCCCCTTGGCACCCCCACTTCCTTTTCCGCCACACACACACACACCCCCCGCCCCCAGCCCGTCCACAAAATCATGGCTGTGGGCTCTCCTCCTCTGCCTGCCCACACAAATGCAAAATAAATAAATTAAACAAATCAATAAAAAGCGAGCCCCCCCTTCTCTTTCTCCTCGGTGGTGGGGGCGATCGTTTGGAGACAACAAGAGCCCTTGCCGAACGCGACATTAATCCGGGGCGACAGCGCTGTTATTCCCATCCACTGTGTACACTGCAAGCCGGGGGGAACCGGGCATGACAGCGAACTCCCCCCCCCCCAGCAGTGGTTTGGCGGAGGGTGATGGGGGAAAGGAAAGGCTCTCGGTGGGTTGTGCACACAAGCCGTCGGGGCGGGGGGGGGAGCTTGCATCTGTACTACGCTTTGGCTAAGCTGGCCCCCTCCAGCTCTGTGCCCCACCTACGAGGAGGGTAGCTGCAATGGAGGGGAGGACAAGGTAGAAAACCCACTCCAGGTTTACAAACATGACCTCTAGCCTTTGGGTCATAGCTGTGGATGGGAAACAAAAGGAGAGCAATGCAATCGCATGATCCTAAACACCTCAAGGACTCCCTGTGCATCTGATTCCCCTCCACCTTCATGGCCACCCAAGGTCTGGCTGCGTGCCTGTCTTGTCCTCTTGTCCTCCCTCCTTCCTGCTTCCCTCCCAGGAGGATGGCACCCAAGAGAGCAGATGCTCTCGGGAACATACGAGGCGTCGTCGTGTACCCAGACAGACGGGTTTGTCCGTCATTCTTCACGTGCTGGTATGATCTCCTGGGCCTGGCAAAACTTCAGGCAGAGAGAAGCCTTCCCCATTACTTCAGCCACTGTTTGATCCTTTTAAAAATGACAGACAGACACACACACGCGACAGACAGACAGACACACAGACACACACACACACACACACACAACTGGACATGTTGGGGATTGAACCGGAAAACAGCTGGCAGGCAGAGCAGGTGCTGTTCTCTCCTGAGCCATGACCCCCTGCTGGGTGGCTGTGGGGCGGATGGTTAGGGTCATGCAAATGCATCCTTTCAAGTCCGAGCGTGCAGCACCTGTTCAGCGACATTCTTCTCGTTCTAGTTCAAGGTTTTGCATCCGGGGATCATGAACATTGCTATCGTCGTTCTGCCCCTTTTCGCAGGCGGGGGGGGGGGGGGGGGGAGGCCGATCGAGTGACGTTTGCCTGCCCTGCCTGGCAGAGTCCAAGCTGGAACCTGCAGCGCCTGGATCGGGCGCCCTACCCAGGTCAACGCTCCTTCCTATGATCCCACGGGGCTGCCAGGAACCAGGTCAGTTGCCATGTCTCATGCCAACTTCAGATTGACACCCACCCAACACACACACACACACACACACACACACACACACACACACACACACACACACACACACACACACACACACACACACACACTTTTGGGAGACCAAGGGTCACCTGTAGCTCAGGCATTGTCCAAACTTTGGCCCTCTTGATGTTTTGGACCACAACTCCCAGAATTCTAAGCTTAGATTTCCAGTGTTAAAGGACTCTGGGAATTGTGGTCCAAAACATCTGGAGGGCCGAAGCTTGGACATGCCTGCTGTAGCCGCTCACTGTCCGTCCCGTTCCCCCCCGCCCCCCAGACGAAGGGGGTGAAAAAGGAGCTCTCCACAGCTCCTCCTGTACAGTCACACAACAATCCTGTTAAGAAATTGCTGAAATGCTGCCCTAAATGCCGCTTTCCCTTCCACCAGCCATGCTAAGAAAGAAATCTGTTTGGGGCAAGGAAATGCTGCCCCGCTTTCTTAGAAAAACTGTCTAACTAAGGCCTTGCCAGCACTTGCAGTTGCACAAACGACAACAACAATCAAGGCGACTGTGATTACAACGTTGCACGTAAGGGCAGGTTGTTCCTTCCTTGTGCATGGAAAGAAACCTTGCAGATGCTTTGCCCACTCTTGCGTAAAGCACCTCTCTCTCTTTTTCCCTGCTCTCTCTGTTTCTGCTTCTGACACTTCACACTCAGGCTGAAAAGAATAGACCGACAGGAACCGGGCGTTTTCCTCTCGCTTGCCCTCCCCACACCTGAAGTTCTGCTGGTTTGCATCCCTGGTCGGCAAGCGCTGCTCCTCAGCCGGCCCTACCTTCCAGGGCTGTTGTGAGAAGATGCCAGTCCCTGAAACCTGTTTCCAAGGGAGGATCCTTCCTGCCTGGCTTGCGTTTGCAGAAGGAGACCTGCCTGCACCCCAGGGGTACGTTCCCTTGGGTGGCACTGACATAGCCAGGGAAAACCGCACACGCACACAACACTCATGTGTGTGTGCCCGGACTCCTTGTGCCCACCCTCTTTCTAGGTCAGAGGAGAGGAGGCACACACACACACACACACACACTTGCCTCCCCCCCCTTCTCCAGGACTCACCCAGCCTGCAAGCGGCCGCTGTCCGACTCCTTTCCCTTTAGGCCGCCGTTCTGTGCCACAGTCCCCTTTTCCCAAGAGTTGTGTGGTGCCTCTAAAAATACCACCCTGAGCTCATAGCCTGGCAGCGCCCAAAGAGGGCATCGGCCTCCTCCGGTTTCACCCCGCCATGAGATCACCGCTTGGCCCTGGATGTGCTGGGTGGCTCGGTGGGACGGGGGGGGGGAGGAAAGGCCAAGCGCCGGGGCAGTAGAGAGGGTTCCCGCAAGACTCTTCCCCTTCCCCTTCCCCTGAACCTCCCGTCTTCCTCGCTGTAGCGCACTCTAGTCACCTTGGGATTACCCCGGCTACCACTCCCAAGGGTGTCAAGATGTGAAATCTTGAATATACAGAGCATGTGGGTTGTAGAAAAAGCAGCCCTGAAAATATGCACTGCCTTTAAAAAAAAAAAAAATGAGGTTTGCAGAGCAGTTTACTGCAAGTCCTCCAAAACAACTAGCTAGCTCCAGTCTAGAAGCAAGGCTGCGGCACAGTAACATTGTCCGTTTACTCTGCCTGGCAGTTGGCCGTAGAACAACTACAAAGGGTTGAATTGAGAAGGAATTGAAATAACTGGTCTTGTAATGAGCAGATGGGTGCAATGTGTTGATGTGACTAGCGGTGTTAAACGTCCTGTGATCTGCCCTGCTTTGTTTGACTAGGCCCCTGTAAGTCTTAGCCCATTGAAATCCATAGCCTGTGTAACCTGTTCGCAAGAAGCAAGCTTTTAAAACCAGAATAAAACTTTCAGCGAGCGGCTCCAACTCCGCCTCTTCCAAGGGCACCAAAGCAGCAAGGGCACACAGAGGCACGGCCACTGAATTTGCATTCAGTCCTGCTAGTGTCACCTCAGTTTCACCCAAAGAGGGAAAATGGGACCACAAATTCCCCTGCAAAGGCAGATGCTCGGTCCTGGGTGGGTCATTTGCACCAGGCAGGGTGACCTTGGATACTTACCAGCCTCAAGCAGGTGTGAACTGGTTAGTCCACTAGAAGCCAGCGAACTTGGGGGACAAAGAGGAGCCGAGATCTAGGGAAGGATCCTTCAGCCTAAGAACCAACGGTCTCGAAATGCTCCACCAAAGGGTGGCTGCCTGTATTAGTCTGTTCCAAGCAAATGTTTAGAGATAAAGAAATGCATTCTAGCGCGAGCATTTGTGGAATCACAAGCCCCTTTTATCCCCCCAAAATGTCACGCTATAATAAATTTCTCCATCTTTCACGTATCTCTTCATTGCTAGTTTGTCGCTCCCTTTGTTTTAAAAGCGTGTTTGCGAAAACAACTCTCCTGAATTTCCCTTCCAAAATTGCAACACAGTACTGGAAGAACGCTCAGTTAACCCAACAGCTAGCAATGCTTTCTGCCCGTCGGACTATCTTCTACTCTGTTCGGTTCTGAGGTTCCCGCTTGATTCCTGGATTCAGATCTCTCTCTGTCTGTGTAAATGTCTACAGTTTCGTTTCACAGTTTTTAATGAGCTGGAGAGGGGGATTCCGCAGGCCTAATGTCTCCTCCCCTACACCTGATCCTAAATAGCTGATACTTTATATCTAATGGGATCCTCTTCCTTCTCTCTCCAGATTATTCATCCTGCCCGGTGGCACCTCTACAAAATTTGAGGCTTCTACCAGACTTACCTGGAGGCGCAGGGGCTGAACATCAGACCTTTTGGCAGACAGAGCGCAATATTCGACCAGGATTTAGTGCTACGGTTCTCGTAAAAATAGCAAGTAAGTTCCTAGTCCTCAAGATTATGACAGGAAGCTGATTTAAACTGGCCCGTTTATTTTTCACGCTTGGCTGGGTTGTGCGGTCCCCACACTCATCTCTGCTTGAGTTACACAAGGGTGTATTGAGGCCCCTTGATTCTTAACTCCATTTCCTACCCTCTTGGATGGTGACGGTGGAGGCAGCTACGCTTGAAAACAAGAGCATTTAAAAAGAGAGAGAGAAAGCTGCCTTGCCAAGGTGCCAAATGATTCCGTTGCCCACCATGTGCCCAGCACAAGAAAGGAGGAGATCCATGCGTGTTCCTAAGAACGGCATTCTTAAAGAATATTGTGCCTATGGGAGCATTTTCCAGCTTAGCTATTTTTGGTGCCTAATATTCATGAGCAAATTTCTGAGACTTTCCATGAGTTTTCCCCAAAGTGCTTCCCATAGGAGATGACCTCGTCATCCCCAGAGCCTCCCTCTGAAGTGGGTCCCTATAATTGCCTCCATTTTAGAGGAGGAAAGACTGAGGCCAAGGCCAAGTGGCAGGTTTCAGTCTCAAGACGACCCAGTTTCTCTCTTGATTCCTGACCCCACCCACCCCCGGGCATTTGTCACTCGGCTCCGTGGGAGCCGGGTGGGCGACATGCCCCTGCCGTCTACTCTGGCTGCATGCTTCTGCATGGTATAAAACTTTTATGGCATGGGTGGCCCGCCTGTGCACTTTGCATTCTGCCACCTTTCTAGGTGTGCTCAGGGATGTATGCAGTGCATGGGGCTGGGGATGATGGAGCCTGTAGTGTGAGGCATAGGGAGGGGGCTGGGTGGGCAGAGGCTGCTCTCGGTCTGGAAAAAAAAAAGGGCATCTCTTTGAAAAGGACCACGGCAGTCCCGACCACAGGAGGAAAGGATGCAGGCGAGAGAGGGGCAACCAGCCACCTGCCCCCCCCCCCCAGTGGGCCGATCTGCTTTTGTCTCTGGGCACATGCCTTGTGCATTAAGACACAACCAGCTTCTGTGCAGGGGAGCAAACCTCTCTGCATGTGAGCCCAGGCACACGTGTCATGGGGGTGGGGGGGGCACCTACCTTCTCCCTGCCGTTCTTGCACCCATCATCTCTATATGAAACTGCGCGGCTCTTGTCCCCAAAACCACTATGGCATCACCAACTTAAAAATAACCCCAACTGTCATCCTGGCATTCAGAGGAAGTCAGGGTACCTGTAAGGGGAGAACCACCCGGTGGCCACTGCCCATCATCACCTCGTCTAACCCCCCCCCCCGGTCCAGACCCACCAAGGAGGGAAAGGGGGTCCCTTCTTCCATCCCACCCATCCTTTTCGCCTTCTCCCCCCCCCTCCGCTCAGCTTTTGGCAGTAGCTCCTTCCCTTGTTCCTCCTACGCATCCCCCCAAAAAAAGGGATGATCGGACACAACAAAGCAAAGCGACAGCAGACGCAAACAAACACCCACTCTTCCCTCCTCGCCACCTTGGCAGAAATAAAAGCAACACTCAGTCTTTTTCTCTCCCCCCCCCCCAAAAAAAAATTGCATCCCTCTGCTTCTTGCCCTTCCTCCCCCTCCGAACCTTCTTCTCCTGGTTTTGCTCTGGCCAGGCACCTGGCAGGCTGTAAGATGGACCACCTCTGGAAGAATCAAGGTCTCCCCCCCGCCCTGCTCAAAAAGCGTACCGCTGCGCCCCCCCCCCCCCAGGATTTACCAAGGCAGGCACGGGGGATGCCTCCCAAAAGGTAAATATTCCCTTCTAGGTCACCTCTCCCCTCCTCTCCTCGTCTCGATCTCTCAGCTCCAAACCAATGCAGGCGGGGATCACTTCCACCACACGCCGTCATCCGTCCATCCCGGTCCCCTCGGGGCATCCCCCCCCCGTCGCCGCCCCCTCCTCCAAATATACACCGTGCAGATCTGTCTCTAATTTCGTTAAAAGACGTCAAGGGGTTTACAGTTCCAAGGAGTAACTCCCGCATCCGGCCAGTCCCTCCCCCTTGCAAGAAATAAAAAAAAAGGGGGGGGAGGCAGATTTCCTCCCCGGCCACCCACCCCAATGCCAGCCCTGTTTTGCTCACCTGCATCACACTCTGAAGCTGAAATCCATGAGGAGGAGGAGGAGGAGGAGGAGGCGGATTTGGGGGGCTGGGGGGGGGGCGTCGGTGGGGCGTCCGAGGGTCGGGCAAGGCTCTTCTCCGGCTGCGCTCCTCGGAGCCTCCCCTCCCCTGGGTGGGTGCCTCCGAGGGATGCCTGCGGAGCCTTAAGACCTTCCTAATATTCTGAATTAATTGGATCTTTGTTTTAAGATCTCTCTCTCTCTGCCACCCCCCCCCGCCGGTCTCTCTTTTCCTCTCTGTTTCTCTTTGTCCACCTCTGCCCCGATCCTTGCAGCGCCTGCCTTTGACGTGGTGGGGCTTCGGGGGTTGTGTTGTGGTGGTGGTGGTGGTGGTGGTGGTTGCTGCTGCTGCTGCTGCTGCTGCTGCTGTTCTCCCTGGGTCTTCTTTGGGGCGATGATCAGCAGCAGCAGCAGCAGCTCTTCCATGCAAAAGCCGGAGCGAGGAGGGGAGGGCAGGGCGGGGGGGGGAAATCGATGAGAGAGAGAGAGAGAGAGAAAAGGAAGGGGTTTGTAAGGGTGACATCATCGGGAGCCAATCGGGAGCCGGCCCGGCTTTTCCCGGGGAAGGTGACGTCGCCGGGCAGCACGTGACTCCGGCGGGCCCTTTCATTCATTGGGAAACAGGCGGAGGGGCGACCCGGCCGAGGAGGAGGAGGAGGAGGACGGGGGTTGGGGGGCGACGCGAAATAGGTAGCGGAGAAAGAACTACACATAGGGAGAGCCAGGCTGATCTCCGGAGAGAAGCTCTTAATTTTCTGGCTCTGGGCTTCTTAAGAGCAACCCAAAGCATTGCATATATATATATATATATTGCAACTCTTATAATGTATATATTGCAACAATATAATATGCATATTGCACCTATCTATTACTTCATATTAATTCTGGCTCTGGGCTTCTTAATAGCAACCCAAAACACTGCATTTGTGTGTGTGTGTGTGTGTGTGTTTATATATATATACAGTGGACCCTTGTATAACAAATGGTTTGTATAACATAACATCTGTACAACATAAAAAATTCCAGAGATAGGGGAAATTTGCTTAACAGAATTGTCTGTGGGGCGAATCCATACAACATAATTAGGGACGGATTACTCTGTTTTCAATGCATCCCTCTTGAATTTGCATAAAGGAAAATTTGCTTAACATAATTTCATTTGGAACGAATCAATTCCTTTATACAAGGTACCACTGTATATTGCACCTATCTATTACTTCGTTGCTGCCTAGATGCCCTGTGCACATCCGATCTCGCCTGATCTCTAGCAATTGAAAAATAAATTAAAATATACTATTTAAAAACAAGGAAGGCCACGAGGCTTTAAAGAAACATGCACATGCTTTTTCTTGGCTAGGAAGCCTTGTGTTGCCACAGACCACATGGGTGTGATTCAACCAGGAAGGGCCTTGTGCAGCCGCCCTCAGAAGAATGAGTCTCCCGGTCGGTTGCTAAATTCTTGTTGGTATCCTCACCCTCCTTTCAGAGCACCCTTTGGGTCTGACGCATCCTGGGCTCACCCTGCTAGACAACTTGGAGCTGGTCCCTGGGAATAATAGTGGGATGAGATCATGCTCGATCCTAGGATGAATAATCTCATGGGCAGTGGCGGAAGGGGAAATTTTCAGATGATCACATTCATTACTTCATTGGCTTCCAGTGATATTGAGAGGGAGGGGAATCTACAGATCGGAATGGGTCTTAGTCAGAGATGGGAAGGAATTTTCTCTTTTTTTTTAAAAAAAAAAAAACTCATTGTGTTACATTGTTCCAACGACCACTATGAAGATTTATACAGTATCTCTCATTCCTCAAGGACTTGCAAATGAAACAGGATAATAACCTTAGACTTGGAGAGAAGAAAAGGGACCCCCAGGGGTCATCAGCTCCTGCACTCTGCAAAGGAGACCCAGCGGGGAATCGAACTCCCAAACTCTGGTTTCTGTAGCCAGAGACCTAAACCATCGAGCGACAGTATATGGAGAGCCACTGAGCTCTATGGCATCGCTCTGTGTGGGTGCTTCCCCGTTTTTTCAAACTTTCCCCTTAGATTTGACACTTTCCTACCGCATGGGTAGGATGTCTGCCTGCTGGGGTACAATGGATGCACCCAGGGAAGAGTCCTAAAGGAACAACAAACAAAACCTTTTCACCAGCCTTTTGGCTTGTCCAAGATTATTTGCGGAATTCGTGCCCTTCCCCCCAAATAATTAGCCTTAATTATCAAATGCCAATAGCACTATTTATGAAGAACGATTTGTGGGTCTTGTGGTGATAGGCCATTCTTGGCCAATTTTGTTTACCTAGTGAATATTGTCGGAGGAGCAGCCATATAATTCGGGGGGGGGGATATTTTATTCATACACAAACACACAGATGCAGGAGCACGATCACATTCCAGGGACCGAGAAAGAGGAGATGAATAGTCTTTATTATCCATGATAATTCCTAACCTGGATGAGCTGGTTAAACGGGGCAGGAGGGTGTAATTTTCTCTCTCTCTCTTGCATGTGTGCGCGCGCACACACACACACACATACCTACTGTGTCATTACATCCAACGTTTGCTGAGAGCAAAATTCAGCGCTGAAACTAGATTTCAGGGCAAGTTTGAGGCATCTGGAATATTAACACCTTTTATTTGGCAGCTTCCGACGAAGGTGGCCTTCTCGATCCTTCAAAGCTTCTGCCCAACTAAAACCAGTTAAGCTTTCATGGGCTCCAAAACTTGTCAAGTTTGTAGGTTTAGGGTCGGTACTGGTTGCCTTTTGTGACTCCCTTAACCCAGCGACCCCTTCCCTTTGAAACGGCAGGAGATTCATTTGGGGAAGGGGGGGGGAGGCCGCCCCATCTTGTTAAGGAAAGTTGAAGGTCAGTTATTTTTTTTAATGTGTCTTACTTTTAAAAAAATTAGCTAACATTTTTTTTTATTTCATCATATTTCATCACAGGTTTGGGCCACCTCCCAAAACCTGATGACAAAAGCTTCTGATTGTGGTGTATGTGTGTGTGTGCATCTGCCTGGGAATGCCATTGTGTCTCCTGATCCCTCGAGAATTACAACCCCAGCTGGGCTTTGGCACATGGGGACAATAAAGACCACCCCTTCCCCCCCCGCCCCCGCCCCCCACATCAAATCAAACCATGATGTCATCAACAACCAATAGCATTGCATCACTGCCCCCCCCCCCCCCGCCGTCAGTCCTCAAGCTTTGTATTTATTCATTCATTTATTTCGGAGGAAGGAGCGATGGAGGGAGCAGAGAGATGCAAATAAAAATTGCCTTATCGTTTCCTGGTTAAGCCAGAAGGGTGGAGGCAATGCAAGATTAGTTTTTGGGTGGGATAGTAGCAGAGGACTGCAGTGAGCCCTCGTATCACAAGCGGTGTGTTTAACAGAAAATCCGCTTAAAGGGAAACATTTCCAGAGATAGGGGAAATTTACTTAACAGAATCGCTTATGGGGCGAATCTGTACAACAGAAAAACGGTCGCGATTAGGGATGACTCTGTTTTCAATGCATTCCTATGGGAAATTTGTAGAAAGGGAAATTTGCTGAACAGAATTTCATTTGGAACAACTTGATTCCTTTATGCCAGGTACCCCTGTGCTTCCAGAGGGATAACCCGGGCTGGAAGGCCTTTGAGATATCTGCATGCAGTCTGGTAGGGTCGCAGACAATATTTTGCAGCTTCAGCTTTTGACTTTAAACCTCTCCCTCTGATGGCACCCTGGGTTGGTTTTCTTTCATAGGGAGCAAGGACGATAATAAGAGAACCACCCTGATGCCAAGCCAATACTGGAGTGGCTTTGCCAGTTCCTACTCCAGGCGCCGACAGCACTTGGTATTCCCTGATGGTCTCCCGTCCAAGTACTAGCCAGGGCCGACTCTGCTTAGCTTCCGAAACCAGGCGAGATCGGATGTGCTCAGGGCATCTAGGCCGCTCTGAAGATAGGGAGTGAGTTTTAAATTCCTCAGGTGCCCCAGTTTTTCCACCTGTGAAATGCTGCAGAGTATGAATAAAACAGGCTTTCGGGCCGAAAATAAACAGAACACAAGGCATCCAGAGAATGGGAACAGCGGTGCCAGAGATGAGCCTTGTCAGGGGATGATTTAATGGTGCTGCAGTGAATTTCATTCTGTTGTTTGTTTTTAAGCCTGGCGCTTAATTGGGGCGGGGGGGTGCGAAATAAGCATCAGGAGAGGTGCCAGACAAATGGACAAAAGGGGTCAGGTTTTGGGGTGCCTTCTTTTAAAAATCATGTCCCCAGGAGTTACCCTGCCTCTAGAAATAAAGGGTAAACAATGTCACTTGGGCCAGAATCACCCAAACAGACATGTGGTGCCCCTTCCCCGCTGTCTCTCTTGGGAAGCTCCCTACCTCATGCACGGTCTTGTCATTTGACAGGGGCGAGAAACGCGCCCAGGGGTGACTCCTCAGAGGCCGGCGGGGGCTGCCCAGTCCAGAGCTGCAAGCGGGTGGCTGATTCCCGCAGGTAGGTTCAGCGCCTCGCATTGTTCCTTTCACCTTCGAACTACCCCCTGGAAGGGACTGGCCTTTTTCGGTGGCACCAGTACCATCTTCTCCCCCTGCCCCAAAGGAGAGAGAGCAACCTCCGCTTAGGTGGTGCTTCCGAGAGAAATAAAGGGTAAAAGGAAAAGGGCGGAGACGGGAGGCCTTGGGTGGGGATTCTGCCTTGCTTGTTTATGCCCTCGTTTCATCCCGATTACGCTGCCTTTGAAAAAGGTTTGAAGCGGCGGCTGAGGGACACCGCAACCGTCTGGAGGTTTGCATGTTTGACTATTTCTACCCCACCTTTCTCCTTGGAAAAGGACCTGACCAAGGTGGCTTGCAGTAATGAGGGACAATATATAGCCCAGAACACATAAGACATATTCAGGTTAAAAACAGGGAATTAGAGGAGGCATCTTAGATCATTCTCAGGTGACCATGAGGTCTAGAAACTTGGGACACACAAATTTTTGTTTATAAGAGATGAGCGGCTAAACCACCAGCGAGGCCCTGTCTGTGTGGAACTATAGCTGGGCCACAAATGGCAGCAACATCCCCTGCGGACCAGGCACACCCCTGTATTTCTTCTCTCCCTCAGAAAGACCGGGGCAGGGGAGGGGAGGGAAGGGCAGGAACCGAAGGCTGGTGGCATCAGAGGAGGGCACACCAAGCCTCATCACTGAACCCGCCACTCAGTCGATTTCTGATGTCACCGATCTCCGTGCAGGCCTCCGAGGAAAATCTATACCGTCCCCTGGGAGGTTTGCTTGCTTATGGCAAGGCCGTTTCTCTGTGAACATCCTAGCTATTCGGCAGGAGATTAGCTGGCGTTGGCCTGGCAAACACAGACCACAGACAGAAGGCAGGAGTTGAGCATTGGAAAAGTAGAGCTACGGAGAGTTTTTTCGGGCTGTTTGGCTGTGTTCTGGAAGTTTTTCTTCCTGACGTTTCGCCTGACTCTGTGGCCGGCATCTCCAGTTTGTAGTTGTGGCCAGGTATATATTGCAACCACAAAAGTGCAGCAAACAGACCAGAATCAAAGAACATGAAAGACATTGCAGATTAAAACAATTAGAAAAATCAGCAGTAGCTGAACCCACCCTGAAACAAACTGGGCATGAAATCCTCTTCCAGGACACAGAGGCACTGGATAACACTACCAATCACTATGTCAGGCTACACAGGGAAGCCATTGAAATCCATAAACTCAAGCACAGTTTTCAACAACAAAAAAGAAGAAAGTCTAAAAAGTAAAAAAGCCTGGCTTCCAGTACTGAAAACTACAGCCTGCAAAAGATCAAAGTTCAATGATTCCCACCCAGCCACAAGCACCAGTGATCAGTTCACGCAATAGAACAGCTAAGGACCCCCATCAACCACAGAGGAGCATCACTGTCAGCCCTGATTGAGTGGAACTTCTTAATCCCTCCATCACAATACAATGACTAACACCTAGTCTCCTGCATAGGACAAGTTTCCCCTTTCCCACAACTTTAAAACCCCATAGTCTCACTCACTCTATACCCCAGAGCACAGAGAAAACTCCTAGTTCTCTGAGCTCCTTGCCCTCTGAAGTTGCCGGCCACAGAGTGGATTCCGAGAGAAGCAGAAATCTTTCAGGGATTCTGCCCCCCCCTTCCATCAGAACTTTTTAAAAAAATGTTCCTTCCCTAATATTACAGACACGTTGAATGCACAGTAGATAACCCAGAAACAATCTGAGTTTGCTGTAAATCCTTCCCTTGTCTGCATGCTTGTGAAGATTCTTAGGCATCCAGGTGAGGTTATCTGGAAGTTGAGTCATGGCAACTGGACTTCATTAATCCATTTGCCATGACTCAACTTCCAGATCCCTTGTCAGTACTCTCCAGATTTTATATGTGGAGCCCTTCGGTTCAAGCATGGACCATTTGACTGTCCCACAGAGGCTGTAAAAATACTCTAAAACAAACAAACAAACAAACAAACAAACAAACAAACAAACAAAAGCCTCTTATTTTAAACAAATTGGCAACCATAATGCGGCATTACCAGGGCTCTAAGCATAGAGGGCTTCAACCCCCTCCCTACACACACTTTTAGGAACTGAGTAGGCAAACATGTGGGGTGCCCTAATTTTCCTGTTTTAGCACTTTACCCCAGTTTGAATGCTTTCTGTCTCATATTCCTTCCATAGAAAGATTTGGGCAAAGTCTTATTTAAAAACAGACAAAAAACCCCCCTTAAAATTAAATCCATGTGATTGGCATCCTTGCCACTCGTTCTTGCTTCCTGCGGGTCCCTGCTTTTTGAATTCTTGATCGCCTTCCCACCTGTATCACTGTAAGTGTGAAAGGCGCCCTACTTACCTTGCATTCTTCCGTCTGAGACACATGGGCTTTGTGAGCAGAAAGGGTGGGTGCTGAAGACAGAGAGGGCCCCCAGAGGTCACCGTCACTTTCCGGGGGGGGGGGGGTAGGGCAGTGGCGGTGGGGGGGGGATGCAGCCGAGATACGCCTCCCTTCTGACCCCTCCCTGCAGGCGGCACCCACTTGGCTTCAGGTGGCCGACGCAGCCGGATCAGGAGGTGCCTCTGCCGCCGCGGCCTGACGATGTCCAGCACCGTCGCTGCCAGCCTGTCCTCTAATGGGTATTGACAAGCCGAGGGAGAGGGAGGCCAGCCAAGTCTGTAGCCACCTGACCTTCACCCCCCCCACACACACACACACCGCCCTCGGGGGGGGGACGCTTTTTGGCCCAGTCCATGAGCAAAAGGCAGGCTTGTGGCCGGAGAGAAGGCTGGGCATGAGGAGGGGAGAACAGAAGAGGCCACGAGGGACACGGTCACCTGCCCCCGACTGCTCTGTGGTCCGTTGGGGGTGTGTGTGGCAAACCTGAGGGGCAGTGCTGCCTAGTGGTCAGAGTAGTGCCAGGCCTGGCGCAGGGCCACCCCCTTTCCAGTCCCTGGGGAGGCTTTCAGGATGACCTTGGGCCAGCTGCTCCATCTGTCTTGTCCCCTCCTCTTCCTTCTTCCTCCCTTCGTCTCTCTGGCCTGGCCACATTTCCTGCTCATGTCATCATTTAAGCCAGTGGCTCTCCACTGGAGGGGGGGGGTCCCCCGATGTTCCTGGACTGCAACTCCCAGAGATCCTGGCCAGCTCAGCTCATGAGGAAGACTTCTGGGAGTTGCAGTCCAGGAACATCTGGGGACCCCCCCACAGGTTGAGAACCACTGATTTAAGCCTTCTAATTATGGGGTTGAGGGGAAACGTTGGCCCTGGGGATCGTTTGTATTTCAAATTCCAGATGCCCCCCCCCCCGTCGGCCTAGGCAATGGTGAAGGATGGCTTCCTGAAGGACTGGATGGTTTTACGATTGCTCATTCATCAACCGGACTGACCTGACGACACAGAACAACAGCAACAGACATAAACAAAAGGGTTTTTTGGGGGGGGGAGGGAGCAGGGACAGTAAACAGCGAGCGCCATTTACATCTAACCCTCTAAATCGCTTCTTGGACTCAGGGGTCCTTCTGTTGAAGGCTGGTGCTCAAGGACCCAGCCAGGCGCACAACGTACAGCATCTGCGGTGCTAGAATCAGCGGCGTGTTTTCAAGGACCTCCCCCAGGCCTCGAGGACCCCATCTTTCAAATCTCCTGCAAATCTCTGGAATAATATAGGACTTTTTGTTATTTGTTTCAGACAGACTGCTGTACTGTACACCGTTAGGGGAACAGGCTTTTTAAAAACTAGGTTCTGCCACCTGGCGGCCAATAATGCCTGGCATTACCCCTGTATTTATTATTTTCAGTTTTGTCATCATCCCCATCCCCATCTTCATCATTGGGGTGTGTGGGGCGGGGGAGAGGCAGGGGATGCTCTGCCAGTAGCCAAGATGGGTCAACAATCCAGTGAGACCCGGGAGCCCGGCCTGTTGGTTGAGATGCTTAGCGGTCAAATAAAGGTGTCACTGCCCCATAGTTTGTTTTTCAAATCGCCGTCAATGGGAGAAGGGATAGAGACGGGAGCAGCAGCTGTTGTTAGGATCATCATCCTCACGACTGAGAAATCATCCTGTTACATCCTGAGATTCTCCAGGCTTCTTGACACTGCAGTGTTGCATTGGCTGCAACACACACACACACACACACACACACACACACACACACACACACACACACACACACACACACACACAATTGGCCTAGCGCTGCTGTTGCTTTTCCTACCTTGACAGCCTTCAACAGTAAGCATAACAGAATATAAAGCAGATTCGTTCATTAAAAAGGAATCAAATCTACGTGACCCAAATCCATCAATATCAGCAAGAGAAGCCAAGAGGACTGAATAGAAAAGCTTGCTGGACCCTGTTGTTCCTTGCCTTTCTTACCCCCCCCCCTGCCCCGGCCTTAAAAACGATGCTCTCACATTTTAAGGCAGCCCCAGAATTAGGAATAGATCCCGTTATTTCCTGTTGCTTTCATGGAATTGTCAGCATTCCAAGCTTCGTTAGGAAAGAAGCCAGTCCCCACCCCACCCCTCTTTCTGGCGTCTCGCTGTAGCTGTTGGCTTTCATTGCCGTTTGATATTGAATCTGACCGGGTAGAGACGTCAGAATCCATTTCTTCATGGGGAGTGTGTGGACGCAACGTGTTTTAATTCTGAACTTTAAAAAAGAGCATATCCCAGGCTGATAAACCGAGTCTAGGGCTTTGGGCTCAGCTCCTTGGATGACTGCTCTAAAGTTCAGACCGAAACCCGGAGCCAATCCCACCACTTCTGCAAAACTGGAGTCACCAGTTAGAATCCTTCTCCTATTGGAACTGCAGCGCTGGAGGGGCAGTGGGGTGGCTGGTAGATTATCGGGTCCCTGCCAAAGAGGCACATCCAGGTGCCCAACTGCCAACCTCTGGCTCTAATACCCTAAACCACTCCGCTATACAGCCATTTATTGCAATACCCATTGCTGCCCCACCGCTTAGCAAGGGCAGCTTCTAAGCAGCACTGTCTTACTCACATCCCTTGGGGGGGTGGGGGGGGAGGGAAGGATACCTGGAAGTCGCCCAAGTTCCTCTCAAGGCAAGGGGAGGGAGAAAGAAGACACGCGGGGGGGTGCTGTTGGATTCCGGTGCTCATCACCCCCTGTCAGCACGGCTCGCAGCCAAGGAGGATAAGAGCTGAAGTCTTACATTCTATGGCAGGATCCTGTTGCCGAGGTGATCCGTTTTTTGCGGCTCCGTTAAAGAGCATTGCTGCCTATGGCCCGCCTTCACTGGGTTCTGATTCGGCGCTGGATTGGTTCCACATTGGACCTGCCTATTTTATGTTTCCCCTCCAGGGAGAGGCAGGTTGGCGTGGTCCACACATTGAAGGCAGGCAAGTTTGAACCACTTCCCTGGAAAATGCCTGGCCTCTCTGAAAGTCTTGAATGCAAGTTGTGGTCAAGAGTTCCACAATGGGACCAGAAGATTCTCTCTTTGGAATCCAGGTAAGCTGCCAGCCGAGACAGGCTGGACAGAGCCAATATACAGCAGATGATTTGTGAAGATTCTCAGTCATCCAGGAGAGTTTATCTGGAAGCTGAGTCATGGCGACTGGACTTCTTTTTCTTGAGAGAGAGAAACGTTTCGATGAGCAGCGAAACATTTAGAATCATAGAATCACAGAGTTGGAAGAGACCTCAAGGGCCAACCCCCTGCCATGCAGGAACCCTCATCACAGTCATTTTATCGGGTCCCAAGGGGCTTTAATTTTTCATTATTTGGCAATAATTGTCCTCTATGCTGAGCTACCACACTCTAGCCCGCTGAGTGTGGTGGCTCAGCGGGCTAGAGCGCTGAAACTGTCCGCTGCAAAGTCAGCAGCTCAGCGGTTCGACTCCCGGGTGCCACGAAGCTCCCATTTTTCACCCCAGCTCCTGCCAACCTAGCTGTTGGAAAGCATGTCAATGCAAGTAGATAAATAGGTACCACCGTAAAAAGCGGGAAGGTAAAAACAGTGTTCCGTGCGCAGAAATGCATTGAGCCATGCCAGCCACCTGGCCACGGACTTGCACAACACTGGCTCTTTGGCTTGAAAATGGAGATGAGCGCACACACACCCCACCCCAGAGTCGGACGGGACTAGCACGAATGTATGTGTGTGTGTGTGTGTGGGGGGGACCTTTACCCTTTTTATGGAGGGACAGGCTTGCTCCATTAAGAAAGCGGCTTGTCTTATTGCAGTGCACCCCGTTGTCCACCAGGAGGCAGCACAGGACTGTTTATTCCCCCCCTTTCTCAGATTGAGGGACCAGGGGCAATTTTTAGGATCAGCGCTTGGGACATTTTGCATTCAGCCACCCATTGGGCTCCTTTTCTCTCCCCCCCCCGCCGCATAATTTCCCACCCACATCTTGCTTAGCAGCTCTTCCGCAAGACTCATGGAAGGTGTGGATGATGGCATTCCAAAAGGCCAGAGAAGAATTTAACTCCCCCCCCCCCAGGGACCATAACTCCATATTGGGTTGGCGTGGGGATTTTGGTACTTGTAGCTATAAAAAGTTGTTTTATTTGTTTGTGTCTTTAAAATGTTTTTACCCAGCCTTTCTCTTTAAAGAGGACCCAAGGTGGCTTACATCATTAAAAGACAATATTTAAAGCTAAAAACAGTGAGTATTCCAGTATTTCCTGAGGTTGGGTGGGAGGGGAAACCTGCATCTCCTTTAAGAAGACATGTAGGGGGAAAACCACACATGCAGATAGTAATAGAATGTATTTATTTATTTTATTTGGAATATTTTTACCCCACCTTTCTCCTTGGAAAAGGAACCAAGGTGGCCATATACAGCCCAGAACATTTTTATATATTTTATATATTTCCCAGGTGGTCATTAACAACTACCTGGGCACCTTGAGCCAGTAGCTGTATTTAAATTTCCTAGTTGAAGTGAGGAGGATGAAGTGAGGAGGAAGGCCTCTGCAATCCTTTTCTTGCTCTCAATTGGCTAAGGCAGTGGTTCTCAACCTGTGAGGGGTCCCCAGATGTTCCTGGACTGCAACTCCCAGAAATCCTGGCCAGCTCAGCTAGTGATGAAGACTTCTGGGAGTTGCAGTCCAGGAACATCTGGGGACCCACAGGTTGAGAACCACTGAGCTAAGGGAAATGCAGTTAACAAATAATAAGCGATCCACCGTTCTTTGTTTCCACCTTTCCAACCCTGGGAATAGTACAAAAGAAAAAAAAACCCCACGTTTCCTTCTAAAAATGTTTCTGAACATTCCGAGGCACACGACGTCCCGTTCCTTCCGCACGCGGCGCTCGGCTGTTTCCGGCGGCGCTCGGCTGTTTCCGAACTTCTCCTTCGGCCGTCGGTTTCCGGACATTTTGCCGCTGGGCGTCAACCCAAAGCCCTGGGCCCCGCCCCTTCACTCCGCGCGTCCAATCCGGAGGTGGGGGGGGGTCGGGTGCCGCCGTCCCCGTTCGGCTCTTTCCGCTCACCGTGGGTTAGCCGGCTGAGCTCGGGCGCTCGGCTCTTTCCGCCCGGCCAATGGGCGGCGGCCAGGCGGCTGGTGTGGGTGGTGGGGGGGAGAGGTTGGGGCTCGCTTCGGCTCATTCCGGCAGGCGGGCGGAAGGACCCGAAGGCCCGGCGGAGGCGGCCATGTTGGGAGCCGCGGCGGCGTGTGAGGCGGAGGAGGAGGAGGAGGAGGAGGAGGAGGAGGAGGAGGAGGAAGGCTCCTCGGAGGCGGGGGGTGTCCAGAGGGAGGAGGAGGAGCCCCCTCCCCGCTCTATTCCCTCCCTTTTGGGGGCGGCCCGCACTCTTCCCCAGGACCCCCTTTGGGCCTGGTCCCCCGCGCCTCATCCCCGGCCTCGCGTGATCCGGCCGCCCGGGAAGCCCTTCGCCCGAGGCGGCCTCCCCATGGGGTGCCTTCCGACGCCGCCTTGAGAGCCGCCCGCCGCCGCCGCCGCCCCCCCAACGGCTCCCCCCTCATGCTGGTGGCCTGGCCGCCCCCCTCGCCCTGAGGAGGAAGAGGAAGGAGGAGGAGAGGAAGAGGAGGAGGAAGGCGCTGAGGAGCCGCTGGGGGTGGGGTGGGGTGGGGTGGGAGGCATTTGCCCCCCCCCTTTTCCTTCCCCCCACCTCGTCGGGCGCCCCCAGCCCCCCACCACCCCCGCCTTCCCGAGGGTCACCATGTCGAACAGCGGCCGGAGCCCCCTGCCCACCCTCAGCGAGAACACGGAGCAGGTAAGGAAAAGGAAAGGGAAAGGGAAAGGGAGAAGAAAAGGGGGGAGGGGGGTTGGCATTTGGGGGGAGGGGAGGGGAAGGGAAAGCCTGGGAGGACCTTTGGATACCCCCCCCCCCTCCAAAAAGGAAAGGAATTAGGGAGGGGGGTGTCGTTGAAGGCCAGCTCTCTGCCTCGCCACCTCTCTGTGTGTGTGTGTGTGTGTGTGTGTGCCTATGTGGCTTGTGTGTGTGTGTGAAGTGTGTTCTTGTATTCTTGGGGTGGGGGGGTTTGGTCTCTCTCTCTGGAGGGCCCCTCGTGCAGAAATGGCCCCAGAAGGGTCTCCCCTCGTTCTTTTCCTTTTCCTGCCTTGCCTTCCTGTCATCGTGATGGAGTGATGTGGGGAAATCTCTCTCTCTCTCTCTCTCTCTCTCTCTCTCTCTCTCTCTCTCTCTCTCTCTCTCTCTCTCTCTCTCTCTCTCTCTCTCTCCCTTCCGTTAAAATCGCAGCCTGCTTTTTGGGAAGGGGGGGGGAGAGAAGAGTCAGAAAACTGGAGCAGGGACACAGTTGAAAAGCTGAAGAGGGAAAAAAGAAAAAACACCAAGAACCTTCCTTAAAAAAAAAGCACACAGGTGGTTGGTTATCCTGCCTTGGGAAGCCAGGAGAAGAATCCACCCCCCCCCCCCCAATTCTCTCTTAAGAGTCTTGCAGGGAATGGGAGAATGGAGCTGGCCAGATGGGATACTCTCTCTCTCTCCTCCCCCCACTTCCATCTCTGCAGCGAGGTGGTGGGAAAAGGTCAGGCTGATTGCCATGTGCCATCTCTTTTTAACTGTCTCTGCTCCTGCGCCTTTTAGAGAGCAACTCTGCGATGTACCCAGAAATGTAGTGGAGGAAGCCTTCTCCTTCTCAGCAGTCACCAAAGCCACGTTCCCACCTGTTCTGTTTTTCATGCGGCTTTCCGGTTGCAGGGAAAGGGATCCGTTTTTACCCTTTTTCCTTCTCCTACTGGTTCAGAGATGGTAGAAGAATGATTGTGTATCTAGCTTTTCCTTCGTGCTCTTAATGCTTCCTGGAGGAACAGCCATCACAGTTTTTTTTTTAAAAAACGGATCCTACTTGGCTCTGATGCAGTATTTCAGCAGCAAGCCTTTGCTTTCTATGTGGGAAGGAAGATTAAGCTTTCCTTTCTGCAAGTCTCGGTGTGTTGAGCTCTTACTTAAAAAAAGAAAGGAAAGCAAAACCTTGGAGGGGTTGGTAAAAGCACCCGGGATTTGGGATGGAGAAAGGCCTTGGGAGTGCTCCCTGTGTGTCATATGCAGGACGCCCAACGGTGTTGCTTGGAGGAATGGTCGGGGAAGCCGCCAACCAGGTCCCGGGATGGAAGAAGTAAATACCCAACTTCAGGGTTGGTGAAGATGCTCTCTCCCCTGCCCTCTCCTCTCGAAGGGGGGGGGGGTCAAGGACAGAGCTGGCTCAGACTGGATTTCCTCTACCTGTCCCTTAATATGCCTGGATTTGGGGGATGTGTCTGTTTGCGTGGAATGGAAAGGCAGTGGATGGAAACTGGGAGCCAGAGTTAATGGATGTCCATTGGAGAAAGATCTTGCATTTTATACCACGAGATTAATGTTGTCGAGTAGCCTACCCTGTCCTGCATATGTGTGTGTGTGGGGGGGGGGGGAGTAAGGGGATGATGCTGTGAAGCCACTGTACATAAAGAGGGAGGGTGCCAGAGGTTGAAAGAGAACCACAGAGGAAGAGTTCTCTTCCCCCCTCCAGTCTTCCCTCCACCTTTTGCTCCAGTTACATATCTGCGCTCTGTGTGTGTGTGTGTGTGTGTGTGTGTGTGTGTGTGTGTGTGTGTGTGTGTGTGTGTGTGTGTGTGTGTGTGTGTGTGTGTGTGTTGGGTGCATCTCTGATTTTCGTACCTCTCTTTGAAATATCATTTGAACTGTGCAGGTTGCTTGTCAGCGAAGCAGGGGGATGATGGCCCATTTTCTGGCTTGCAGATAGGAGAACTGAATCTACTGAGCCTGTTGGGGAAGAGGAGATTTTTCTGTCACTGAGACGATGATGTCGATTTAGTGGCAAGAGCCCTCCTGTGGGTGGGGAGGGGGGTATGTATTTCAGGGATGCTGCTGTGTGGCTTCCCTACTTGGCTCTCCTGCGGGAGGCTGCTACTGTAGGAAGCAAGACCTGAACCTTTGGGAGGGGGGGGGAGGGTGTTGGCCAGATGCTCTGAAAGGCAGAGAAGGCTGGCAGTCCCTCTCGGAAGGTACCCCCCTGTGTATGTGTGTGAGGGTTTATCCTTTCTGGAGTCCTGCTCTGGAGGAGTTTTAACCTGAACTTAGAGACTGTGCCTACTCTGGCCTTCAGAGAGAGGAGTCTTACTTGGCAGGGCCTTCCTCCTTTGGAGCACATCAGAGTTCCTCTTGTGGTGGGGGTGGGGGGGTGGCCGCCGTGCTCTGTTCTTAAGCAACAACGGCTCTGCATTGAGAGCAGTCGTCCATTAGATAGAATGCTTAGAGTGTGGGATGGCTTCGCTAGTGCCGCGCTCTCTAGCCCAGGGATGGCGAACCTTTGAGAGCCCGAGTGCCCAAACTGCGACTCAAAACCCACTCATCTTTCGCAAAGTGCCAATACAGCCATTTCACTTGAATGCGGGTGGCTGTGAAGGGGCGATGCCGGGGGCCCACAGAAAGGGCTCCTTTGAGTGCCACCTTTGGCACCTGTGCCATAGCTTCGCCAACACTGTTCTGGGGGGAGCATGGGATTTGTGTGTTTGAGTCTAGAGCCTGTTCTTTCGTGGCGCACCTCAAGGTAGCGTACCTCAAGTTCCAACGAGAGCCCGTTTCCCGACCCAAGTGGGCTTAGCTTTAGTAAGATTCAAGACTTACTTTTCCAGTTCTGGGGTGTGGGTGCAGCTTTGCCACATGGTATGCAAGCCATGCACATCCCCAGGTATGGAATGGAAGTGTGTGCATTTGGCAGCCACGAGTGCCCTGGCATTACAGTATTCCTGTTACACTAACAGGGCTTTGCAAACGTGAGTTGGATCCACACGTTTTCAACCAGCCAGCATATTGAACGGACTGTGGCTGAAATATCAATACAGTGTATGCAATTTGTTTATTTTTAAAAAGAATATATTTTTACCCAATCTTTTTCCTAAAAAAGGCGACTTACATAATGAAAGGGCAGTATAAAAGCGGGCAGCAGTGAGTTTACAAATGCTAAAAAAGACCAGACAAATACAAATACTGTACAAAACATTGGCAATATCAAAACCTGTTCAAGGCAGGAAGGTTCAACCATCCTTTTTTAAAAAAAAGCCCACTCAGGGAGCCTGTCACTCAGGGAAAGCTTGCCTGAAGAGAAGAGCCTTTGCCTGCTTTCTGAAACATGGGCAAAACCTGGCCTCTTGTGGGGAGGAGTTCCAAAGTCCAAGAGCAGTAGATGAGAAGCCCCCCCCCGCTGCTCCATATGTTCTCTCTCTCTCTCTCTCTCTCTCTCTCTCTCTCTCTCTCTCTCTCTCTCTCTCTCTCTCTCTCTCTCTCTCTCTCTGATTAAACACTCAAGCAGGCTCATGGAGGCAATGAAAGATAATCTGCATGCACTCTTGTCTCCCTCCTACTTAAGTTGCCTGGCTGCCTCCCCGCCCCCAGCAATCACTCAGAGCTGAAAGGGTGTGTGTGTGAACCACCCTCCCACCTTTTTGGTCTCCTTCTTTCCTGGCAGGTGCCCCTCTCCTCCCTGCGGCTTCAGCAGCTTCCTGCTCTTGTGGGTTTGTGCTTTGTGGCTTCCGCAGTCTCTTAATTGTGTTGGTGGGAGAACTTACTCTTGGAGTGGACCGGGTGGAGGGAGGAGAGCAATGCATTAGGAATAAGGTGGGCTGCAGCCAGGAAGTAAACACATTGTCTCTCTGCATTGAGCAAATCCATATATGCTGGTTGGTGGCGGATCCCCTTCTAACAGTCCCCGTAGGACACCTACTTCATCCCTGCCTCTGTTGTGCTGTTTAAGGGGGCGGTGGCCTGGGTGTTGTCCTGTGGGACCCTCAGGAAGGCTGGCACGTAGGCATGCATGCACAGAGCCTCTTTAAAAGCTTCTGGATCCGTGTCACTGGCCCAGTATAACCTTTTGAGGTAGCAGGTAAGCAATTGCCTGTTACTTTGCCAATCTCAGGCCCTGACATCCTGGCCCATGTATTGCTCAGAAGAAACCAGGCCTAGTCTCCTTAGTTCTTCTTAACCCTTTTCTTGGGTTTAAGCTCCGACGTGGCCTCAGCAGCTCCAGAGGTGCTTTGTGAGCTCTGGCTCCTGCAGGGTTGTGAAGAACTGGGAATGCCCTCCCCTTATTATTGCGTCTTTCCAGTCCTTTGAGAGCCTTGTTGGCTTGGGCGCTGCGCCATGTGGTGTCCGGGATTACCGCTTTCTCTTTCTCCCAGCTCTAAGCAGGTTTTTAACCTTTAAAGTAGTTTGAGAAATCAGGGACCCACCTTCTTGGCGGCTTCTTCCCTTCCCGGTTGCCTGGGCTGTGTCACTTTTCTCTTTTTTTCTCTCCACCCCCATTTATAAGGCCGAACACACCTTCCCACCTGTTTACAGTTGCCTCAAACCATGATTACTCATGGCTGACTAATACCTATCTCGGAGGTACCTTCATTAAGAGCCCATCCACCCCAATTATTAGCTTTCAAGACTCTTTCCCTGCTTCTGCTCGCTTGGTGGAATGGAAATCTGTCCACTTGCCTTCTTGAGATTGCGTGGTGCATATGGTGAGTGGTTAAAACCCATTGAAAGCTGCCCTAAACTAAAAGATGGCATCACATAGCAGTTAAGAGTGTAGGGCGAGAGCTAGAGAGGTGACAAATTGAAACCTGTGTGTATCCAGATACGATGGTCACTAAACCAAGTCCCACTTGATCTAACCTAGCTAACCAGGGATATTGTGGATGATGAAATTGGTAGAGGGAGGAAGAGGTGGTGGTGGTATATGTGTACAGCATGTCAGTTAGTCAATGGCTGAATTTCTACATTCTAACTCCTGCTAAGATCGTGTCTTCTCTCATCTCCTTATTTTCCTATCCCTTTGAATTTAAATAACAAATGCTTTAGACGGGGGGGGGGGGAGGCTCTGCCCA
This sequence comes from Phrynocephalus guinanensis, assembly GCA_037367245.1. NCBI lineage: Eukaryota > Metazoa > Chordata > Lepidosauria > Squamata > Agamidae > Phrynocephalus > Phrynocephalus guinanensis. The sequence goes on along the minus strand of CM074754.1, from coordinate 12,156,132 downwards.
CTGTGTAAAGGAATGAGGTGCCACTTTACTGGAAAGCCCTTGGAACTGGAGGTCTCTCCTCATATTTGTTTGTACTTGAGCCGCATGGTAGGAGGAGGAAGTGGCGCCTGTCACTTTTAGAATTAATGTACAGTATTTCACACGGTTATAATTTCAATTTACTCAGTGAGTTTTTGGATTTTAGGCCGCCTGTTAAATTCTCTTTTTCTTACTAAGGCTTTGACTGGTAGGGCCCCTTGAAAAATCACTCAGGAAGGGCAGCACAATAACGGGAGGGGGGTTTGATACTTTTTATTTTTTTAAATTGGACCTAACTTTGGAAAGAGCAGGGTTTTGGTCGAAAGGCTCACCACTCCCTTGAGCCTGCAGCCCAGGCTCGCTTCTTAAACTGCCGGCTGGAATTGGCCTGTTCCTGTGAGCATTGCCCAACTCTGCTGTTTCATTTTAAAGGAGAGGGGACGGCTCTTATTTGTACGAAAGGTTGGCCCTGGAAGGGTGGGGCGAGGCAGGGTGTGGCCGCCGTTCTGGTTCTACCAAGCCGGAGAGCACCCTTGTGACGTGTTTAGAGCAGGGGGGTTACTTGAAAACACCAGCTGCTAGAAAGCCCCCCCCCCCGATTGGCCCCGAATATCCATCTTGATGGGTCTCCCCCCCCCCCACTAGTGTTGCTGCCTGGCACGTTTTCTTGCATCCTACAGTTGTCAGCCACCTTTGTTTTCCTGTCTGGGGGGGGGGGGGGAGACAACAACAGCCTTCCCTCTGTCCTCTGAAGTAGGAAAGCCTTTGGTTTTTGGGATGTGGGGCTCTACCCCTTCCTTTTCTGCCTGAGCGCATACATGTGTCTTAGCAACGAGGCCTGGGAAGGACAGCCTGCATGGGAATGAGACAAGCGTAACCAGTGAACTAAATATAACCGTAGCATCCTTGAGGGTGGGAGGGGCGCACGAAAGTGGCATTGTGGTGGTGGTGGGGAGCACGGATTTGAACCTGAGCTGTATGTGGGAAGGCCGCTTCGGAACCTCTTCCGGCCTTTCCACTCATTGATGGCTTGAAAGCAGGCGGAGGTGTGAGGAGGGAGAAGGTGCGCCTTCCACGCTCGGGCCTGTGAAGTGGCGTGGCCTCCCTTGTCTCCCTTAACGGCTCCTTCCTTCCGAATAACTAAATCCGGCTGACATTTAGCCACGGCTGCGGCAACACTTCTCACCACCCCCTTGTCCTTAACTTCCATGCCTGAATTCAAATGGGCTGCGATGACAGGAGAGAATCCAGGTGTGGAGCTCGTGGGGTTGGAGAATAAGCATTCTGATTCATTCATCCGTTTTTCTGTTGGTAGGTGGGAGTCCCCACTTGGCAAACACACCGTCAGGCTTTAAGTTGTCAAAGAAGGATGTCGCCCGTTTCTCTCGTTTCCTAGGTTCATGTCACTTTTTGGTAAACCTTCCCTTGGTGCTGTGGGAGGCAAAAGAGGCATCATCCGTGCTTCCCCCTGTGTGTCTCTCTTTCTGCACCTTTCTGTTCCCCCCCCCACCCTGATGGTCCTTCGCGGTCGATATGGCTTCACAGATGTACACCGGACAGTATGGGCTGACACCAGAGACTGAGCCGAAACCGTTTTGGTGCTGCCGGCTGTTTGTGCGAGAGAGTGTTCTGTTCTCTGGAGCAAGGGCAATCTGTGAACATGACGGGTGTTGAGTGTGCGTCCCACTCGGAGCCTGAAGGTATGAGCTTAAGCCTTTTTGGGGGGTGGGGGAATGCTCTGCCTTAATGTGTTTTTGTGCTCCTTAAATGTTGTCAGGCCCCTACCCCGCCCAGGTTGTTAAGACATAAATAACATAATCCATTTAAGCCAAGTTTCATCAACAGTTCGTCCCTGTCCTGGCTGAACACATACCCTCTTGTTTTTCCAAGCCAGGAGGAGGAAATGAAGAGACGGTCCACCATGGATATCATATCAAGTGGAGCTGCTGCCCTCTTCTAATTCAGGTTCACGCAGGCTGTTCCTTGTGTTCCCGCTCAGCCCAGCCATTCTGAAAGGGAGAGGTTTTAAGGCTCCACTGCTCTCCGCCTCCACTTCATTGTTTGTTCTTTGGGGGGGGGTGTCAAAGCAAATGCAGAAAACCGATCCCAAGGCAGCGCTTCTGTCTGGGTCACTAGGGGCAGTGCCTATGGAACAGGCCTGGGCTGAGATAACCAGACCAGCAGCAGGACGGCCGGATGATTGACAAGGCCGGGAGGGGGGGGAGGTCACGAACACCCCCCCCTCCGTGGCCAAGGGAGGAGTCACAGGGTGGCAGCTTGTGCTCGCTGCCTATCAGCCCCCCCCCTTGGGATACAATCCGGCTTTGTTTTTTTGTACATTTGCTTTCTTGGTGTGGTTTCTCGGTTTCTCCCTTTTTGTGGAGATTCTTGTATTGACATTTTTATGGCTCTTTCTTCCCACCCAGCTCTTTCTCCCCTCTTTCCAGTGTTTCAGATGCTTTGCGTTGAGAATGTAAGGCACAAAAGGGGCTGACTTGTGAATTACAAGTAGTCCTGCGTCTTCCCAGTGCCATCAACCCCGCATTTTCAGTCCTTGGCATCACGGATGGCCAAAGCACAGCTTTTCCAGATGTTGCTGCATTTCATTTTGTGTCATCAGTAGCTGCTGTTGCCCCTGGGTGTGTGTGTGTGTGTGTTATCTGTCAATATCTGGAGGGCAGCAACCTGGTCTCCCTCCTTTTAGACTCGGAAAGCAGGGTGTGCAGAATGCAGCCCTCCAGATGTCGGTTGGACATCAGAACCTAAGAAGAGCCATCATGCTGGGTCAGGCCAAAGGGCCATCTAGTCCAGCTTCCGGTATCTCACAGGGGCCCCACCAGATGCGTCTGGGAGCGCATGAGACTAGATATCTCTGTCCCCTGAGCGTTCCTGGGAGTCACGGCCCACTACCAGCCCCTGGAGGCTGCCTTTTCACCAACCGGTCCTTGGCACCTAGAAGGTGGTGCCTGGAAGCTGAGTGTGTGGACGGCTGCCCTCGGACGGATTTCATGGGTGTCCTGGAAGCATTCAGCCCCGAGTGGGAGGGAAAGGTCTTTTCATCAGAGGACGGAGACAAAGGAGGGGTATCATGTTTTTCCTTTGCTGAACCAGTCAGGCCAGTTCTACTTCTGATCATGACTGGTGTTCTTTCCTTTCCCCCTTTTTCTGGGGCCCCTCCGGGCTCTGGGAGAAAGAGCATGCCTGTGCCGGGGGGGGGGTGGCGTGAGGGAGAAGCGTTGCCTGAAAACTTGCGTGGCTGCTTTCCAGCTGCACTGGATAGATGGTGCACCTGTTGTGGCAAACAAGAGACTGGAGCAGTAAAGAGCCCGTGGTGAGAAACCTGGCCTGTTAATTGGTCTGCTCTTTACCCCCTCGGGGATCAGGGAGGGCAGTGCTGGCCAAATCCAGGGCCACCGTCTTAGGGATCCATCAGCAGGTCGGGTTTCTCCTCCTTTTTGCTTTGGGGTGAATAAACATTGCTCTCCAATGTATTTGTCGCCGCATCAAATCATCTTATCCCGCCATCAAGTCAGTTCACACCTAGAGCCATCCTTTCCCGGGTTTTCCAGCTAGAGAATACTCAGAAATGGTTCCTCCTTCCCTCCGTCTGGAGACGCCCAAGGCCTCTGCCCTGGAGGCGCAGGGACGGGAATCAAACTCCCAGACTTTGGCCCGGCAGCCAGAGGGCCTAAACCAGAGATGGCGAACCGATGGCACGGGTGCCAAAGGTGGCACTCAAAGGAGCCCTTTCTGTGGGCACCCGGCATCGCCCCTTCATAGCCACCTGTATACAGATTAAATTACTGTATTGGCACTTTGCAAAAAAATAATAATGAGTGGGTTTTGAATGGCAGTTTGGGCCCTAAAAGGTGGTCTCTCAAAGGTTCGCCCTCACTGGCCTAAACCATGGAGAGCTCTCCCGCCAGCTCGTTGCCAGAAAGTTACTGCTCATCTTACCCCTCACAGTTATCCTACGCAGGTGGCTCATCCATGTTGTGTCCAACCTCAAGGGATGGTTGGCTTAGAATGGTCTGACCGGCTAGACTAGAGACTCGAGCGCTGATGTTGGGGGGGGTGTCTCTTCCGGTGTTTGCAAGGGACCCAGATCTGGGCTCTGCCAACGAGCAGCACCACGTTAGTCAAGATCCCACCAGGCTCTTGGGGGCAGCTGCTTTTGCCTTGGCCAGGCAAGTGAAGCCTATTTCACTTCCTCTGGTTAGTTAACGTGTATCTTTCCTTCCATCCAGGCCTTTAGATACTTTGTAAGTTATTTAAGGAACTCCCTTGAGTCCTCTGTGGAAATAGTTCTCACTTTTTCTTGGATTTGATCAGTTCTTGTGCTTTTAAAAGCATTGTTGTGTTAGCAACCGCATTTATTTTTACGATTACTTGTAAAGCAGTTTACGATTTGAGCAATGCTTTGCAGCTGGTTATAAAGAGCAATGTATAAATTAGGTAATAGTGTCGTTTGGAAGCTGGAAGTCATGATGTAGAACGGACTCCAGCAGTCCAATGAAAAACCAAGCCAAAGAACCCAAATATATTTTTTAAACATTTTTTTGGGGGGGGGGTATAAGCATTTTAGGAATATAAAACCTAAGCCATTGGCTTGTTTAACAGGTCATTAGTATTAATTTTAAGTCATGACTCCTGGTATCAGGCAAAATGAAAATTAATTGTGTCTTTTCCCCTCACTCTGCCATGCCAGAAGTGGGGAGCTGTGCAGCCTTAGCCATCTCTTAAATGCTTTTTTGCTTTCCCCTTTTTTAGCTTTTGAATATTGTCTTTTAATTATGTAAGCCACCTAGGGGCTTCTTTTTAAAGGAGAAAGGTGGAATAAAAATATTTTAAATAAAAGAAATTCTATTTTTTTATCCTGAAGATGATGATGCCTTTGCTTGCTAAGTGGTGGCACGTCTAGAATAATAATCATCATCTGCCATCGAGTCAGTTTTGAGTTACGATGGCCCTTTCTTTCTCGGGCTTGCTTGGTGGGGGATCCCCTTCCTTTTTGGAGGTTCCCGGGGACAGTGCAGGTTGCCCCAAGGCCACCCAGGCTGGGTCTACCTGCCTGTGCAGGCACGGGGCGGGGGGTGGGGGTGGGGGTGGGGGTGGGGGTGGGGGACTGAACTTCCAAACTCTGGCTCCACAGCCAGATAGTTAAGCCACTGAACTATATCATGTGCCGGTATTTTATTTCTTAAAGTCAGAAATGTGAAGCGGTGGGTGGGTAAGGATTCAGCAATCCAGTGCCAGGTTGGGGGCGGGGGGGGGGAGAACAAAGCTCCCTCCGGAAGCAAATCTAGTTCTCACTGTGCCCTTTTTGTTTCTTGTTGTTTTTTTAAACCCCCCCCTTCTTATATATTTTCCATTTTGAAGTTTAACCAGGGTACATGGTGTTCTGTCACCCTTTCATTTTTGCAGACCTGTGTGTGTGTGTGTGTGTGTGTGTGTGTGTGTGAGAGAGAGAGAGAGAGAGAGAGAGAGAGAGAGAGAGTGTGTGTCCCGTGCCTTTCAGATAGAATGGATCCCTGTGGGCTCAGTTGTTGTCTTACCCTGGTGTTAAGAAGTTGACGTGCAGCTTCTCCCTTCACGGCGGGTGTGTGTGTGTGGGGGGGGGAGGGTTAGGTCTTGCCTGGAGGCACACCTTTACCTCTTCACAGGCTCATCTTCATCCTACCAGCTGAGCCTGGGAAGTCAAGCCGGTGTTTCAGGGCTGAAGGATTGACGTGCTCTTGAGGTGCTAGAAGGTAGGTCCCCTGGCGTGGCCTGGCTTGTTGCAACACTCACAAAAAGTTTGTCGTCATTATTTCACTTCCAATTAGTTTGGTATCCGGTTAAACTAGGTACTAGAAAAGCTTCCATGTTTTTTTGTTGAGTGGTTAGAGCTTGTGTGGGGTGTTGGGGGGGGGGGGGAGAGAGGAGCTGTTCCCTTCCATGGCTCAGCTGGGCTTGAACTGGGTTGCCTCTACAGGCTAATTCTCTTAGTCACACGCCAGCCTTTTCTCAGAATTGAATTTTGAATGTTTGTTTTGATGCCCTTTCCTCCGTCCAACCTTCCAGCTGCCATAACCCAAATAAATCCCACAAAGTCTTGGAATGACGCCTCCATAATACAAAATGCTGATAGTTGCGCATGGGACTTTCAGAGCCCCTGCAACTTCAGACACCACAATTGTATCCCAAGTCCTCCCAGTAGTTTCAGGGTTAGGTGTTAGGGTGCGTGAGCATCTTCCTGGATTTGGTCTTTCTCACATCTTTTCAGCAGTGTGTGTTCAAAAAAAATAAAATTGCAAGAGTCGTGCTGCCTTCAAGATTAGCCGGCAATCTGATCCTAAGGAATTGGTTTTTAAATTACCCCAGATCTTTTATGTTCGTTTGTTTTAATTTTAATGTACGTGTTGAAACGGATTAACCACAGTGACCCACAGCTCTGCAGTTTTAAGATTCTATAACACTCCTTTTTTGGAAATGTGTAATGAGATGGTGCTGAGAGTTGCAGTTTAAGAAAAGTGGGAGGAGAAAGGAAAGGTGGGAGGAAAGAGAATTTTCCAGGATATGATGGCATAAGTATAAGGTGTGTGAGTCTACACTGTAAAAAAAACCATCCTACTATCTTATTTTTCAGTAGGGTAGATAAAAATAATTGTTTTTTAAAAAAAAATCAAATTGATTTACATCACAATTTAAATTTTAAAAATAAATTTAAAAAATAATTAGAAGTGTCCAAAAAGTCCTACTTTTGGATTAAATCAAATTCACCCTGGGGAGAAGCAGTTTGGGTGACCAGCCCTCCCCCTGAGGCTTCCCCAGACCTGCACGTAGTAGTAAATACCTTCCCATCCCCGATGGATGCATGTTGTCCTTTTGCTCTGAGTTCCTCTGGGCGGGCAGTTGAAGTGCCAGGTTTCCTCTCTGCAGGCGATACCAGGCGGAGGTCAGGTACTTCCGATGGCTGTGTCTAATTAATCCAACTCACCTGCGGTGTTCGTCAACACGTTCAAAGTGGCAAGAATTTTAAGCCTCCAAGTGGGGATCAATGGTTCATCTTGGTCTATCCTTTCTTATCTCTTCCCCCTTCCCTCTTTTAACCTCAGTTTGTCAGATTCAAGCAGAGACGAGCCCTTTCTGTCTTCCTCCCAGTTGACAGTTTTGGCCATCTTGCATCTTTGGGTTATCTGAATTTCAAGCTGGTCATGCTCTTAGCAGGGATATATAACCTTACTAGCTCCCCCCCCCCACAAGTCACTGTGGGCTTCCAGGGAACGAGCAGCACACCCTGGCATGTGAGTGGGGGAACGCCCGCAGCACCTGGGGCTGGCATGAAGCATTTTGGGCCCACCTCTGATCCCATTACCCCCAGCCATCACACCTGAGAGGCAGAAATGACTGGCATTGTAATACTGAAATTTGGGGATCACCCGCATAGAGAAGGCTGGGTATATATTGTCATCCAATTAGTTTTGATATTGATACTGTAGCTGCTTTTAGACATGGCCATCTGTCAGGGGTCCTGGGATGGGGGTTCCTGCCTGGCAGGGAGTTGGACTGGGTGGCCCTTGAGGTCTTTCCCAACTCTATAATTCTCTGATTCCATGAAAAGGGCAAGGGGGGGAAATCGTTACCTTAATTATTGTGGTTGTGGCCTCTTGGGAAGGCAACTGCTAATTGATAAGGCACCGGGCTAGTCCTCAGTGAGCAAATAGGTCAGGGAAGCCCTAAGAGTCCTTCTTCGCTTCAGTGAATGGCTGTGCTAATAATGTGTCCCCTGCCGCTTCCCTCCTTCTCACTCCGGAAAGTCATTTCACTCCAAGCTTGTTTCTAGGTAGCTTTAAACCATCTGACGAGCTGTATTTCTGCCTCGTTGCCACAGTAGCATGGCGCTTGTGTGTCCGGGCGTTGTGATTCCTTAGGAGAGTGTTGCATCTGTGTCTCTCTGCTTGATAAACAGGATTTTTTTTATTTTAAAAAAGGCTTCTTTCAAATTGCATGAATCCGAAGCAGCAGCAGCTTTCAAACAAGATCATCCTGTACTGGGATTACGCTCCTTCGGAAAACACCTTGGGTCTATTCCTGCATCTGTCTCTGAGCCTGGATGCCCAGGTTTTATACCGCTAAACCTAGTCTGCTCGCTGTACCTGTTGCTGGAGATGTGTGACCTGGTCACAGTGACACATGCCTTCGTTTTATACCCAGCTGGATTATCCTAACGCGCTCCGTGGTGGGACTGGGCGCGCCTTTGGAAAGTTCTTGGAAACTTGAGTGGTTCCAAAACACTGCCGTCGGATTAACTGTGGCCGGTTACAAGGATCACATCACCTCCCTGTTACAGCAGCTCCATTGGCTGCTGATACGTTTCCAGGCATAATTCAGTGATGTGCTGGTTTTAAGCTCTGAACGGCTGGAGTTCAAGCTGTCTCAAAAAGCGTCTCTCCCTTGATGGGCCGGCCCACATATTAAGATCACCAGGAGAGGCCTTTTTCTTTATCCCACCGCCTTCACAGCTCCATTTGGTGGAGACCTAGGATAAGGCCTTCCCTGTTGCTCCTCTCAGACTTTGGAACTCCCTGCCACTGGAGGCCAGGCTACCCCGATCTTTGCTGTCCTTCCGCAAGCAGTCATTTTTTCAGGTAGGGCTTCCCCTTCGTTACTGCAAGTCGGGAGACAATAAATGGAACATTTTATGTTTTGTTGCATCTAAATTTGTCTCTAGTCATGCTTTTACCTAGCGTTTTAATAATGTTCTTTTTTTATCTTGGGATAGTTTACTGAATAGGGGCCCTCTTTTAGTAGCAAGGCAGAGTAAAAAATATGTGAAATTAAATAAATTATGGGTGCAGTTTGGCGATTGGTGCCGATCTCTTTACTCTGCTTTCAACCACAGTTCAAAATCCTGGGTTTAAGTAGCCACCTCCAGGTTGACTCTAGAGCAGAGTCCTCAGTGCAGTACTGCCGTTGAACTCCTGCTCTTGAAGGCTGGATATGAGACATACAAATTTCAGAGAAGCTATCCTCCAACTCCATCATTTGAGTGTCACCCATTCAGCAGCCCTGTCTCTCTGCCGGCCGCTGAGATGTATGTACAGCGCCTGCTCCCCCTTCCCATCGCCTCCTGCTCCGATCCTCTCTTCTTGAGGGTTTTCAGCCGTTTATAGTTGGGTGGCCGTGGCCTTCTGTCTATTTGTCTCTTCCTGGTTGGAGCCACAAAGTGCGCTGGAAACCCGGCTCCATGTCAAATGGAGCAGCAAACGTTTTCCGCCCGCCTTGGGCCGACTCCATTGTGTGCTGGACAGTGGGACATTGTGGTGGAACCGATTCACCAGCGACAAGACCAGGGAGAAAGGGGGGATGGGGGGAGGGAAAGACAGATGCTTGAAAGCGCTGTAGGTTCAGAATGAGTTGAGCGGGTATTTACAAAAGAATTATTTTAGGCTTTGACTAGTTGCCCGGTCCGCCACCCCCACCCCACCCCCAAAAAAAGCGGTGGGGGTGGGTAAGAGGCTGGGCCCTTTGGCTGGTTAAATATGGTCAACAATATAAATCATGGATTTTTCAGGATTGTCACTGAGAGATGTGTGGAGACTTACACATGGACACACGCACATGTCCATATGAGGTACAATTTATGAGACAAAAGAACCAATCTCTCTGAACGTGGCTTCGTGGATTTCCTTCTTGTGGTACCCCCAGGGGGTTGGCTGAATGGTTTGCTGTATGGATGGCATTCAGGAGGGTTGTTTGGTTAGTTATTTTTATTTATTATTTTATTTTTATTTTAGATTTATTTTTACCCCGCCTTTTTCCTTGGAAAAGGACCCAAAGTGGCTTACATTAAGTAGGGACAATATACAGTCCAGTTACAGTGGTGGCGAACCTTCAGCACTCCAGATGTTTTGGACTACAACTCCCAGAATTCCAAGCATAGACTGTCAATGACAAAGGACTGTGGGAGTTGTGGTCCAAAACATCTGGAGTGCTGAAGGTTAGCCATCAATGGTCCAGTACAATGAAGACATATTCAATTTGAGAAGCAGAGAATTGTTACAGCATTAGAAGGCAACATTAAAACTAACTATTGATAACATAGTGTCAATGCCATCACACAAGGAGAGATATAAACACAGAGTTGCAAGTGGCAATAACCACACAGTCTGTGTAGCCCTGTATGGGAGATTCATATAAAAGACGCATACAGTAATGGTAGTCCCTCGTTCAGGGAAAGCTTGCCCGAAGAGAAAGGTCTTTGCCTGTTTCCGGAAAGACATCAGGGATATGGGGCAGTCCTGGCCTCCAGTGGGAGGGAGTTCCGAAGTTCAAGCATAGCAACAGAGAAGGCCTTTTCCTGTGTTCTCTTGAGGCACATCTGTGAGGGAGGTAGGATGGGTTAGGGTTAGATTATTCCTTAGAATCCAGAGGTGATGAGAGGTAAGAGTTGGTGTCATCGGCATACTGGTGGCACTTAACCCCAAAACTCCAGATAATTCTCCCCCCCCCCCAGTGGTTTCATATAGTTTTTAAATAACATAGGAGACAGAAGCCTAGATTTCCTTGAATAATTTCACATTTGCTACCTCCCGCATCCTCAAGTGGTGCTGAGAAAGGATGCTGTTTGCAATATTTCCTTTTAAAAAAAGTAGAAATGCTGTCAAGGGCCCTTGCTTACTTGGGCTACAGGTTTTAAATAAAATAAAATAAATAAATAAATAAATAAATAAATAAATAAATATTTAAGGCAAGCACTTTGGATAGAATTGGGGATGGTAAGGGCCATTCTAGAATCGTTCCTCTTTGTTTTCCTCCCCCAGGAGATCTTTCAAGGGGTGACACGATGGGTTCTTTAAAACAGGAAGTATCTTTTCCCTTAAGAGCTGTTTTTTCCTCCTATGCAGATTCAAGTCGGTTGGTTTTGTGTTCAGTTACATGTCTGTGGTTTCCTTAATTGTGAAAGGACTCGGGTGTGGAGAAGTTCTTTTTTTGGGGGGGGGGGGGCTGGACCAGAATCTATTTGTCATGCTGGCTGGAAAAAAAAATCAAGGACAGTAAGACCTACTTATCCAAGGATCGGAACCTGTGATTTCACTGACCTGCTGCCTGGAATATTAAATTAAAAAACAGAGCAAAACAAGAAGTTTGTCTCCAGGGTGTATTATCAAAACTGGCCACTAGAGGGAAGCAGAACCCATGCTTTCTTGCATTTTGGAATTAAGCAATTGCTCCAGGACAAGGCAAACAGTAAGGGGAAACTGCAGGCATCGGCAAGGTGGCTGAGCCCCTTCTAAGTGGTGCCACCACGCTTGTAGCTGGAATTACCTTCCCAGACAGGCTTGCCTGCTACCAGTAGTTGTTTTCATTTAGCATGCTATCCTTTTTGCCATTTATTTTGAGTTTGTGGCTTTATCTTGTGTTTCTGAACTGCACTCGGAGCCTCTCTTGATCAGTGGCACATTAAAAACAACAACAGTTGAATAAATTTGGCCTTCTTGAATGGAAAAAGATTGCATCCCGTAGAGCCCAGGACACGGACGTGGTCTCTGACAACAGGAAGACCTGTTTGTGGCTGCTGTCCAGAATTTGACAGTGGCCCACGAGAATCAAGCAGTCAGCCAGGCTTTTTCTACCCTCACGTCCACACACTGTTATTCTTCTCTCCCTTTGCTGGCGGCTGTTTAAGCTGACCTGTGAAGAATGCTTTTTTCTCCCGCCTCTAGATCATACAGCCTGGATAATGTCGTCTTTGGTCTGGCAGAGGAATCAAGATTGGGGGGGGGTGGAGAGAAGGGGGGGGCTAGTTCTGCTGCCCTGTGGCAGACTTCTTGCCCTCCTGGCTAGCTTGGGTCCTCATTTTACCGACCTTGGAAGGATGGAAGGCTGAGTCAACCATGAGCCTGCGACCTGGGATTGAAGCCCAGGTCGTGAGCACAGTTTCACCTGCAGTTCAGGCCTTGAACCCTTGCGCCACGAGGCTCCTATAATAATAAGTAATCGTATTGGGGGTCAACAGAAGCAGGCCATCCCAGTTCCTTTGGTGCAAGCTGCAGTAAATTAGTAGTTTCTTCATTGTTCCACCGACGGTGCCACTGGTTGAAAACCACTAGGCTAGATAACCTTTGGACTCAGTTGGGTGCCCCCGTGGTATTTATGATTGCCGGGGGGATTTGCCACGCATGCTGAGGCGCCAGCCCCTGGTGTGTATCGGCCCAGTTGTGTGTGTGTGTGTGTGTGTGTGTGTGTGTGTGTGTGTGTTTCTGTCGCATGCCCAGCCCGGCTCAACTTTTCCCGCATCCTGCCTCACCGCTGCGCTCTCGGCTTCTTTGCCTGATGGCTCCCGGCTGCTGCGGCAGCTCTTGGACTGCATTGTTTGTGACCAGGTATGATGAAGTTTCTGGAAGGGGGCCAGCCCCCCCCCTTCGCCAGGTTCAGCTTCAGGTGGGGTGGAGCGAGGGGCACAGGAGGAAAAGGTGTTATTTTCTGGTGGATCCCTTTGAAGGCGCTCCCTCCCCCCCCCCCACCCCCCACCTCCCCAGCTGCACATCTGAACAGATGTCTGCTGCCTGCCCAGGAGCAGGAAGTATCCCCCCCCCGTTAAAATGCAAACAAATCTCTCCTTCCCTCTCCCCCCCCCGCCCACCGGGGCCCCGGCCTGCCCGCCCCTCCTTCCAGCTCCTTTTGGAGAGGGCGTCGGGCAGGAAGAGGCGGGGCCAGCGCCCTGCACAGGGAAGTAACCTCTTGCAAGGAACAGGACAAGCCGAGAAAGCCCTGGCTGGGGAGAAGCAGGCAGCTACGCCTGCCCGCCCGCCGGCCCAGCAGCTCCCCCCATGACGGCTGCAATATGGAGGAGGATTAATGGGCTAGTGAGTACTTTGGGGGTGGGGGTGGGGGTGGGGGGGTGGGTAAGAGGGAGGGAGGGAGGGCCAAACACAGCATCCCCGCCTCCCTCTTCCCTTCCCTTCCCTCCGTATCTTAAGATGCCCTCCCTTGCCACCCTTCTGAGTCTCCCCGGGAGTCGGGGTGGAAGGCAGCGAGGGGGTGCTTCTGTTTATCAGAGGCTAGCCCACTTGACAAGGTTTCCCCTGGCTCGGTGGAAGTGGTGGTGTGTGCCTGTTTATATGTCCCTTCCTCTCTTTCCGTTGCTCTTCAAATGATTGTTTCCTGTGATTCCGTCGGACCTTACCTGTCCATAAACTGATCCTGGGGGCTTTTGCCGGCACGCCCAGGGAGAAGAGACCTTTTCCCTCTGTCGGCAACCAACTGACCAACCGAACGCGCAGGGCTGCCAGCCTTTGAATGCAGTAGAATCTCAGGTTGTCTTAAAGGGAGGGAGGGAGGGAGGTTAGAGAGTCATGCATTTTGACATCCATTATGCAGTGCCTGAGGAGTAATAAACCTTTATTTTTCCAATTCAGGATCCTTTTCTCATTTTGCAGTAAATGTTCTCGATCCTTAACCTTTGTTTGGAAAATAATAATCAAGGTGAAGTTTGGAAGGTTTTGGAATTGTGTTGCCCGTGACAAAGGAGAGAGAGAGAGAGAGAGAGAGTAAACAAGTGGACCGTGTGTGAATGTGAGGGTGTGCTTGTGTGTATGCGTCCGGTTTGCATGTTATAAGGAAGGCGTAGCTAGTTAATCATGGAGGCAGAATCCTGGCTTGTGAATAGTGTGGCGGGGAGGTGACAGAGTGACTGGAACTTTGCAAACATCATAACATGGATTAAAATGAGACAAAAAGTTATCGAGTGTTTCGATGTCAGACCTGGGAGTGGAGCTGCCAAAGGCAGACCAGTGTGGGAAAAGTCTGAATGAATCTTGGCTACTTGTGTACAAGATCTCTAAACCAAGACCCTGGAGCCGTCTGATGGGTGTATCTGGGCAGCGCCGCTTGTTAATGATGCCTTTTAGACCTCGGCTATTTTTACTGGTGGCATGCCTACTACAGCGGGCCAGAAAACAGAGGTGCCTGGGATTTATTTTGGTGTCATTGAATAATCTACAAACACGTCATTGCCCATGTGCTCCCTGGCAGCGTGGAAAACCAGGAGGGGCGTAGAAGTACTTCTGTTTTTAGTGTTATGAACAAGTTGGCTTTTTTTTTTTAAACAATGGGACGAGCTTGTGTGGGACACTGGTGATTCTAGCAGGGGCTCTTGTGTATTTTCCAGGCGGTTTTGCAAGACGGCAGACACCCCTTACCCCTCCAAAGCCATGTATCCAACTCTTAAGACGGCTACAGATGTTTGGGATGTGAAAAAAGGCCAGAATTCTGTGGGTGAAGTAGCTCTTCCGTTTTGTGGGATATTTAACCAACTTTGTTATCTTGGCTTTTGAAAGATTTGTATCAAGTACCTCCCCTTTTCCATTTTATAGACAAAGAGCTGAAGCTGAAAGTTGCCCGTCCTTCTACAGCCAGAGAACTCTTTTGTTACAAAAGTAGAACTTGAACTCGGGTAGTTCTCACTTACTGTCGTACATTTCCTCTTGGAAGTGGATCAGGATTTCAAATTCCATTTATACTTTTGGATTTAAGAGCTCGTGGTTGGTTCCACTAGAGATTTCAGAAGGCAGCACTTGCTCATCGCCCTTTGGAAAGCGCTTGCGTTTTGTACTAAAAAACTTTCCTCAAAATGATGGGTGCATATCCGAATGGAGGCACACGGGGTGCCTGCGTGTGGGATGGAAAGTTTCCCTGGCTCTACTTCAACACACAAGAGACCTCAATACAAAAAGGTGGTCTCAGAAAGCCTTTGCACCTGTTGATTAACAGATAGGCAGCAGAGATCAAGGCATGAATATGTGTGGTGCCCCTGTGCTGAAGTCCTGCAGCTTTCATAGCCGTTCCAACAGTCTGTATTGTCACATATAATGACACACATGTTAACTGTTTGTATTTTGGAGAATAAATAACGAATGAAACAATTTTTAAAAGGTGCCCAGGCTTTTTGATATGCCCTTGTACGGTAGAAGGTCTAAAACCATTCTAATCTCTGTTTGGTCCTATGGTTTTCACTTCAATCTTTCAGTGAGTGGATTCAGGAAGTTCTCATGGCGCTCTCTCAGGTGTACAGTTTAATTTTGCTTTTAATTTGGCAAAGCCCCAGCAGCTGCCTATAACTTGTCTGGGGAGCTTACAAAATACTGTTCGGGTCCTCATTTATATAACGCTGTTACCGTTTTGTGTGTAGAGGAAAAGAGACCCCAATGGAAAGGAGAGGTTGGCTTGGGGGGGGGCTCCTGCCGTTGAGTCGCAGGGCACATGCTGTGAACTGGTTTGCCGGACGGGTTGCACACGAGCACGCTCTCCGGCTGTGTTTCGGGTGTCCTGCCATGGGTCCATTATTCCTCAGCAGCTGTGATTCCATAGGAATATCTTCGAGCTGGCATCCTCTAGTGCAGGGATGTCCAAACTCCAGCCCTCCCGATGTTTTGGACCACAGCTCCCAGAATTCTAAGCTGAGGTTGCCAATGACAAAGGACTGTGGGAGTTGTGGTCCAAAACATCTGGAGGACATGCCTGCTCTAGTGCTAGGTGCGGCTTGCAGGGACAGAGCTGTTTTGTCTATTATTGATCAATTGTGGCTCTTCTGCATCAGAATTTCTTTATACAAGGCTCAGAGGAGTTGGGCTACTTGGGAGCCTAAAGTCATAATAAATTGCAAAAGCAGGTTGGTGTGAGAAGGATTGGGGATTTCTGGAAGAACAGTCGGAATAGAGTTGGTGCCCCTTGGCACCGAAGGGAGTGGCAGTTCCTTGCCTGCGAATCCTTCACGTCACCCACCGTGACTCGTTGCTGCTGAACCTGAGAAGCCCATGCCTGTACCCTAGAGGCTGCAGGAGTCCCACGCTTGCGTGTGAGTCAAGCTGAAACTTAATCTGGCCCCACTCATTGCCAGGAAAAGGCCTGGGAAGGGGAGCCCCCAGGCATGGATGCTTCTCCTCTCTGGCCGCCTTCCAGGGCCTAAGCTTGGAACGGCATTGAGGAAGACAATAGGGAATGGAGCGGGGGACCGTCCCGCACAGAAAAGACAGTGGACGATGGCATCAGGAACAGGAGCGGTGGGAGAGAAGCAGTGACCCGTTGCAGACCCCCATACAGCGGAAGCCGAGGCTGCAAGCCCTCTAAAAGAAATTGACTTTGGCACCAAGGAATTTGAAATATTGATGCCCGGACGTAGATGGTCTTTTTGAGGATTTGGTGGCCTCGCCTTGCACGCTTCCGATGTCTTCCCTGTAACGGCGAGGGCTGAAGAAAAGCGTCCTGGCGTGCGTGCCCTCTTGCTGCTTCTGACGTGGACTTTGGGGTGTGGATAAATCACACAGGGGGTTAATGCAGAATACCTCTGGCCTGCTTTCTCTGGTCGCTGGGTGAGCATTCCTTTCTCCTGACCCAATGGTCTCCAGCCAAGCTTTTGCTGCTCGACCACTTTGGCTGCTGCCGTTGGCACAAAGAGTCCCTCAGTCCAAACAGGAACTCAAAGGTCACTCCTGCATCTTAGCTAGGAAAGCTGCCCAGCGGAGTTGTGTCGGGCCAAGTCTGGGTATCCCTGTGGGTGCTCAGGGCATCCCACCGGATTTCTCCCCATGGCCGTCTCTTTGCCCAGTAAGCACCTTCTCCCCCTCATAAGCTCCCCCCGTAGCTTGCGGGTGGCTCTTATCTTGAAGTCAAGTGCAGTGTCACGTATTAAGATACAGCGAAGCTTTTGACCAGTTAAGGGCGTCCTGGTGGAATGTGAGGCACGGCTGGTGAAATGTGACGGAATAACTTACAGATGGCTTTGAGGATCCTGAATGGTTTAGGTAAAGCGTTGTCCTGGTGCCCCGCAAGCCGTCATTGATTTAATCACGCATTGACGACGGGTGTGATTTCCAAGGGAAGACGCCAGACCTGTGTGATTGACTTTGTTGACTTTGTGTTTTGTAGGAACCTTGTCTGGCCCTCTAACGCAAAAGAATTGACAGCCGGGGGAGTTAGTTTGAGGACCAGAAATGAACTGAGCTCACGCGAGTTGAGGTCGTAGTCCACAAATTCCTTCCCACCCACCCCTGTTTCTTCCTTCTACTTGGTGTGTTTTTTTGTAGGCGGGTAGGGTTGCTTTGTTGACATTAACACACAGCTGCAAGAGAGAAATAGTTGCCAATCGGCTTCATATCCCACAGAGATGTACTGGTAGATCTCAGGGCATTGACTGCTTACCTCTGGCTTCCACTGCAACTCAACGAGGAGGCCTTAAATGCATTGCCATCTTTGGGCCACAGCTCTGATCAGCCCTAACTGGCACCACCACAACTGGAACATGATGGGAATTGCAGTCCTGTAGCCTCTGGGGGTGGGGGGTGGGGGGGGGGGGGCTACGTGTTTCCTATCCTAGTTTAGACATAATGCCAAGCTGGTTTCCTTTCTGGTGAACCTCTGGGAGCAAATTGCCTTTTCCACAGTCAGGAGGAGCCAAGCACCAGTTCAGCCTGCAGAAACATGTTTGCTCATGAACAGCAAGCCTCCGGCCTGCACGCTTGTCCAAATGTCCTGGAGGGCAGCTGGCAGAGGTGAGATAGGATATATCTCCGGGAATTTCCCTGTCTCGGTCTCTTAGTCGCTACCCCCTGTGCTCCTAGTGAGAAGCTCTCCAGCAATGGCAGGGGGTTCTTGGTTGGCTTGCTGGAGCCGTTTGCTTCTGACTGTGGCCCTGGCATCGTCCAGCCAAGCACCTTGCTGCGCTGCTGGGGGGGGGGGGGACCTCCCTTAGGAGGAAAGGCTGCTAAACCATTTGGGGCTCTGTAGTCTGGAAAAAAAAGGCACCTCAGGGGGGATAGGATGGAGACGTACAAAATTATGCAGGGCATGAGTCAAGTGGATAGAGGGACACTCTTCTCCCTCTCACAAAATACCAGAACTAGGGGGACATCCACTCTAATTGAGGGCTGGGGAGTAAGAACAGACAAAAGAAAATATTTTTTCACCCAGCATGTTGTTAGTCTGTGGAACTCCCTGCCACAGGATGTGGTGATGGCACCTGGCCTGGATGCCTTCCAAAAGGGATTGGACAGATTCCTGGAGGAAAAGTCCATCACAGGTGACAAGCCATGATGGAGATGTATCATCTCCAGGCTTAAAAAACAGGATACTTCAAGGGCCAGATGCAGGGGAATGGGATCAGGAGACAGATATCTAGTCTCATGCGCTCCCAGAGGCATTTGGTGGGGCCAGTGTGAGATGCAGGAAGCTGGACTAGATGGGCCTTTGGCCTGATCCAGCAGGGCTCTTCTTAGGTTCTTATGCTCTGCACGAGAGAGAGAGAGAGACGGAGAGAGAGACCTGCCTCTGAGAATATTGAATGTTTTCCCTAGGTGGGTGGGTGGGTGGGTGGGGTGGGGGAGACAGATGGACAGCCACAGTTTCCCTGCCTTCCTATTAGTAGCAGCTGATGAGCCTGCTTTCCCAGGGAGTAGTAAAAAAACCCCGGGACGCCACTGAATCCGTCTCACGTCTCATGGCCCATCCTCCTTGTGCCACGTATTGTTTTGCTCTCGGGCCTCTTTTGTGTGGCCTTCTTTTCTGGCTTGTCTGGGCTTTGGTGATGCTGGCTCCCGGTGACTGCTGCAAAAAACAAAAAAATCAAAACCCCATTTGGCTTGGCTTCATATAGACGGAAGGGGGGAAACGGCCCTGCTGCTGAAACGGCCCAAGGTGTTCGGTCTCTGCAGTGCACCAAAGACATTTCTTGTCTGCGGGATCCGTCTTTGTAGAGCTGCAAGAAGGAATGGCGGCCTGGGCCCGGGAGGCAGAGGTGGCGCTGCCTTGTCCCCGTGCCCAGCTTTCTCTGGCAGAAGGCGGTTCTTCTGTCTCCGGGCAGATATTTTGCCATCCTCTGCTACCAGGACGGTCATAAGCAGG
This sequence comes from Phrynocephalus guinanensis, assembly GCA_037367245.1. Taxonomy (NCBI): domain Eukaryota; kingdom Metazoa; phylum Chordata; class Lepidosauria; order Squamata; family Agamidae; genus Phrynocephalus; species Phrynocephalus guinanensis. The sequence continues at coordinate 12,137,232 of CM074754.1, read as the reverse complement.
GGTGCCAGGGCTTGAACCTGGGACCTGTTAAGCACGAAGAACGTGCCTTTAGCCAGTGTGCCCCAGGCCTACGGGAACTGTTACCACATCCGCTTTTAAGATTCCCCCCCCCCTTTTTTTGCTTTGACTCTTAGAGGTCAATTAGTGTTTGCTTCAATCCCGGTGTTGTGGCTTTCTCGTTGCAGTTGTACTTCTGTAATAATCTTTAATCCGGACTTCCCCAACCTGCACCTTTCCAGGCATAATGTGAAAGGCTTTGGAGAAATCCATTTCTAGGTCGGCTGCAGAAGCTCTTTGATCGAAGGATCCTGAGTCATAAAAAAAAAAGAGAGGATATTCTGTGGTTGACGCTGACCAGTCGTTTATCTTAGACAGCCTTGCAAGGCTGGTTAGTTTCACTTGAGGTGACTGGGAGGCAGCCCCCCCCCCGAGAGGAGGAGCCACGGGAGAGAAGAAGGAGAGCCAGGGGAGGGGGCTCCAAGTGGCTGCCTCTCTTTGCTTGCAGCCATCCAAGGGGGGGGAGAGCTGCAGAGCTGGCAAGCCGCCTGGCGTGCTGTTCATCTTGTGGCGCATGCAGAGCGGCCCTTCCTGACCACCTGAGGCTGCAACGGCCAGGCCTCTTCACTCATGGACGACGGCGCCTCAGAGGGGACCTGATGGAAGTTTGTAAAATCATACGCGGCGTGGACAAATTAGATAAGGAGAAACTGTTTCCCCTATCACACCACACTAGAACTAGGGGGAAACTTTGGGGTGCTAGATCTCAAACAAAGAAAAGGAAGTCCTTTTTCACCCAGAGGCTCCCTGGTCTGTGGAACTCCCTGCCAGGAGGAGAAGTGGTGACCGCTGTCAGCCTTGACAGCTTTAAGAAAGGATTGGAGAAGTTCATGGAGAACAAGGACATCAATGTCTGTACAATTGGAGGAAGAAGGCTTTCGGCATTTTATTCAACACAGGCAGAACCTAGATATTCTTTTCAGTCATCCTTTCCACAGGAGATCAGAAGTAGAGTGGTTCTTGGTGATCCATAGGTCAGCAGCGCCATCTTGCCAACCAAAAATTGCCTCTGAAGCAGATCTGACAAACTGCGGTTTGTACTTGCATTGCAACCGGGGCGTTATCCTGTCTCGCAGAATATTGATTTGCCAGGCAAGCATAAACTGTAGTTTGCTGCTTCAGAGGTAACAGCAAACTGTGGTTAGCTGCAAAGAGGGAGTCAAGGGTGCAAGGCTGAGGCTTCTTCCAGTCTTGCTGTAGCCGCTGTTCTTGTTAATGAAGCCAGTAATTGTGCGGGGAGGATGAGTTTTAAACTTGGGACTTCCGACGCTGGCCCTAAAAGTACTTAGCTGCATTGCTGATGAACGCTTACTGTCCGAACACGAGTTTAAATGGGTAGGAAACTCCCTCTTGGGAAGTTGTACTGTTGCTTTACGGTTCAGTTCAGGGCTTGGGTCTCCAGTGTCGCCCGGGAGATGACACGGCCTTGGTGGAAGGCTTCCATGTGCAAGAGACGAGGGCGTTGCACAAACAGGGGTGAGGAGGGAAGGGTGAACCCTAACCCTTACCTCTGCGATGCCAGAGCTCTGGGCAAAGAGGGACTGATTAGGGAGGGTGAGTCAGCCCCGTTTCCAGACAGTCGTCTCTCTTTAATCTCTTTTCTCTAAGTTAAACCATTTAGTCAGTTTTTGTGTGTGTGTTTGTGTCCTGCAGCCAGCTTTATGTCCCACCCACTCCCGTATAACTGACTTCAGAGGAGGTGCCACCGTTCACCTGAAAGGAGAGGATAGAACAAACACAAAGCTGTGCCCCACGTGGTTCTAGAAATTAGTCGAGATGGTTTGTTAGGACAAGCATAGCCAGAAATACATTTGCAGCTGGCAGGGTGATAGATTCCCATTTCTGTACAGACTTGCAGAGGTACTGTGTGTGTTTGTGTTTGTGTCTGTGCAGTATACGCACGTATATCTCCAGATAGAAATGAAACAGCTCTCTTAAGGTCACGCCAGGCCATCTGCAGCTCAACCTGACTTCTCCGTGTCTGGAAAAGTCAGCATTATCTGTGGGGGGAAGCTAACTTAACGGGTGATGCATCCCCTTGTCAACGGTGCATGTTGTCTTTTCACAACACTTGGAAGTCATGTGTTCCTTCTTTCATGATATCGGTGCGCTACACAATTTAAAATTGTGGGTGCAAATGAAATTGAAGGTAAAATTTAAAAAAAAAACATGCTGCCATACCTTGTTATGTGTGGTCTACTTGCCTCCAGTTTATGGCCACCTGATGAACGCTTGGTCTTAGCTCTGATAAAGCCATGGCGGTGGCTCTTTGATGAAGTCCATCCACCTCTTTTCTTGCTTCAGTGGAAATGCCTCAGGGGCCTGGCTTGAGGAATGAGTGCTTCCATATCTACCCATTCATTGCCCCCCCCCCAATTAGAAGAAATACAGATGCACACGGTAGCCTAGGATGTGGCAGGGAGGAGGCACATAGGTGTGCCTGCATACTTTCTGAGCCACTTTTGAAAGTGTGAATCCTACCAGATATTCTTTTTCACTGGTTCCCCCCTCTTCCCTTTTTTCTTTTATTTTCTTGTAGGGAAGAGGTCATTTCTCTTTGCCTCCCCAGAGACATTCTGGGAGAGGGCAGATTCAGGAAGAGCAGCCTGGGGATCCTTGTGGCCCACGTGGCGGAACACCTGCCCTGGTCTAACACAAGCTCACCTTACCTTGTGGACCCCTCCTTCAACAGATGCTGGGCTTCTCTCATTATTACAGGGGCCTTTTAAACCCTTCCTTCCGCATGGGGTCCGTTCTCCTTGCCTCGCCTCCCTGCCATGCTAAAACAATAACTGGAGCCACTCAAGGGGGACTGAGGAGGGTTGGGGAGCCTTTCACGTGTGGCTACATCACTTTCTGTTGCTTGTTTAAGCTCAGCAACCTGTCATTTGAGAGAGAGAGAGAGAGAGAGAGAGAGAGAGAGACTCTTTCCCGTACTGGGAATCTACAAACTCCAGAATATACAAGACATCAACAAATGGCTTTGGGAGTCAAAGCATGGCCTCCGGGGCTCATCTCTTGTCCCAGTAAATTAGATCTGCCACAATAAATGGCAACAAAGGGTTATTTTCGGTTGGACGGTCTATAGCAGGCTTCCTGGGAGTCTCTCTTTAGTGCTCTGATAATCTTCAGTGACAGCAGGGAGAAGCCTTGCCGGGGGGGGGGGATTCTCCCCTGTCCCAAAGAATGCAAGTGTGCAGGTGTACGCATGCACACATGCCACCCCATCCCTTCTTTCTCTTTCTACAACCACATGATGACGGGCTGGCACTGAGGAGGAGCTCAAGAGAAGACCAGGTCTGGAAGAGCTGTCTTGCGAGGAGCGGCTTAAGGAGCTGGGAATGTTTCGCCGTACAAAAAGAAGGCTGAGAGGCGATATGAGAGCCATGTTTAAATATTTGAAAGGATGTCATATGGAGGAGGGGACTGTTTTGTTTCCCATGGCTTCAGCAGTAGTCCCAGGACATCTAGCGACCCACAGCTCTAGATGAAAACTGCCATTTGGGTAGCATGAGATGAAGCCACAACTGCCCTTGGGTGTCTGTGATGCCAAGCAGGTTTTGTTTTAATTTTATTTTATTTGCCTCTGTGGGTTCTGTTGAGATAGCCTAAAACAACGAGAACGAGGAACTTCATTAGCGTACAAGTGTCTGTATATCAGCATATTTAGAACCTGCCGAGGTAGGTGACAGGGGCCTGATTTACAAGTCAGGCGTTATCTGCTCTCTTCCTACAGAGCAGCTCTAAAAGAAACTTGTGAAGGGATATTGAAAAGACCTACTGACAGTAGAGGGAGCTAACTTCAAACTTTGAGAGGCTGGTATGGCCTAGTCTAGTGGTGGCGAACCTTCCGCACTCCAGATGTTTTGGACCACAACTCCCAGAATTCCCAGGCTAGATTGCCAGTGACAAAGGACTGTGAGAGTTTTGATCCAAAACATCTGGACTGCTGAAGGTTCACTACCACCGGTCTAGTGAGTAGAGTTTTGTGCCTGCTTACAAACCTAACAGACTTGCCAAGTCATGATGCTCACCCAGCCTCCATTTTTTTCGTCTTAGAAAGCAGTGGCTTATGTAAGATGGTGGCAGTTTGCAACAGTAAATGTGTTTTTAAGGGCACTTGGGGTGGGTTGTGGGGGTTTTTTTTTTTTTTTTTTGGCTGGTTGGAGCTTTCAAGCAATGTATTAATCAGCCCAACAGCAGAGCGTGAGTTTCTGGATAGAACCCAGTCCACCCTCTGAGGATCTTCCGGCAAAGTGCGATGTCTTTTTCTGTGACTTCTTTTGGCCAGAGGTGAATGGCTTCCTCTGCTGTTTACCAACGGCGAGGGAGAGATGCAAACATAACTGGAGTCGTTGCAAAGAATAAACTGAACGAACAAGTTTGGGCAGAAAACCGGAAGGGTTCCACTCGAGGGGGGGGGCAGGGGGAAGGTGAAACTTTCTCTCGGGTTGTGCAACTGGAAATGGTTTTTTTTTGGGGGGGGGGCAGCTTCTGAAAAGAAAGAACAAACCAATGGACAGATAAACCACGGTCCATCTGTAGAAGCCAAGTTCTGGGTGAGGCGATGTCCGTCCAAACGTTAACATAAAGCAAGCTTCATGTTTTGAAGTCTCTTTTCTTAGGCAAAGATGGTTTGAAACCCGGAACTTAAGCAGAAAGTCAAAATCGTGGTCCAGATGCGAGGCCCGTCCCTCAGGGAGTCTGACGGCGAGGGAGGCAAAAAGGGAGGTTCAGGTTGTACCCGAGACAGAGATGAACAAAGGCAGCAATTAGCCGTCTAGCCATCTCACTGGAGGCAAAAGAGTGGCTCCCCCCCCACCCCCTTCCCCAGTTTTGGCTGTTAAAGAATTGGGGAGAGTTTGAACGCTTTTCTCTTTATTATCTTTTAATGTCCCAAGCAGGAGCGGAGCTCCCTCATTACAAGGCACGGCACAAAGAAGACCAATTTGTACTCCGGGACCATTATCATCTCTTCCCCACCATTTTTTGTACCTTCCTGCACTCCTTCTCTCTCAAAATGCTTCTGACATTTAAATTTCAGAGAAGCAGCCGTGTCCATTAAAGAAAGAGATAGAAATAGTGTACGTGTGTGTTTTAAGACCAAGAGACCCATTTTCATGTGAGGCTTTGGCGCTTTATAATCCACACTTTCACATGGGTGGGCGGGAAGCCATTGGGTGGTAGCTTTAAGGAGGGGTCGTTGGAGGGGGACGCCAATCCGGGGGTGTTACGTGTCTGTATGGAGGCCGGATTTAAAGGACCTCTGGATTTCAGATTTTGAGGGACACCCCCAGTGTGGTCTAGTTTGACACTTCAGGGTGCCTTGGGGGGGTCTTTAAGTGTAGCACAAGCTAGAAATGGTGTTTTCCTGCTGTCCCAAACAAAATGCACACAAGGGCCATCCCCTATTGCGAGAACGTCACGGATTAGGGTCGTGGTCCTTCCTTCCCCAGTCTTCAGGCTGTTCTTCGCTTTTAATTGCTCAAGGAGGTAAAGGACTCCCAACAACCCTTTTGTCATGACAGTCTGGACAAAAATTGCCTTTGGAGGTTGAGGCTTGGAGGTTTCAGGGAACCTCAGATGACCCAGTGGAAGGGGGGAGGGGTGGGTCATTCTGGCCTGAAGGGATGTCCATCTGTGGCAGCCTTTGCCGTTCTCGGCTAGAGAATGTAGAAGAGGTGGTGGTGGTGGTGGTGGTGGGGTATCCTGGATGGAAACTGGGCCAGGCCAGCTATGGAGCCTCTTTCTGTACTCAGATGCGAACCTGGAGGAATAAACGTGAAGCATGCAAGTTCAGGGTTCCAGGATACACGTGACCCCCCCTCCCCTTTCTGTTGTGATGATGATGAACATAGATCATGATTACCCAACTAAGTGGCCACCAGATATATGAGACGCCACATCCTGTTTGGGCGAGTTGTATATGTGTGTATTTTTCTTCACATTGTGTTGAGGACCAGATAGTAGAGTGAATGGTTAGGGTTGGGGGAGAATAGCAAAGATATTTTCTCTCTCTCTGTTTCTCTTTCTCTCTTTCTCTCTCTCTCTCTCTCTCTCTCTCTCTCTCTCTCTCTCTCTCTGTGTGTGTGTGTGTGTGTGTGTGAGAGAGAGAGAGAGAGAATCCAACCTTTATTTCTGGCTCGACCTGTTACCCCTAAGCACCACACCCGCCATTGACGGCTGTCGCTTTGGCTTCCAGCACCTTCCGTCTCCCCAGCCGCCCCACTCACCCCACGGCTGTGGATCTGCCCCTGAACCGCAGGCCCCGACACGGTGGGAACCCCACAGGCAGGTGGGGCATCTCTCCCTCCCTGTTGGCGAGAGGGCTTCAGAAAGAGCCTTGGGGGTCTTTCTTCTGATAAAGGCTGAGCCACCGCCAGATCTTGGGACTTAGTGGTTGTGTTTAAAAAATAATTCCTTGTGTCCCTTGACGGAGTCCCCTTCAAGCCCTTGGTATTAAAGCTGCAGATGGTTTGAAGCATCTTTTTTGCATTATTTAGGCCACTGTAGTTTCTGTTACCTGATGGAAGAACGCTTGCGTGCAACGTGGGAAAATCCATTCAAAATATTTCCAAAAATGGTAGCAAAAAAGGGCAAGAAAATATTTTTTTGTTTTGTTTTGTATGTGTACCCACATACGTACGTGATTCTCATTGTGTTACTTATGAAATATAACTTTGTTATGCCCTTGAGTAGCACAAATTACCCAAGGAAGTAACTTGTCAGGGATTGTGGAAATTACCAACTGCATTGCCTGTTTGTAACACATTATTTCGGAATTTGGGCAGTGACTGGGATGAGATAAGGTGATATTTTGTAAGTTGTGTCTCTGACCTTTCTAGAGGTCACTTCACTAAGGATTTTAGTGGTTTTTCATAGCTTTTAATAGCTTTTATTGTGGTGGTGTTGCTGTTATTATTTTTACTTTACATAAGTGGTATTGATCTTTCTTCCTATGTCAAAGAGATCAAATTATTCATTGTCTCTATTTCTGCCTGCTTTTTGCCGTCCGTGGGTCACTTTGACAATGTAATCATGATAATAAAAAGAACTCCAAAAAGTTGAACAAATACGCTTCCTGGGAGCCCCACAGCTTTTGGAACCTGCTACGTGCGCCAAGAGCTGGAGCTGATATGAAATATTGACAGACCAGACACAAGCCTGTTTGTTTGTATTTGAATCCCGTCAAAAACAAAAAAGTAAAACGAGGTTACTCTTAGCTTGGAATGAGATTGAGTTTGAGGTTCACTCGTCTCTCCCACCAGGGATTGAGAAGGAGAAATGAGATAGGAAGGAGAGGAGTTCCTCAGAATGACAGCCTGGGCTTTCTAGACCTATAGGTAAAGGTTCCTCCTGCACATGCGTGCGAGTCGTGTCCGACTCTAGGGGGCGGTGCTCATCTCCATTTTCAAGCCCAAGAGCCAGTGTTGTGCAAGGCCATGGCCATGTGGCTGCCATGGCTGAACACATTTCTGTGCACGGAACACTTTTTACACCTACTTGCATTGACATGCTTCCAAATTGCTAGAAAACTCTAAAAACCAGAAGCCGTGGGAACCTGACCGAGCCTGTCTGAGCACCCGATGGCAGGCCAGAAGGGTTGGTGTCATGCCACCTCCCCGCCGGCCCCCCCACCCCGCCCCAAGAGAACCACTTTCTTTTCTTCCTTTTCTTTTTTTGGCCTGTTTTCAGCCCGGTTTCTCTTCCCCTTCTGGGCTTTCCCTAAAGCCGTGCCTGCTCGTGGCCTGGGTGGGGCTGGCAGCTTCCTGTCCAGGACAGACGGAGGATGCCTTTGTTCTCAGTTGCGCTCTCTCTCTCTCTCTCTCTCTCTCTCTCTCTCTCTCTCTCCCCTCCTGCAGCCCCACTAGGTTTCCTGTTACCTTTTCTAGGTGGTGATGGAGGAGGAGGAGGAGGCCACTTGTGAGTGAGACTGCCTTTCCCCGTCAGGTGTGGGCTGGATCCCAGGATCGCCCATCCTCCCTGCTTGGGGGCGGCTGAGATATCTCAACCCGGCCCGTCTCCCCTCCTCCCCTCTCCCCCCCCCTCCTAGCTGGGAGGACTTGCCTAACCGCCCGGGTGTTTCTTGGCCCTGTGCCTTGGGAACGTTGCGAAAGGTGTGTCCTCCCGCAGGTATCAGAGGTGGAGCTTGGGCACCGGTTGGATGAGGAAGGGCCGGGCTCCTTCCCCAGGGCCACCTCCGGCTGCCCTTTGCTCCTTGGGAAGGTTTCGCTGTGGGGCTGGCGGATCGAAGGGAACGAGGCAACCCCCCCCCTTTCCGGCTGCTACGGCTGCGCCCAGGCGCCTCTCCTCCTCTCGTTTTTTTTTCTGCCCTCCTTTTGGACCGGGTCGTTTCCCTCCGCTGACGGGACAGGCTCTCGGGAGCTGGGCCCAGCCTCTCTGTTTCTACCCACCCACCCACCCCCGTTGTGGAAGGACCATTGCCTCCTCCCCCCCCCCCACACACACGCTAGCAGGAAGCACCCTGGAGCTAACAGGATTGCGGTAGGGCCGAGGCTCTGCCGAGTGAGGTGGCGCGAGCTGGCGGCGGTTCATGAGCAGGAGAGGAGGAAGTAGACCCACCGGGCCTGTGACCGCGACGGCAATGGGCATCGTAAGTCTCTCCTCCCTGAGGGTTTGGCTCGTGGGGTTCCACGCTGGAGGTTTCTAGGGAGTTTTGTGACGGTGTCGGGCTTGTTTGCAAGTGGATAGAAAAGGTCCTCCGAACATGATGGATCAATGATGCTACCTTGGGGGGAGGGGGTTACCCACCAGAGGGAGGATGCACAGACCCATGCCGTCTCGATAACGCCTGCCTTGAGGATGAAGAGCACCGCTCGGTGGAGGGGTCTTCTTGATCTCGGCAAAGAAAACCCACCACTTCCAGGAGACCAGAGTTTACCAAAAATGTGTTCTATTCTGTGAGAAGTGGGCAAGATCTTAAATTGGGGTGGGGTGGGGTGGATTTTTCAACCTCTCTCTCTCTCTCTCTTTCCCCGCTTCCCCCCTGCCTGTGGATTTGGGGAAAGCCCAAGCCTTAGACCCCCCCTCTCCGTTTCTGCTCATGTTCGCACGGGGAGGGGGGGGGAGACAGTTGGGTATTCTCAGATAGAAGGGGTAGTTTTCTCACCGGTTATGAGTATCCCTGCCAGAAGCCACGGGGCAATATCCTTCCCAACTCCCTATAACTTGCGCCCTCTCTCTCCGTGACGCACGGGTGTAAAAGGAATGGGCAGGGGACGGATTTGACGTGCCTCCGTCCACCGTCATTACTAAATACTTTCTTCCCGCATCTCTCGAGGGCTGGATGATATCAAACTTTCTCCTTTAGGATACTGTAAATGATCTGGCCATATATTTTTTGGTATCAGGTTAACTTCTTGTCTTTGCTACACAAATCTTTTTCCACCGCGTCTAGTTTTGATCTAAGGAATTGATTAAATTTTACTAGTACCTAAAGTTACATGTCTTTCTGAGAGTTCTTTGCCACTTACAATTTCATGTATATAAGAACATAAGAAGAGCCCTGGTGGATCAGGCCAAAGGCCCATCTAGTCCAGCTTCCTGGATCTCACAGTGGCCCCACCAGATGCCTCTGGGAGTGCACGAGACTAGATCTCTGTCTCCTGATACCACTCCCCCTGCATCTGGCCCTTGAAGGACCCTGGTTTTAAGCCTGGAGAATACACATCTCCATCATGGTTTGTAACCTGGGATGGACTGTTCCTCCAGGAATCTGTCCAATGCCCTTTGGAAGGCATCCAGGCCATATGTGGGGTGTAACCCCCCCCCCCGAATTCCCTGTTTAAGGCTCTTCTCCCCCCCCCCCGGCTTGCTGATGTAAACTTTCCTCATACGTTAGCAGTTGACTAAAGTTTTCATTAAACGCAACTGACTGATTCAATGCTTGAGATCCTTGCGGAAGTCTGTGTCCCAGAGAAGAAGTATCATAGGCATGGAGAAAGTGGCAGCGTTGTTGAAAAACAACCAAGTCATGAGCAACTGTGTCAACAAGTAAAGAAATGATATACATAATATCCTAATAATGATAACCTACATCGATTCTGACTGGTCTTATCCCTTGAATGTGCAAACGTAGCATCCTGAAGCATTGTGTCCTCTTCACGACAACCCTTCAGGACCTTCAGAGTTGGTTTGAAGGTCTCCCTTTGGCCTTCTCCTCCCCGGAAGGGGACATGAACGGCTGGAGTTGTCCCTGTTTGGAGCTGTAGAATATGTGGTGGGTGTGTCAGATGACGGGGTGGCCTCTCTAGAAACCAGGTTCCCTCCACCTTAAAAAACGCTAGCCTGAGAGACGTCTGGAGAAACCCTTTCCCTCCCGGCCACTCCCTCACTGGACTGTTTATTGTTGTGCTTGTTTAGGGCTTTTCTAGCCCTTCTGTGCCCCAGTGAGCTCGGGGGCACCTGTCCATCTCCCAATCTCTCCCCCCCCCCCCCCCCCGCCGCCGCCACCATAACCCTGTGAGGTGGTCTCCTGACTCAATGAGGGCTTCAGCTCAGGTCTCCCCAGACCCAGCCCTCCTGAGCGCCTGGATTCTTCCGCAGAGATCCGGTCTACTTTTATAGGATGCGAAGGGCACTGATGTGTCCCCTCGGAGCCTGCGACGGCGGCAGGCAGGGTTCCGCGCTTCCCGCTGTCGCCTCTTCCAGATGGGCGAAATAGGATACCCGTGGGTTTGCGTGGAGGCTTTTCTGCTTAAAGAGCAGCCCTTGCTGTTCCGGCTGGAGCACTCCTTTTGGTGCCGGTCGGAAGGGGAAGGGAGGAAGCCGCCTGCGCAGGCACGCACGCACGCACGGCTCTCGGGGCGCCGTCGCCCTGCCAGATCTGCGGGGCTGAGAAGCCGTGACATTCTGGAGCTTGTTTGCTTGTGCCTAAGTGGATTTTATGCCCTCCCTTGCTGCGAAGCTGGCTGACAACGATAAAATGAAATGAAGCGCACACGAGTAAAATAGATTAAAAGCACATAAATAAGAGAACGGACGGGGCCCGCCTTGTTTAAAAGCCCCCTCATCCCGTTTCATCCCAGATCCTTTGCCAAAGGCCTTTCTGAATGAAAAGGACTTGGCCTGCCACGGACGTCCTTTCTTCACGGAGCGAGAGCAATTTTAAGGCGTCCCACGACTCGCTGTCAGGAAGCATAACAGTGTAGTGTAGGTCGGCAGATGTTGTGGGTCTAAAACCCCCGATCCCTGGCTTTGGGTGGCTGGGAGGTGGGAATCAGCCACGGACCAGGAGCGCTGTCCGTGAGTCATGCCTGATCGAGCCTGGCCAGAGGTGGCACTTCTCTAGACACCTCATCCCTAAGGAAGGAGGAAGATGAGGAAGGCTGCCCCTGTCAGGACTCCGCGAAATAAGAGACCCAAATACTTCAAAAAGTGTCCCTTATTTATATTGAGCCTCCATGTACGGGCCTGAACATGGGCCAGAAGGCCAAAAAGAAAAACAAGTCTGGGAGCTGTAGTCAGAAAAAAACCCACTCTCTCTGGAATACTGGATTAGTAATTTCACACACCAGCAGGTCTAGACCAGTGATACTCAGGCGTTGGCCTCCAGATGTTTTGGTATCTCCCAGCATATTTGACAGCTAGTTATGGTGACTTGGGGGGCTAACACCAGGAGCATCTGGAGGATGAGAATCACCTTTGGTGCTGCTGGGTTATCTTTACAGACCCCCCCTTCCATCTCGTTATTTGCTTAGAATCCAGTTCTGTGAGGAAGAGGAGGGCTTCTTACAAACCAAGCCATGCATGAGGTAGTGGAAACCCACCTTGAGCCAAGTGAAGTGAAAGAGTGCCTACAGCCTTAGCCTCGCCTCATCTCACTGTCCAAGAATCTCTTTATAAGGGCCCCGCTTCACCAATTTTTCTTGCAGCACCTGTTTTAGTTCCCATCAGATGCCCCACGGGAGCTCTCAAGCAGAGACGGGCACACGGGATGATCAGTGGAACATTCCTGTGGAACTCGTTGAGCCGTGCTCTCCAGAGTTGGCCTTCCTGCCAGGCCTTCGTGTTTCTTTTCATCCTTCTGCACCCAAACTGGCCGTGAGATGAGGGGGGATACGTGATGCTGCCTTCTGCTCCTTCATGGCTGCCGTCTGGTCTTGGTGTGGTTTTGTCCACCCTCTCATGCTGTTGAAAATAATACATCACACACACACACACACACACACACACCCCACTTCATGGCATTGGTGAAATTTTCTACAGGGGGTAGACGTGACTGACGTTTTAAAATTGATTTTTACAAATTTTAAATCGTGACTTAAATCGGTTTGATTTTTTTAAAAAATCATTTATTTTTATCCACGCTGACCCTTAACCGATGGCCTTGGAAAAAGCAGAAAGAGATGGAAGTGGTCATGCTTGTAGATTTTGGAGTGTCTTGGAATTTACAAACAATGTCTTGGAATATGCTATCTTGTATTAATGGCTTCCCTTCCCCCTATATCTCTTATTTCGGGTTTGGAGGTAGGGACGGAATCAGGTTTCTAATTTTCCCGAGTGAGATGAAAATAGCTTGAAAATATTTATATGTTTTGAGAGCCCAACAGATGGCTGCGTAGTCTTCCGGAGTTTAGGAGACTGCAGCCTTGACCATGCAGGTATCGAGGGCAGATGCAGAAGTGGAAAAGTTTGGTGGTAGAAGATGTAGCAAGGAAGAGAGATTACTTTGTAAGTTACTTCAGGCAAAGGATCTGGCTGGTCCTTGGTGTGCATATCTTTGCTTTTGTTACTTTCTACAAGGTTATATTAATAGCATGTGCATATGTGAGTAACATATACAGTAATACCTTGGTTTAAGAGTGTTTTGCAAAATGAGATTTCTTCTAAATTTTGCCTTGGCCAACAAGCAATGTCTTGATATACAAGCACTGGAGCAGGTCACATGATCACAGGTGAGCCAGTGGTGGCTCACTCGCTCTCCCCCTGCTGGATTGGGGGGTGATTGTCTGGGACATTCCATCTCAGGCAGCCTGCAAAGCAGAGGGGAGAGAGGTCTCCCGTGCACTTGCAGATTAGTAACTTCTGTGCCCTTATCGTGTGGTCTCTGGTGACGCCTTGTTACTCTCCTTTCTGATCGACGTCATAGGGGGGCCTAGAAAAGGTTTCCCTTTCCTTCCCCCCCTCTTGTTACTCCGCGAGATTCCTTGCCCTTTTCAAAAAGCAACCTCGTTAAAACGCACCTTCCCTTTTCTCTGGATATCTCCTCAGCCGGCCTTGGGGCACCCGGAGTCCAAGCCCAGCACAAAGTCCAACATGCTACGAGGCCGAACCTCCGCTACCTCCGCAGATGAGCAGCCGCACATCGGGAACTATCGCCTGCTGAAGACGATTGGCAAGGGCAACTTCGCCAAGGTGAAGTTGGCGCGGCACGTCCTGACGGGGAAAGAGGTGAGAGGGACACCGAGAGGCGCCAGGAAAAGGGGGGGGCGGTGGCGGAGGAGGAGGAACGCACGGGGCTCGGACGGGATCCTCTGAAGCTGAACCCAGGTTGGCCGAGGGTCTGGTTGCCAAACACTTCCCGGCTGAGCTGGTGCGCTTCTCCAGGCCTTGTAAAAGCAAGGCGAAAACCAAAGGAGCAGGCTGGCTTTTGGGCTCAAGGCGTCCCTTCAAGCACAGTATTGCCCTGCTTCCTTGGGAGGTTTTTGAGTTTGAAAGACAGCTTCTGGGATTTTGGATTCATTTTGAGTTTTGCTGGTGGAATTTAAAGATTTTGGCAGCAGGAGCTGAGCTTCTTGGTATTTTTTTCTTTTTGGACTCTTGTGTCATAGTAGCATTTTTTTTAAAAAATGGGGGATTTGGGATGTTAAAGGGCAAAAATATAACTTTTCCAGGACCCTGGCTGACTTGCTGAGAAGTGCGGCTTGAAACCAAACAGATGGTAGGCAGAGTCCCTGGCATTCTGTATGCTCCCCTCTGGAACGTTTAGGGCTAGTAACTTGACTTTACAACTGCTTCCAGGACCACCTTTACAACATCCTAACAAGAGGCCGGGTTTCCCTTGGAATGCGTTCCTTCCAGGCTGTGTTGTAGATGTCATCTCCTTTGGACTGTTAGGATAGACTTCACTCATACGGTGTCAGTTCTCCCTGTTTTAATCAAGCAGGGGAGATACTTGTGGGGGGAAGGTTGGAATTACAGATGCCGTAGAGACAAGGCCCCCCCCCAGCCTAAGGCCAGCTGCCGGGTTAGTGGCTGAAGCCTGATCGAGGTCGGATGCCACACACCTTTAACCCCCTCAGGCTGCAGCAGCTTGGGCTTCCCTAGGAACTGACGGTGATGGAGTCATTTATAATCCCTCATTTCTACACGGGCTCTGGATAGAAGGCCTGAATACACCTGGAGGCCTGGATATACAAGAACCTCTTCACCAAGGATATACTTCAAGGTGTCAAGGCAATTCTACCTGCCCCACCCTCTTTGCTGTAAACCAGTGCCGTCCCCTGACCCATAGCTCTGGCTTTGGGGGAGAGGAACGGAGGGGCTGCCGTAGGGCTCGGGCCTGCGAAAGTCCACTTGCATGTAGACAAACCTCCCTGCAGTTCTTGGGGACAGGCCAGAATATTGGATCACTTAAACATACCTGTTTACTCTCATTACTTAAGCCTTAGAAGTTGAGAACAGCCGCCACCCTCAGATCCACCGCCTCCTCTTAGTTAAAGCGCTACGCTGCAAAAATGAACCTTTGTTGCTGTCTGTTGAAGAGTAGGGTCAGATTCCCCAAGATTTATGGGCGTGCTTTTTGTGTAAACAGTACCAAAGAGTCCATTGCACCCAAAACGTCAGTACAGTAAACCCCCCGCCGCCGCCGCCGCCGCCCTTTCTCGTAGTTCATAGCGCTTCCTTTATTCTCTGGTGAGGTTGCAACATCTGGCTCCTTGCAGCCAAAGGGGACTCCAAAGGAGTTGGAAATCGGTCACCTGTTTTCAGCTCCCAAGGTAGAGAGAACCATTTCCAGCGGCGCTCGTGGTGCCCCCTGAAGAATGAGGGTTCCTTGCCCTCCGAACGAGGTGGCTGCGTTTCCCCACGGGAGGGTGGGTTGCTCGTGCTTGTCTGCCTTTTGGCAAAACGAAATGCAGGCGGCCGGAAGGACGGTGACCGTTGAGCCCAGAGGATGCCTGGCACCAGCAAACTCTTCCACCTTTGATTGCAACCCCCTTTTCCAAACCACCTCTTGGTAGCCTTCCTTTCAGTAAACAAGCCACCCTCATGTGTTCTTTCTCTCTGTGCTTTCCTCTCAGGTGGCTGTGAAAATAATCGACAAGACGCAGCTGAATTCCTCCAGCTTACAAAAGGTAGGGTGCCCGCGCGGTTGGTGGTGTTCTCTTCACTTCCTTGAGGAATGGTATCCACATTTCACGGTCCACTTTCATCCCCTCCTTCCGCCTGCCTTGCAAAGTTTGCCCCCTTACTTTCTCCAGTCGGAGGGAGAGCAGCGGCTTATCTTTCATTACCTTTGCCTTTTGTTTTGTTTTATTTTCCTTGATTTTTGCCCGGAGTTCTTGCACAGACTAACACGGCTACCTTCTCCAAAACATACCTTTTGTTGTAAAGGTACAGAGGGATTTAACGGCAGCCACATGCAACGTCTCTGGCTGAGTTTCCATAGCGCCACAGAGGCAGAAAGAGTTGTGGGGACGGCATGGCAGCCCCTGATGGAGCAGCCAGCCGAGTGGGCCGAGAAGGAAGGGTCAGGTTGGAGGAAACGGGGGATGAATCGAAGTGGAAACGAGAGAGAGACCTTTTCCTTCATGGGTGACCCCCCCCCCAAAGCTTGGATTTGTCAAAGCAAACAAAACAGAAAGCTCAGCAGAGTGGTCGAAGGGTGGTCTCTGGCCAATCAGGGATGCTCTTTCTTTTTGGCCCGCTTCCCCAGGCCAATGGGGTTCTCTTTTCCTTGCCTTCGGCACCAGACCTCCTTCAGCCATCTCTTTTCCAGCACCACCCGGCAGCTGCACCCTGCAGACGGTTCTCACTTCCTGCCTAACCGGTTTTACCAGAGAAGCTGCTTTTTGTAATCACTTGGCTCTTCTGAACTACACACACTAACTTCTGCCAGGCATGAGCTTGCATGAACTGCTGTATCCGTCAGTTTGATTTACCCTACGCAGCAGGGGAAGGACCTGTTCTCGATCACCCCAAAGGACAGGACATGGAATGATCTCTGGAAGCTGAGTCATGGCAAGTGGACTTCTTTTCTTGTGAGATCAATCTCGTTGCCTCCTGTTGCCATGACTCAGCTTCCAGATAACCTCACCTGGATGACTGGGAATCTTCACGGAGACATGGAATGATGGGGTCCGGGTGTAGGAAGCCCGATTTCGGAAGGACCACCAGGAAGAGTTCCTAGATCAGTACGACCGTGGAACCCATGGCCTTGGGGGGTGGGGAGCCCTCCACCGCTGGAGCATTCCAGAGAAACCTGGAGATCCCTCAGATTTGCTTTGGGTTGGGTTGGGTTCCTGCTCTGAGCAGGAGGTTGGAGTCAATGGCCTTATACGCCCCCGCTTCCAGCTTAGTTATTCTATGCTCCTCTGTTCTGCAGAAGGCTTTAGCTGCCCCTTCTCTCGTTGGCCCATAAGTCTACCCCCCCCAGCTTTTTGCTGGAGTGCCCTACATCTGTCAAGAAACAAACAGAGGGCTCCCCCACCCCACCCCACCCCACCCCCGCTTCCTGAGCCCCACGGGGAGTATGGCGCCCGCCGTTGGTCTTCTTCCCGGCAGCAGCCTCTTGGCCCCTGCCGGCCAGCCAGCCAGCCAGCGACTGAAACCTGACCGTGGAGCCAGTGGGACGGGAGTCCTGCTTGGTTTCGAGCCTGACACGGCCAGCCAGCCCCATGCGGCTCCGCTCAGCGGCAGCTGCTGCTGAGGCAGCCTGGTAAACAAAAGCCCGGGTGAGCCAGCTGGATTTTCCATTGCTGTGGCAGGGCTCCGGATCCCGAGTGGACGACGCTCTTCCCTCTCCCTCTCCAGAGCAGATCGATGTGCATCCCCTCACACCTCCGGGAGCCTCCGGCTGCTTCCTGGGCTGGTGGTAGGAGAGGGTTTGACCTCTCCTCTCCCCCCCCCTCTCTCTCTCTGTCTTTTGAGCTGTCTGGCTCTGCATCATCAGAGGAAATGTCTTATGACGAATGGCTTAGGGAGCTGGGAATGTTTAGCCTTTCAAAAAGAAGACTGAGAGGGGATATGATAGCTATGTTTAAATATTTGAAAGGATGTCATATTGAAGAGGGGGCTGGCTCGTTTCCCATGGCTTCAGAGACTAGGACTCGGGGCAATGGTTTCAAAATACAGGAAAAGAGATTCCATTTGAACATTAGGAAGAACTTCATGACAGTTAGAGCTGTTTGGCAGTGGAATCTGCTGCCACAAAGGAGGGTGCTTGAGTCTCCTTCTTTGGAGGTTTTTAAGCAGAGGCTGGATGGCCATCTGTCGGAAATATTGTGATGGGGGTTCCTGCATGGCAGGGGGTTGGACTAGATGGCCCTTGAGGTCTCTTCCAACTCTAGGATTCTATGATTGGTGCCCTTGTTGTTTTTCGAAAGCTTCTCCGATCTTCACGCAAAGGGTTTCGAAGTCCTCGCAGAGTGAGAGGGGTGCTGGTCTGCCCTGGAATTCTATCTTGGGGAAAAAGTTCAAAGAAAGGGCTCCAGAAAATAACGTGGGAAGCAAAAGTGTGGAAGCGTTGTTACGATATCCATGGGATCCTAGAATGGTGTTAGAAGGGGTCCTACACGAACCCCCCCCCCGAAACCTCCCAGTTTCCCGCCCTGTGTTTTGGAGGAGAGAACATGGAAGAGCAAAGGCCAGAAGGCTGTGTCTCCCGTTCTCTTGGGCGTCTCAGACAGAAAACAATTTTCGCTTCACCAGCCGCTTGGTGGTGGGCATTTCAAGCAGCTACTTGGGCAACGGAAAGCATCTGACCATCTGAAGCCTGCCAGCTTTCACGTACTTCCCGATGCTCCCTTGCCACCACAGATTTAGAAGTAATTTATAGATTTCCCTCCCCAGCAATGGTTCTTAGGGAGCCTGCCAGCAACTTAATTGCCATGGAGCAAAGCAAAGCAAAGAGGGATTGGGGTGGGGGGTGTTATAATTTGTTTATTTATTGGAAGCAGAAGCACCCTGCGGACCCTAGCGCCTTCCAGAGAGTCCATCTGCAATGAATGTGTGTCATTGCCAACATCCTATGATGGTCGGGGATGGTACTGCCTCTTCCCTGGCAGCAAATACTGAGTCTTCCCAGGAGCCGTTTAAGCTGTCCCTTGGTGCCTTCCCTCCCTCTTCCTCCTGCAGGGAAATGGGGGTGGGGGGGGGGGGGGGGGGGGGGGTGGCGGCAGCTAGAAGGGCCATCCATCCTCTGGACGTCTAGCCAAGGCAGGCCCTGAGCTGTCCGTTGTTTGCTTCCCTTTGCCCACTCACGCGGGGACTGGCTGGACCCGCTGCTTTTCCCTTCGGCATCAGACAGAGCGTCTCTTTATGGCACCAAAGCAGCCATTCCCCAACCTGGAGTGCGCAGCATATCTCCAGGGCACTCTTAAGGCCAGTTGGAAGGGAATAAAAAAACGAATTAACGATGGGAAAAGGTAAACTGCATATATACACATTGGAAGACAAAATGCAAACTAAAAGTTTTGAAATTACAGCGTTTTTCCGTGTACAAGATTATATTTTTGTCTAAACTTGTGAGACTTAAAACTGAGGGTCATCCTTATACATGGGAGTGAGCCGAGGAGAGGACCCCACCTTTGCAAAACGGTAATTTTGGGTTGGGAAAAGTGGGGGTTGTCTTATATATGGGGGGGCGCCTTATAAACAGACAAATGCGGTCACTG
This sequence comes from Phrynocephalus guinanensis, assembly GCA_037367245.1. Classification (NCBI taxonomy): domain Eukaryota; kingdom Metazoa; phylum Chordata; class Lepidosauria; order Squamata; family Agamidae; genus Phrynocephalus; species Phrynocephalus guinanensis. The sequence continues at coordinate 12,118,318 of CM074754.1, read as the reverse complement.
GGTTTTATGATGAGTGCCAGCGCTGGCTTTCTTTGTTATTTAACCGTGAGAAGAGCCCCCTTTTCTCGCCGTGTCACGCAGGGGTGGGGAGCCCCTCTGCAAAAAGGGGGCTGCAAACACGCACGCTTGTTCAGGGGTGCCTCCCTCCGGGGCTTGGGCTGAGTCGCTTCTGAGCCCTCCGTGGCCTTGTCGACTTGGATCCATTGTATCCTTTTGAGTCTGGAATGTAAACATAAACCTGTGGACTACCTGTTCATTTTATTGTTTCATTGTTTCTTACTTCCACCATTGGGCAATGGATGTATACTTGCAGTAGATGCATTCTTAAAAAGCAACCATATCGATTGCAAACTTTTTTTTTTTTTTGCTGACACAAAGTTACGATTTGGGCTGCCAAGGGGGCAGGCAAGTGGAGAAAAATAGTTTGGGAGCAGCCACTAAAGGGAGTGCCTGTGCATCTACTGGCTTTTAGAGGTGGTGGGGAGCCCAGGGCGTGGCCTTCAGAAGCCAGAGCCTGGAGAAACAGGTGCCTCCCTCCCCCATCAGATTTTTGTAGGGTCAGATGTGATGGTAGGTCCCTCCCACCCCCAACCCCAGTCTCCATCCCGTTTGCAATTCGGTAGTTGACTTATTAGCAGCTTACGGCCCAGGCTCATTGCAGGCAATCGGATTGCCGCTTTTTAATTAACGGATTGCTGTAACACATTATCCTTAAAAATGTCTTAATCCGGAGAGAACAAAGACGTGGGAGGAAGGGGGGAAGCAGGTTCCGATTCAGCCTGAGGTGTTTATAAAAAAAAAACCATGATATTTGGCGATTTATAGCTGGAATGTAAACGAGGCCTCCCGAAGGAGGGTCATCGCTTCCAGCCAGAGAGGGTAGTGGTCGCTCTTTCCCGCTGGTGCCTGCCAGGAACAGGGGCGACTTTGAGTATCACAAGGAGAGCCTGTGTAACTCGGTGCCTGTTTGACCTTGCTGTTTTCTCTTCTTCTGTCTCTCCAGCTCTTCCGGGAAGTGCGAATTATGAAGGTTTTGAACCATCCCAACATAGGTGAGACACCTCTGACCTGGGTCCTCTGTCATCATCTCCCCCCACCCCCCAACTGCCCGAGGTGGATGTGACACGTGCCAGAGTAGTTGATCCGGCCCCTGCCCTTCCGAGAAGGGACTTGGTGTTTTTTTTATCTGCCCCTCGCCTCACACACACGCATCCTTTCTGAAAGGGCTGATGAAATTCTTCCTCCCATTCTTCCCCTGCCCCTCGTGTTCGTCAGAGGGGTTGGGCTGTGGGCTCCCTGCCCCTCCATTCACAGCCAGAATGGCTCTTGTTAGAAGAGGTAGAAGTTGCATTTCCATCCATCTGGAAAGCATCAGGCTGGGAAAAGCTGCCCCAGTTCTTCTCAAAGCTGTAACGGGGCAGTGATTGCCACAAGTTAATTGCCCTCTAACGAGAGGAGGAGGGAGAGCTCTGTAGGTGTTCTAGGCAGAGCGCTGGTCAGGGCATGGCTTGGATCAGAGAGGATGTTCCCCACTCCTTTCGTGAGGGTGGGAGGGTCCACCTTTCCTTTCCTGCCTTTAAGCCTTGCGCCCTCTTGTCTTGCAGTTAAATTATTTGAAGTCATAGAGACAGAGAAGACACTGTACCTGGTCATGGAGTATGCGAGCGGGGGTAAGCCTTCATGCCAAAGGCCCTGGTGGCGAACGTCTCATGGAGGGTCCGGGAGGGAGGGAGGGAGTTTGGCTAAAGTAGGAGCAGGACCCCGCCCCGTGCCAGACTCCCAGTTCATCCGCTGAGAGAAGGGATGATGGGAGTTGTTGTCCAGCAGCTAGAGCACGACAAAGGCCTCCCCTTTGGGCCACGACAGTGGAAGGACAGGCTCCGATCCGTGAAACTCACCGAGTGACCGGGGGGGGGGGTCGGTGGCTCTCCTTGTGGGCTGGTGGTGAAGATGAAATGGAGGACGGGAGGATATAACCCTAAAACTTGCCTGGTTTCGTTTCGTTCGTTAAACCAGCCAAAGGTTGGACTTGGTGCTTCTCAAGGGAGCGATTGCTTTTTCACCGGCAAGTGAAAGAACCGGCTTTTGGGTGGCTGCTGAGGGATCCTAGCAGAAGCAAAGCGTTGCTGCTGATATACCGCCCCATAACGCTTAAGGTGCTCTCTGGGCAGTTTGCAGTTTAAATGTGCAGTCAGCACATCCGCCCCCCCCCCCCCGCCCCCCACACTGCCCGCCCAGCAAGTGGGGTCCTCAGTTTACCAACCTCGGAAGGACAGGCGGGAGATTGGCTTATCCCGGTCCTCCCTAATCCGTCTGCGGGCCGGCCACAAGAGACCTTCTCCTCAAGCAGCCTTTTGGCGAACAGGCTGGCCGTTTCAAGGGCCAGGCACTGCGTGCGTGTTCCCCTGAGGTGCTTTTAAATTAGTTTTAATTTAGCTTGTCATTTTAATGGGATAATCGGTTCAGTTGTGTTGTTTAATACGGTCCAGGGCTGGACTTTTATTTGCGCCTGTTTCTTTACCATTTGGGAAGCTGATTTTTGCTCCCAGAACTGAGAAGAAGGTAGTACCTGTGTAGGTTAAATCCGTCAGCCATTGGAAGCTGCCTTTTTAAAAAAGGGACTTGCCATATACCCTCAAATATAAGTCAAGTTTTTCAGCCCTTATTTTGGGCTGAAAAAAAGGTCCTCGACTTATATTTGGGTGAAGGAGAAGCAGTGAGTTTTTAAAACCTTTTTCCTCTCCCGAAGCAAGTGCCAATGGTGGACATTGACGCTTGCTTCAGGAGAGAAAAAAAAGTTTTGAAAACTGACTGCTTCTCTCCTCCACACCCCCCCCCCAGTCAGAAGAGGAGGAGGAGGAGGAGGAGGAGGAGGAAGAAGAAGAAGGGAATTGGAACCGCCGCTGCTGCCACCACCAGCTTGGGGAAGGCAGCGGAGGGAAATATTGCCTCAGGTTACACTCGAGTCAATCAGTTTTCCCACTTTTTAAAGGAAAAAATTAGGGGCCTCGACTTATACTCGGGTCGACTTATATTCGAGTCTATATACGGGCAGTTCAGCCAACCGACTCTTGGCTGCGTTGAGGGCCAGAAGGGCTCCCAGGTGTCCGACAGGTGTGTTTCCTAGCCTTACCTGGGGACGTCAGGGAAGAACTTCATATGCCGAGCCGGTAGCTGAGACCTCTTGACAGGGAGACAGTGCTGCCCAGATCTTCTCTACTCCCTCCCAGCATCGTTTCCCACCAAAGTCACACCAGTGACTCCAGGTGCCAAAGGCGGGAGGCAAAGAGCGTTGCTCCAAGTCCTTTGCCTGCCCACCCACACCAACCCCGATGTCCTGGTTGGACTTGACTCCAGCAGTGATGAAAATGTTTGGGATTCAGTCCCACATTCCCCTTCCTGCTCCCCCCCCCCCTGCCGACACCCAGCTATAAAGAGAGTTTCTTTTGCTTCTTTGGCAGGCGAAGTGTTTGACTATCTCGTAGCACATGGGCGGATGAAAGAGAAGGAAGCACGGGCGAAATTCCGACAGGTTGGTGCTCTGTCTTTCTGGGTGTGCGACGAACTCAAGGCTGTTGGGTGGTGCGTGTTTTTTTAAGCACCAGCCAATGGGAAAGTAATACTCAGTGGCCAAGACCACAGAGTTGGGGCTCCTGAAACATTAACAATCAGGAGACATTGTGTAGCTGCTCCTGCTTTTTTTTCTCTCCTCCTTAATGGATTTTCCTTGTTCGTGGATGGAGGGGAAATAGGGCCAGAACATCCCGGGGAAACCTTGGAGTGTTACGACAGGTAGAGGCTGCCTTGAGCCCCTGTGCATTTCACTGAATTTGCTGAAGAAATAAAAGTTTTGTCTGCAAACTCTCGGGAAATGCAGAGGGAGAGGGAGGGGCCAGGGAATGTGTACATATGCCATTTTGCCATGAGCCTCACCCACAATTGGGCACATCTCATTTGAAGCAAAATCAAGGCCAAGGGAGTGCTTTAAATATAATTTTGGAAGCTAAGTGAAAGGCACAGAGGAGGTCCTTCTTACCTTGAAATGAGAGTTTGGATGGGCGTTAAGGCAGGAAACGGTTCCTTCCCCTTTCAACTCCAGAATCCCTCTGCTTTCCACATTTTCTTGTCCAGCCCGGCTGCCATTCAGATGATTTCTTAACCACATGGTTGAGAAACCTTTCCAGCACTGGATGGGAAGGGAGTCGGCGCACCAGTAGACCTGGCTAAGAGGCGCCTTTGCCTCCTAGAGCAGTGATGGCGAACCGATGGCACAGGTGCCAAAGGTGGCACTCAAAGGAGCCCTTTCTGTGGGCACCCGACATCGCCCCTTCACAGCCACCTGTATACAGGTTAAATTACTGTATTGGCACTTTGCAAAAAAATGAGTGGGTTTTGAATTGCAGTTTGGGCCCTCGGTGGTCTCTAAAAGGTTTGCCATCACTGTCCTAGAGGCTGAGTCCACGAGAAAGACGTAAGGCTGTTGCCGACGTCTCCCTCCACCCCCGTTTATGCATTACCCCCTGGCCCAGGGGATGCCTTCAGCAGACCTTCTGCACAAGGCAAGCACTGTTATCTGAGCCGGCCTTCCAAAGTGTGGCACTTTGGATGACACGTTGCACAGACCCAGAGGGAGCCGGCAGTGGGATTCTCCCGACTGTCATCCTAACTCACCGGAATGTCTCTAGGGAGGAGATCTCTGCTCAAGGGGGCTGGTGGGCCTTGAGGTGACGGCAAAGCCGGTCTCGGTTGTCTTGATGCGAGAACCTCCTCCCTGACCCTGTCGCTCTTTCTCTTCCAGATAGTTTCTGCTGTGCAGTACTGTCACCAAAAATTCATTGTACATAGAGACTTGAAGGTGAGTAGTGGGTCACTTAGAGAGAACTTATGGCCACGGGGGCAAAAGCCTGTCTGGTTTGTGTCTGCTCACCGTGTAAATGCAGGATTGACAACTTGGGGGGGGGGGGAGTTGAGGGACTCTTTTGCCAGCAGGCTTGTGGTAGGGAGCTCTGCCTCTAGTCCTCTTGTCTCTCCCACGGGGTCCCACACCAGTGCCCCCCCCAGCTGCTTCTCTGTCTCCCACAGCTCCTTCCACTCCTGCCACCACGTGCCATGTGGGCCTAGGACAGTGGTGGCGAACCGATGGCACGGGTCCCAAAGGTGGCACTCGGAGCCCTTTCTGTGGGCACCCGACATTGACCCTTCATAGCCACCTGTATTCAGGTTAAATTACTGTATTGGCACTTTGCAAAAAAAAAAAAAACAATTGGTGGGTTTTGAATTGCAGTTTGGGCACTCGGTCTCTAAAAGGTTCGCCATCACTGGCCTAGGAGAAGGAGGCGACCCTTGGGGCGACTGGGGGTGGTTTGGGGTGGTGGGGGGTGTCCAGTCCACCGTCTCCCCTCCTCTCGCGCCCGCCCACACGGCCCAAGCGAGCCCAACGGCGGCCGGGCGTGCTTTGCCCGGCCCTGCCTGCATCGTGTGTCCTCTCCCTTGCAGGCAGAGAATCTGCTCTTAGACGCCGACATGAACATCAAAATTGCGGACTTCGGCTTCAGCAACGAGTTCACGTTTGGCAACAAGCTGGACACGTTTTGCGGGAGCCCCCCCTACGCCGCCCCCGAGCTGTTCCAGGGCAAGAAGTACGACGGCCCCGAGGTGGACGTCTGGAGCCTCGGAGTCATCCTCTACACACTGGTCAGCGGCTCCCTGCCCTTCGACGGGCAGAACCTCAAGGTGAGAGGGAAACCGGGGGGGGGGGAGGGGGGGAGAGATCCTACGCGCCTTTCAGCCGGGGTTTCGGGAACCTTCGGCCCTCCAGGTGTTTTTGGACCGCCACTCCCAGAATTCTGAGCCTATATTGCCAAGGATCAAGGACTGTGGGACTTGTAGTCTGAAACCTCTGGAGGGCCGAAGGTTCCCCACCCATGCCGTCCACCTGCACCATTGCAATTCAGGGACAGCAACCCTCACCCCAATGGAAAAAAAACCAACACCCTCCTTTCTTCATGCTCTCTTTAGTGCAGCCATGTCCAAACTTTTTGGCCCTCCTGATGTTTTGGACCACAACTCCCAGAATTCCAAGCTTGGATTGCCAGTAACAAAGGACTGTGGGATTTGTGGTCCCAAAGATTTGGAGGGCTGAAGTTTGGACATGCCTGCCCCGTGGTGCAGTGGTTAAATGCCTGTCCTGTAGGTCAAACTGTGCTCACGACCTGGGGTTCAATCTCAGGTAGCAGGATCATGGATGACTCAGCCTTCCATCCTTCTGAGGTTGGTAAAATGAGTACTGAACGCAGCTTGCAGTGTGTGTGTGTGGGGGGGGGGCAATGTGTAGCCTGTATGCTGTGATTAAAAATTGTAAACCGCCCAGAGACTACTTGAAGTGGCATGGGGCGGTATATAAGCAGAACACTTTTTAGTGTGTGCGTGTGCGTGCGTGCGTGAGGGGTGGGTGTGGTGTGCCTGTCCCTTCCGGATCCTGGGAGGGTAGGAGATCCCGGGGATGCTTGGCCTGAGGACAAACCGTCCCCCTCCCCTTCCTCCTTGTTCCTTCCCCAGGAGTTGCGAGAACGGGTTTTGAGGGGGAAGTACCGGATCCCCTTCTACATGTCGACGGACTGTGAGAACCTGCTGAAGAAATTCCTCATCCTCAACCCCAGCAAGAGAGGCACTTTAGAGGTGAGCTCGGATCAAGGTTCGAGCGTGAAAAGGTCACGTGCGAGGGAGCAGCTTCTGCAGGGGTCCTTGCTGGGGGATGGAGCCCCCCTGGGACTGGCTCCCTGGCCCTCCCAGGATCCTCCTCTTGGTGGGCCTGGCTGGAGCCCCCTTTCGGCCTCCCCCCCCCCGGTCGTCTTGGCTGGTTGGAAGCCTCTTCCCTTTGTGAGCGCCTTGCCAAAGGGGAAAGCCCTGCCTTCGCGGGCTCTCTGCCTGCGCTCCAGGTTTGATTTCTAGCCTCCTCGACAGACCTCCTTCCTGGCTCCATTTCTTCCGAGAAAGGGGCCTGGTTGGTTCCCCCCGCCCCCCACCCGGGCTGGCTTGTGCCTGTGTCTGCTGGGGCAGCAGTGCCCCCTGCCATCCAGAAGGGCCTCGCCACCCTGAAGCTGGTTCTCGAACCAGAGGAGGAGGAGGAGGTTCCCTTGGCGCCCGGGCATCGGAACGCCACGTCCCCTGCTGCTCCCGGCTGGCAAGAAGCAATTTAAATGGATGGGGTTGAGTTCTCCCTTGGATTTCAGAGGGGAAGTGCAGGAACAGGGGGCTGCAGAGGGGCTGGGAGGCTTTGAAAGGAGTGAGTGAGCTTCCGCTTTGGCGTGGGAGGAGGCATGACTAGACTTGCCTCCGCGCGCGCGTGCACACACACACACACACACACACACACACAGAGTGTTTGCCGGGGAGAAGGGAGATACTGTGTGGGAGGCAGGCAAAGAAAGAAGAGGACTCTCCTTTGACAGCCTTGACAGGATCTCGAAGTTTCCCTGTCAGGTCAGACCCGTGTTTCTGGCCGATGCCGGATGCCCCCCCTCCCTCTTCGCCCCCCCCTCCACCCTCCGGATCAGCCAAGGATGACACATCCGGTGGTGCTCCCCCCCCCCCCCCCGGGCTGGCCTTGGCCTCTGCAGGGAGACGGTGCCTTGCGTCCGTCATTCCCTCCAGCGCCGGCCGGCAGCCAAAGCAGTGTCCCCCTCTGGGGCTTTCGAAAGAGGGAGCCGTCGGGGGCTGCCTGATGGGGTCAGGGGAGGCGGAAACGATTGTGTCTCCCCACCCCCCGAATCTTTTCCCCTTGTGACAAGGGCGATGAAAAGGTTCCTTCTTGCTCCCTTGCTCTTGAGCAATCTTACAGAGAAAAGAGGCGCCCCCCCCTCCCGGCCTCATAAAGATCTGTCAGCCCTGCTCTGTGTGCCGGCGTCTTCTTTCTAAGAGGACCCTCTTGAGAAAAAGGGGGGGTGTTGGTGCACCCTCTTTCTCACACCTCGTCCTTGCCCAAACCCACCTCCGCCCCCACCGCCCCTGAGCGGCCTGTTTCTCCTTCGGCCTCCTCACAGCAAATCATGAAAGACCGCTGGATGAATGTGGGGCACGAGGATGATGAACTGAAGCCTTACACGGAGCCTGTGCCTGACTACAAGGACCCCCGGCGGACAGGTAGGGCACGGCAGCCGTCCGTGCGATTGATTGTGTGTGTGTGTGTGTGTGAGAGAGAGAGAGAGAGAGAGGTGTGTGTGTGTGTGTGTCATTCGATGTAACATTCAGTATAACAAATGCAACACGACAGGGCAGCCAGAGCAAAAAACAACGGTGCGAGACATGGCCCTGCAAAGAAATGCATTTCTCACCAGGGAGAAGATCGGTCTGCCTCTTTGGCAACATCGTTGAACTAGAGGGAGTTTCCAAGCCAGACAAACGTTGGGTCTCGCTTAGTGACACGTTCACCTTTGCCTTGCAAGAGAGACCCACCGGTCTCAGGATGTTCCCCCGCCTGGGCACTCCCTTCTCTTTCCCCCAAGCATTATTTCTGATCCCCCCACATCCCCCGCCCCCTGCAGCAGCAGCAGCAGCAGCAGCAGCGACTGTTTTAAGTGCAGAGTTGGGGGTGGGGGGGACCCAGGGGATGATCCGATCCAGCCCCCCTCAAGGAGGCATGGCGGGAGAATCAAGCTGCCAACCTCCGGCTCAGCAGGCCGAGAACTAAGCCACGGAGTTATCCCATAATAATCTCAAAAGGGAAGAGCAGGGGGAGGGACCTAGAGACCATCTAGTCCGGCCCCTACCGGGGGGGGCACAGTCGGGGAATGGAACTCCCGGCCTCTGGCTGTGCATCCGGAGGGCTCAACCCCTGAGGGATCCAGACGGTCTGATCATCATTCTCTTTATTTATCACTCCTTCAGGAAGTCCGAACTCTCACTCTCTTTCTCTCCCTCCTTTCCCCATATGCGCTCCTCTCTTGCGTCGCCTGGCAGAACTCATGATCTCCATGGGCTATACCCGGGAGGAAATCCAGGAGTCATTAGTCAACCAGAAGTATAACGAAGTAATGGCTACATACCTGCTGCTAGGATACAAAAATTCAGAGGTGAGTGCTTTGATTCTTGGGGGCGCTCAGATATTTTGCATGTGTAGCCCTAGACCTCCCTCTTCCCCCAACCAGCAAAGGCACACCTGTCAAATGTGTGAAACCCATAACTCGGACCCCTCCAGATGTGTCGGACTACGGTTTGGCTAAGAGCTGTTACATGTGCTGGCTGGAGATGGTGGGAGATTTAATCTGAAGGGTCCCCCGTTAGGGAAAGGGCTGCCCCAAAGGCGGACCCTCTCCCCTTGCGCAGGTCCTGTCCATTGCCAGCCACAAAACCTCAAACTGGAATCAGTCTGCTGGCCTTACAGGTGGCCCAAGGCTCATCGTCCCCTGCTCCGCTTTTCTTATTCCTCCCCAGTTAGGCTGCCCTGCCTTTCCTCCCCTCCCCACGCCCCCCCCCTTCGTTTGTCTGAAATCGGAATTCGAGGGGGCCCGAGGGAACGAGTCCAGGGGCGTTTGGAAGGGGGGGGCAGGTTTGTCCTTGCCGTCTTCTTGGCTCATCTACAATTCCTCGACCTTACGAGGTTCACGTCAGACACAAATCGTATCGTTTTGCACTCAGGCAGCGAGAAAGTTTTGGAAAAGTTAACGTTTCTGCAAATGAAACAAAACGACTTTGGGGAAATTATGAGCAGGATCCAGTGATCTGATTTCAGAATACAGGTGTAGAGAAGGAGGTGTGTTTCTTTTCAATGGAATGCCCAGTGGATTTCCCAATTTTTAAGGAAATGGGCTTCCTGCAAATAAGAACTCATCTCAAAGAGACTTTATTTTTTTAAAAAAATCCGCCAGGTGGGTTTCAAAATTGCTTTTCCAGCCCCCAGAGTACATTTACCTGTCCCAAGATTGGTGTATGTGTGTGTTGTGTGTTGTGTGTTGTGTGTGTGTGTAGTTTTAGGCTGGCTGGCCAGATTTCCACGTCTCGCATTGCTGAGCGAGCTGGAACAGAGTCCTCGCAAGCCCCACCGCCTGCCACGTGGAACGGATCCCCATTTGTGGAGGGGAGGGCAGCTCCCGATTCGTGGAGGCCGGCGGGTCAGAACCTACCCCTCCCCATCCCTCGGGCCAAGCACAGTCGAGAACCAGAGCCGTCCCGCCCGCCTGCCCTTCCTTCATTCCAGCCCTTTTCTGCTGCTGCTCTTTTCCAGCTTGACAACGACAGCATCACCCTGAAGCCACGGCCCCAACCCGAACTCACCAACAGCACCGCCCCTTCCCCGTCGCACAAGGTACAACGCAGTGTGTCCGCCAACCCCAAGCAACGCCGCTTAAGCGACCAGGGTAAGTCCACCCACCCAACCACCCACCCTCCTCCACGGGGAGCCAGGGGTGGATTGGGGCCGAGGAGAGAGGAGGGAGTGAGAGACTTTCCTGACAACAGAGGCAGGCGGGTTTTGCACGTTCGCCCTCTGTTTCCTGCGAGAGGGACGGATGGCGTTGATGATCCCAATGGCAAAACCTGCACATAAAATTAACTCATATGCCTCACATCCCTGGACCGGTGAAAATGCAAAATGTCCCTCGCTGGAAACTGGGCACTCCAGCTGGGCCGCGTGGAATCATTTGGCTGCCAGATGTTTAAGAGAGCAGTGGTTTTCTTTCCGTTGCTATTTCCCCGCGTTTAGAATCCTCTTAGAGCTTCAGAGCTGGAAGGGGCCTTGGGGTCACAGGGGCCCGGGACCTGCCAGGGAGGCACAGAGGGGGAATGGAACCCCCAGCCTTTGGCTCTGGCACCAGAGAGAGGCTTCAGCCACTGGTCCCCGTGGGTTTCTCCCCCCCCCTCTGATTATGGGGGCTGCATTCTGTTATCCTGGCTAAGAGGCACTGATAGGCTGATCCCCCCCATTAATTCACCTGATTTGGTTTAAAAGCTCTCAAACTACCACCACTATCCTACCAGGTTAAGGTTTTGTCCTGTAGTCAGAGTGAAATGATTTCTGCCTTCTGTGGCAAACCACAGACTCGATGTCAGACATAATTGGAATGTAGGACTTGGTCATTTCTTTCCTCTCAAGGTGCATCTCCTGGCAAAAAGGTCCTTCCAAAGGTGGCCCCGGGTGGGGTGGATAATAAGTTTTCCTCGGCTCTTCCGGCCTGTTGTTGGGTCTGAATGAAGTTGCAGTGGGGCTGCATCAGTTAGAATTAGACCCGTGGAATCAGCGGAGTCTACGTTAAGGGTTGCCTTCCCATTCAACCATTGATCCCGTGGTCCTGCTTTAATTGGGACTGCTGCTTTAATTTAGGCCTCTGGCTGGGTATTCTTGAGACCCCGAAGGATAGCCTCGGGCAGGAGTTAAGAAAGCCTGCTGAGCAAACGTGATTGGTTTTCTTTGGGCCTCTGCCTTCCAAAATCAGGCTATTGAGACCAGACGTGGGGCAGCTTGGAGTCTGGAATGGCGCAGGAGAGGAAGGGCAGGAACGGTGGGGGCTTCGCAGGACTGAATCTTTTTTCCCTTTCCTCTCCGGGTTCTCTTTCTGCTGCCCACAGTGCCCACCATCCCCACCTCCACCTCGTATTCCAAGAAGATGCAAGCGGCCAACGCAGAGAACAAGCGGCCCGAGGAGGAGCGGGAGGCCGGGCGCAGCAAGGCCGGCAGCACCGTCAAAGTGCCCGCCAGCCCCCTCCCCGGCCTCGAGAGGAAAAAGAGCACTCCCACCCCTTCCACCGTGAGTCCCCCACCCCCACCCCACCACCCCCCGGGGGGGGGGGAGAGAATTGGGCCGATGGGACAGTGACGGGACCCTTCCCAGGAGCTGCCGTCGGGCGCGGCGGCTTCTTCCCCTCCGCGAGGGGTCCCTCTCTGGGGGTTCAGGTGGCCCCTCACTCCATCTCTCTGCCTTCTGCAGAACAGCGTCCTCTCGACCAGCACAAACCGAAGCCGCAACTCCCCCATGCTGGACCGGGCCAGCTTGGGCCAGAACTCCATCCAGAACGGCAAAGATAGGTAAGGTGGGAGCCGGGACGGAGGGCACGTTAAGCCTGGCCAGCTCCAGGACCAAGGGCGAGCGGGAGTTGTATTTCTCCACCCAAGACTTAAATAACCCACTGAACTCTCCGTTCCATCTCCTCTGATGCTGCTCTTAGGTTGGATTCAGGCTGGGGGCAGATTCGCAGCTTGTCTGGTAAAACTGAATCTCTGGATGGAGGCTCCCAGGTGCCGGGTGGTGATCTTTTTTTAAAAAAAAATGTTCTTATTTTAAAGAGGCCCTGGGTGGCGCTCAGGCAGTGCTGTGTATTTAGAGTTCATGGGTTTTCTGCCATCGACTTGTCGCCCAACTGAGAGCCACCTTAGGAACGAACCATCTCCGGAAGGGCCTGCCATCATCCGTTTTGTGAACTCCAGTCCGTGGCCGGCCCATCTTGTGTTGGGCCTTCCTTTTCCCCTGCCTTCCTCTGTCTTTCCCAGCGTTCTTGTCTCTTCTGGTGAAGAGGTTCTTCTCATCCTGGGCCCAAAGTAGGACCGCCCTCGCTTTTGACGTCTTTGCCTCCAGGACCCAACACCATCCCAACAGGATTGGAACCCTCGGCGAGGAGGCTGGACCATGTCACACTGGAAGGGGAGGGGAAACTTGCGCGAAATAAATGTGCCCCCCCCTTCCCTACTGCACCCTAAAACCTGCCAAAGCTATTTGCTGCATAAATGAAAGCTTAACCTTTTTGGGGAAGCAGCCTGCCCACCCTCGCCTCCTGGAGTCAAATTCCACTTCCGTGACGGTCATTCTGTGGCATGAATGGCTGGGCAGGACCACCTCAAAAGGCAGGCGGGGGGGGGGTTGCAGGAGGCGAGCTTGCCCGTTTTCGGAGTGGGCCGAACCAAGGAAGGTCCTTCCTCTGTGGCCAGCAAAGGCCCTTCACCCCCCCCGACCCCCTGTGGGACACCTCTGCTCCTAAAGCGACTGGACTCGTCCTTCTCCCGCCGCCCCCCAATGGTCTTGACTGGCCCCTCGTTCAAAGGCAGGGCGGATGGAGCAGCCCTGTGCGACTCCCCCCCCCCCCCCAGTCATTCCTCATCCATTATGTGCATGCACACACATGCCCATCAACCCTCCTTTTCTTTTTACCTCCCCACACGGCCCATTCCCCCCCCCCCCAAGGGTGTCAGACCAGATCATGCCCGCCTGCCCTGGTCGCCTCCATCCACATCCATTCTCTCTACTTCTGGCTTATATACACATATACCGGCTTGTATATTGTATATTTTATTTCCCTCAGGACATCCGTGTCACCTGCTGGTGGCTGTATCCGTGGCAGGGAGTTTGGGGGGGGGGTTAGTGGAGCAGGGGGGAGGCAGGCTGGGAATGTTTTAAGGGACACAGCTTTCTAGAAGCGAGCCAGACGGACGGGGCCGGTGTGCGCCGTCCGAGGAAGTAAGGTGGCTTTAAAATACAGGCCAACGCACAGGTATTTTCTGCTCCCTCTTGGGTGCCAGCGAGAGGGGGACGCTGAGGGATGTTTCCATGAGATGGAGGCTGCTGCAAAGAGGGTTGGGAGCCTTCTCGCTCCCAAATAGCACAGGGCAAGACGGCAGCACACCAGCGTCAGAGAGAGAGAGAGAAGAGAAGGGCTTGTGCCATGACGGGCAGGGTCCATTCTCGGGGCCAGGAGGCAGTCCTCCCATTTTACTGCCGTGAGGAGGAACCCTGGGCCTGAACTGGGGGGTATGGGGGTGATCCCAATGGACACAATCCATAGATTGGGGAGAGAGGCGGGACCTTGCGTCCCTCCCAACCCTTTCTAGCCCCCTACCCCCAGAGGCCCTAAGGAGCACCTCCGATCTCGCCTGATTTCAGAAGCTAAGCAGGGTCGGCCCTGGCTAGTCCTTGGATGGGAGACCCACCAGGGAATAAGACCAGGGGCTGTCAGTGCCGGGCTCAGAAATGTTTGGAAGGTCCTCTCCCCCCCCCTTTGGTGGGGGTGGGGGTGGGGGTGAGGGAGGGACTGCTGATCTCAGAATCCCTCCGCCAGCATTCTGGAAGCCTCTGCCTCCAAACCCCCACCCCCCCACCCCCCACCCCAAAAGGATCCTTTTCTGGCTTTGGATCTGAGCCCCACAAAACCAGAAGGGAAAGAAACTTGTAAAAGCTGAAGCCCCTGAAGGAACTCGGGGGAGCTGTGGCTGCCCCGACAGGGGAGGGGAGGGGGGCTGCCTTTTGATGGGGGGGGCTGTGCCCTAGACACGGAGGACTCCCACTGGCATTGGCAAGGCATTGGGGGGGGGCTGGGGGGGCTCGGAGGGACTTCCTGCCGTGGATACAGCTGGGCTCCCTCTCCTGTTTCTCTAACCACCCCATCCGGCCCTACCCGTCCCCCCCCCCATTTTTTTTAAACTTCTGCTCCTCCCTGCCTGTTTTCTCCCCCCACCCCCCCCCTTCTTTTTATTTTGTTCTTCTCCCTCCCTCCTAGCCTAAGCACTCCGGGCTCCAGGGCTTCCACTGCTTCAGCTTCTGCCGCCGTCAGCTCGGCGCGCCCGCGGCAACACCAGAAATCCATGTCCGCCTCAGTCCACCCCTCCAAGCCCACGTTGCCCCCCTCCGACAATAACTGTGAGGCGCAGCGACCCAGGCAAGTGGGCAGCCGTGTGTGTGCGTGCGTGCGTGTGTGTGTGTGTAGACCTTGGGTCTGCCCGTCCGTCTGTCCGTCCCCCCCTCCCCACCCGCCACCCCCGCCAACTCCCAGAGTCAGATCTCTTCCCTCCCGCCTCCTCCCCCCCCCGATGCCCCCCCTTCCCTTTGCCCCAGCGCTTGCTTGTTGGCTCACCCCTTGCCTGCAGGTAAGTAGAGGAGGACAGCGGAAGGGATGGTGGCTGGGGAGCAGACGGACAAGCTGTCCTGTGCAGCCTGGATGGCACCCACACCCACGCCACACACACCATACCCCTCCCCCCCCAAAAAACCCACATAAGCTCATGGAGGGCAGCTTGAGCCTTGGGTGAATGCAGTGCAGAAAGAGCCAAGGAGGGGGAACTGGAAAAGGTGCAAAAGAGAGTGACTCAAATGATTCCTGGGCTGGGGGACCTCCCTTATGAGGAAAGGCTAAAACATTTGGGGTTCTTTAGTCTGGATAAAAGGCGCCTGAGGGGGGGGGAGAATAGGTTGGAGATGTACAAAATAATGCAGGGCACGAGTCAAGTGGATAGAGGGACACTCTTTTCCCTCTCACAAAATACCCGAACTAGGGGACATCCACTCAAATTGAGGGCTGGGAGAGTAAGAACTGACAAAAGAATTTTTTTTTTACCCAGCGCGTTGTTAGTCTGTGGAACTCCCTGCCACAGGAGGTGGTGATGGCATCTGTCCTGGATGCCTTCCAAAGGGCATTGGACAGATTCCTGGAGGGAAAGTCCATCCCAGGTGACAAACCATGAGGGAGATGTGTGTTATCTACAGGCTTAAAAAACAGGATACTTCAAGGGCCAGGTGCAGGGGAGTGGGATCAGGAGACAGAGATCTAGTCTCGTGCGCTCCCAGAGGCATTTGGTGGGGCCACTGGGAGATACAGGAAGCTGGCCCAAATAGGCCTTTGGCCTGATCCAGCATAATGGCTCTTCTTAGGTTCTGATGTTCATACTGCTGAAAGTATCGAGGACAAGAAGAGCCACCGGGTATTCTGGGAGGGTGGCCTGTCTTGGACAAAGACAAGCGAAGGAGGGCTTCCCGCAGCCCACTTGCCCTCAGCCTCCGTTTTGTCTTGTTTCGTTCGCTGGGCCTTGAGGCGAAGGGCTCCCAGAGGCCCCCCCCCCCCCCCCCCCCCGTCCTGCCGAGAGTGGCAGGAACCCAGTCTGTGTCCAAGCTTGATCCTGATACTTAGTTCTTGTCAGTCTGCAGACAGACCTCTGTGGAGAAGGGAGTCTTCGAGAGGCGCAGAAGAAGTGGGGAGGCTAGAGGTGCCCAGCATTTTGCTCCGGAAGCATCGACTCAATAAATGTCAGTGGGAACAAACTGGGGAATGCAGAGGTAGCCAGGTTGATGTGCGGCGCTCCTTAATCTGGAAATCATGGCTTAATAAACCCAAGTGTGGGTCAAGTCACTCAGTTTTTCATTTACACTGTCAGGCCAAGCACTGAAGAGAGGAGGCTTCATTAGGACCCTCCAGATTTCAGATTAGGATATTTTGTGTTCATACCAACCAAGATTCATGAGAACAGCTTTAAACCAGGTTTGATCATTTCCTTGGTTGTATGCTGTTTACAAGGCAGCCTACATGGTCCCTCTCTTCCGTTTGTGATCCTCACGACGATCTTGTGAGGTAGGGTATGCTGTTTTCCAATCTTTTGGCCTCTCTGTGTTTTGGACCGACTCCTAGAAGCACCAGCTGCTAGGGGCAAGGATCAGGAAGTCTAGAACATCTGGAGAATCAAAAGTTTTAAGAACCACAAAGTTAGTTCTGGGTGAAGTGACAACAGAACGGCCCAAGGTCGTCCGTTGAGTCTTAGTGGCTCAGAGGCTGGCGCCCAAATTGCCAGGCTGCTCTAAACTGGCAGGCTGGCAAGACAAGACAAGACAAATAAATTTATTGATTAGTCCTATGACCATATCAACCAATAACAACACAGAATATAAAATACATGTAACACCATCCGGCAGGCTGGCTATAAACAAACAACGGTGGAAGCTTTCTGCCCCAGGAACTCTCTGGCTTTTGCCCCATTTGGGCCTGGCAAGCCCTTCTTCCTGCCCGGCGTCTCCACCCCAGTGTCCAAGGTAAAGGGTCGGCAGACCCCACGCGGCGGGTTTTTAAAAACGAGGCTTCCTGACTGAAAACGGCACAGGGTCCCTGCCCAAGCCTTGAACTGAAGGCGTCCTTTCCTGCCCGGAAGAGGTGTTTGCCACTTGCGTTGCCCCTGGAGCAGGTGGCCAGTGGGTCAGGGGGCCTTGGGCACGCTGCCCCTTGGGCGATGACTGAGAGCCCCCTGTGACTGGAGGGGCCTCCCCAGGCAGGTGGGCCGGAGGGAAGGACCAGGGTCCCCGCTTGGCCAGAGCATTCTCCACCCGCCTGCGACTTTTAAGGAGGGATCTCATGGTTCTGGCTCAGAGGAAACTGGATTCTAAGCATCTAGGTTGCCTTCTGACGGTGGGGAATTCAAAAGCCCCTTTGTCGCGCCACAAGCGCGCATTCCCTCCGGGCGTGTGCCCCCAGGGAACCGCCTGGGACTGTTAAGTAGAGAGAGGGTGCCATCCCAAAGCTGCCTCTTCTTCCTGACCACCTTCCTCTCTCTTCCCTCTGCGCCCCCCCCAACAGCACGGCCCCCCAGAGAGTCCCCGTCGCCTCCCCCTCGGCTCACAACATCAGCAGTGCCCTGCCGGAGCGCACCAACTTCCCCCGGGGGGTCTCCAGCCGCAGCACCTTCCACGCCGGGCAGCTCCGGCAGGTCCGGGACCAGCAGAACCTCCCTTACGGCCTCACGCCGGCCTCGCCTTCCGGGAACAGCCAAGGGGGCCGGAGGGGGGCCTCCGGGAGCATCTTCAGCAAGTTCACCTCCAAGTTTGTCCGCAGGTGAGCAGGGATGGCCAGGTGGGTGGCTGGGGGGGGGGAGGAGGAGGAGGAAGAGGAGGAGGAGGAGGAAGCATTCCCGTTTGCCTCCGGGCAGGTGGGTGCAACAGCACGGGGAGGGAGGGAGGGGGTTTGCAGTTGAATTCTCCCTGAGCGCCTGTTGCTCTCGGGGCATAAACAACCAGATTGCTTGTGTGTGTGTGTGTATGTGTGAGGCGGCAAGGGAGGCGAACACAGGCCATTTCCCTCCCAGCAGGACACAACATGCATGATCACTAGCACGTGTGTGTGTGTGTGTTGCACAGCTGCCCCCCCCCCCACTGGTGCCCCCCCTCCCCCCCTTCCTCCAGCAGTGACGTCTTCATAATCGCAATCCCTTTGTCTCTTTCCTCACCCTCCCTTCCTGTCTTCTTTTGATGTAGAGAATAGCCCCTGCAAAAGGATAACAGGCACTTCCCCCCCCCCGCCACAAGCGAAGGGGACCCCCCCCACACACACACACGCTTACTTGCTGGGAATAAGCTCTGGACATGAGGGCTGCGTTTGAGCCCGTGGGAACAGCCTCTCCAGCCTATTTGTTAGCCAGCACCTACTTGAACGATCATAGATCCAATAGATTCCCTGGAGCTGGACCTTGGGGTGGAAAGCGAGCCTTGAGCCGGAGGAGAAGCTTAAAAGCAGCAGCCCCTCCTGTCTGGGAGTGGGGTGGGAGGGGCACCCCCCCAGGAGCCCCACACAACCGTGGGTCTGTGGGTTACGACTTGGAAACAGGAAACCACCAGGCCCGGCTTACACTAGAGCAGGGTTTCTCCACCTGTGAGGGGTCCCCCGATGCTCCTGGATTGCAACTCCCAGAAATCCTGGCCAGCTCAGCTCGTGACGAAGACTTCTGGGAGTTGCAGTCCAGGAACATTGGGGGGGGGGAACCCCACAGGTTGAGGACCATGGCACTAGAGATGAACTGCCGATCGATAATTGGAGATGAGCGGTCATTCCAGACCCCTGCCTAGAAGCCAGAAAAAAAATGTTCCTGGAGAGGAAACGTATCTTCCATCCCTGCAGAAAACGAACAGACCACAGGGAGAACTCACCCCCCCTCCCCTCCTGTAGAGATTCAGGCACGAGCCATAGCCACAACAGTAGTGGGGGGGGGGGCTTGTTTCTGAAGCATCTTTAAAAACACACACACACACACACGCACGTCCATCCCCTGAGGAGGGTTCTGCTTGTCCCCCGGTGACCCTGGTCAATGGATGACGGAGAGGCCGCTCTAGACTCAGAAGCAGGGAGCGTTTTTCTGTGGTGGCCTCCAGAATCCCAGGTGCTGGGCATCCCTTCCTCCTCCTCCTCCTCCTGTGACCGCCCCTCACACACGCACACGTGCGTCACACACACACACACACACACACACACACACACACACACACACACACACACACACACACACACACACACACACACACACACACACACACACACACACACACACACACACACCTGGCAACCCACCAGCTCTGATTCTTCGTCCAGGAGCACCCGATGCTCAGGCCCTGTAGATGTTGGGCTGCTTGTGATGGGGCAGGACGGGGTGACCGGTGGAGGCAGGTGGAGGGGGAAATCGGGGAATGTTTTTTTTTTGGGGGGGGGGGGGCAAACCTGCAGCTCGTCCGCCGGGCAGCCGGGAGAACAGCCTGCATCTTGGGACCGGTTCCCGAGAGGCCTTCTGTGCCGAGCGGGGGCTGCGGGTGAGGCGGCGGGTCGAACCCTTTGAAATGCCCACACAATACCAGCCGGGGGGGGGGGGGGGGTGTCTTTTCCAGGGAAACCAGGGGGCGCCTGGGATCCAGAAGCAGCCTGGTCCCCCTCAAGGCAGCTTGATGCGCGCACGTGTGTGTGTGTGTGTGTGTATATGTCAGTCCTCTCCAACCAGGGACCCCTCCCAGCATCCCCCACCCCCCACCCTTTTCCTGTTTGCTGGAATGCTGGGAGGAGCCGTCCTTCCTCCCCATCATCTCTCGAGGGCCCCCCAGGTTGGAGAAGGCTGTTGTCTGTGAAACCCCCCCCCCTCCTTCCAGGCGCCTTCCCTCTTTTCCTTAACAACCCTGGGAAGGGATGCCCCCCCCCCTGCCTTGAGAGCGGGGAGGGTGGTGTGTGTGTGCGGGGGGAGCCCCTCGGGGGAGCTCAGCACCACCTCCCCCCCCCCCACACCCCCTTCTGTCTTTGTTGTAGTTTACCTGCCGCCACCCTCCCCCTCCCGTACCTCCCCCCTTCTTCTGGCACCCATCCCCAGGGGTTGGAGATTTTGGGGGGGGGGTCAAGATACAGAGACCCCGGGAGGATTATTGATCAGGCATATTGGGGGGTGGGTGGGGGTGGGTCTTGATCCTGCCATTCCCCTGCCCTCCACCCCCACGCGGGATCCCAGCAGCAGATGGGGGGGTGGAGGAAGAGAGGGACCCCCCACCCCGCCCCGGCTACCCATTTCAGCTTTAGGGAAGAGGGAGCTTAGAGCTGGAGGGTTTTTTTGCTGTGACCCCCCCCCCACACCCCTCCAGCTTTTTGAGGAGGGGCGGGAGGGGGGAGACGCCGGAGCCTTTTTGCTGCTCACTTATGATCACACGCGTTCATGCTTGCTGGCTTTGCCCACCCACCCACCGTATATATTTTTTTTTCTCCCCTTTTTCCCCTTTATAGAAATCTGTCTTTCAGGTTTGCCAGAAGGTAGGCGTTCATCTCTCTGGTTTTGTTCTGTCCTCCTCCTCCTCCTCTTCTTCCTCTTCCTCCTCTTCTTCTTCTTCTTCTTCTTCCTCCTCCTCCTCCTCCTTCTGTGCAGTACTAATGGCCTCTGTCCTTTCCCCCTTCCCTCCTGTGGTGCTCTTGGTGTCTGTGTGTGAGCCTCAGGACATCCTTAAAGGGACAGCAGCGGGGGGGGGGGGTCCCGATGTCTCCCCTGTGGCGGGTGGGTGGGTGGGTGGGGGGAGAAACCTGGTTGTGGGGAGGGGGGGGAGGATGCCGGGAGGGGAACCCCTTTCGCCCGTTGGTTCGGAGGGGAAAAGCTGTCTCTTTAGGGGACCCCCACCCTCCTCTCTTCCCCAGGCTGGGCTTCTGATCTTTAACCAGGCCCCCTTCTCTCCCCCCCCTTGCTTCTCTCTCTCCCCCCCCCGCCTCTTTCTCTTCTCTCCCCACCCCCCATGGCCCACTAATCTTCCCCCCAACCTCCCACTTCTCCCTGCATGGTGGCCGTTAGACACACAATGCTCTTGCTTGCAGCTGCCTTGAGGGTTCAGGGTGGTCATTGGGCGGGGGGGGGCGGCAGGAGGGGAGGGGGGGGACAGGGCCGAGGACTTTGCATGGCCCCTCAAGGACCGGGATCTTGAGCTTCTGGGGTGTTTTGAGCGGAGTCTGAAAGGTTTCAGCTCTTGTGTTCGCTTCTTGGGGTATCTTCTTCTCTCCCCCCCCCAACCCACTTTGTATCTCTCTCCCCACCCCACCCCAGGGAAAATAAAATAATATTCAAGTGGGAATGGGAGGAAAGGTTGCCAGGAGAGGAATGGTCTAAAACGAGGGCCCGGCTTCTTCCTGGAAAAGGCCGGCAGGGTCTCCCTGTGTGCCAAGGGGCAGAAGGGGCATGATTCCTCCCTCCTCCACCATCGCGAGGGAAAGGGTTAGGGCAGGCCTGTCCAAACTTCGGCCCTCCTGATTTTTGGACCGCAACTCCCAGAATTCTAAGCTTAGATTGCCAATGGCAAAGGACTGTGGGAGTGGCGGTCCAAAAGCTCTGGAGGGCGGAAGTTTGGACATGCCTGGGTTAGGGTCAGGGTCCTCTCCCTCTCCTAATGGAGCGCCTCTTCTGGGTTCCAAGCAGGGGCTGTTCTCCTCCATCGCTGGAGAGGCTCAGGATTGGAGCCGATCATCCGTTTCTGTAGGCAAACCTCGTGCTGGGCCCCAAACAGTTGCAGGGGGACCTCCGGTAACCCTGGATCGACAAGGATCTCAGAAGTCCCGTTTTGCCCTCAGATTTTCAGAAATATCAAACTTGCAGCGGAATCGATACAGCGCAGTATTTTCTTTTTGGGGAGTCAGGATGAAATTTGTCCTGCCCGGTCTTCTTGGCTAGAAGGGGCTCCGGGTGGATCAGAGAAGGCTTTGGATGCTGGGATGACGGACGTTCCAGGGGAGTGTTGCGGGCGGGATACCGGAGAGTGATGATGAAGGGCTCTTTAACAAGCGGGGCACCCCCAAGGCTCAGTCTGGGTCCCAGCGCTCCCCAAGTATTTTTACTAATGGCCTTCATCCTGTGGGTGCTGGGAATGCTCGTCAAATGTGTGGACTCACCACATCCCCCCCCCACCCTCCTCTTCAAAGACCTCATGGGCCTGGGTGTCCTTCCCACCTGCGCGAGGATTGGTCTGATTGGGGGGGGGGGGTGTTGAACGTGAAGGTGTCTTCACTTGGCCACCTTGGCAGCCGTCCTGCGTGGCAGGGGAGTGGTGGAGGGGGCCGTGGCGTGGCAGATTTGCAGGGCGGGAGGGGGGGGCAGTGCCGTGATGACCGTGACCACACCAATTGCGATGCCACCTTGTGAGGAGTTCACTGCCCACTCTCTTTCGCCCACGATTTGACACCGGCTCCTCCTTGTGCTCCCCACGCCTGGGTCCCGGGCTTGGATGGGGCTTCCGTCTCGGAGGAGGGCCTTGCAGGGAGAGGAAACCCTTGCTTTCCATCCCACGGATGGGGCCTGATGCTCTCTCTCTCCTGCTCCACCGGCGTCTTGGCCGACCACATGCCCAGCAGAGGGTTGCATGCCACGGGGACTCTCTCACACACATACACACACACAGGGGCCACCTGGATGTCTGGGCTGCCTCCCTCGCCCTCCCACCCCCCCCCACCGGAAATGGTCCACCCTTGCCCCTCCAGGTGGGAGAGCAGGAGAGCAGGTCTAGACGCCCCTAAACCCGAGAAAGCCTGACTCCTTCTCTCCCGCTCTGTTTTTTGAGGACCCTGCATGAGCCCGAAAACAAAGATCGTGTGGAGACCCTCAGGTGAGATGCAGCCAGGGCAGGGGGTGTGGGATGGGGGGGGGGAAGGCTCTCCACCCCCCTCAAACACACACACACACACACACACACACCACCTCTGGGGACACCTCTGCCCCATTCTTTTATCTCCAGCTGGGCCAGGCTGCTCCATGGCACTTCCCTCCCGCCTCCTCTTCTGTGCGCCTTTGCCCCCTGATGACACCCCAGTCCCACATGCTCTTCTCTCTCCCCCATCACCACTTTTAAATAAAACCCCTCCTTTCCCCCATCTGTCTCTTTCTCTTTCCTCCCTCTCTCTCCCCCCCCCCTATATTGCAACTTTGGGTGGCCACCTGGGCTGGGCTGGGGCTGGGCTGGGGCTGGGGGGCAACTGGAGGGGGTGGGGCTAGGTGCCCTTCTTCTTCCTCACTGTTCCCCCTCCCCTTTTCTTTCCTCCCCCCCTCTCTCCCCCCCCACCCCAACCCATTCCCGTGTTTCTCAGGCCACACATGGTTGGGGGCGTCGGCGTCGGCGGTGGGGACAAAGAGGACCCGCGGGAGTCCAAGCCGCGCTCCCTGCGCTTCACATGGAGCATGAAGACCACCAGCTCCATGGAGCCCAACGAGATGATGAAGGAGATCCGGAAAGTGCTGGACGCGAACAGTTGCCAGTGCGAGCTGCAGGAGAAGTACATGCTCCTGTGCATGCACGGCGCCCCAGGCCACGAGGCCTTCGTCCAGTGGGAGATGGAGGTCTGCAAGCTGCCCCGCCTCTCCCTCAACGGCGTCCGCTTCAAGCGCATCTCGGGCACCTCCATGGCCTTCAAGAACATTGCCTCCAAAATTGCCAACGAACTGAAGCTTTAACAGGGACCCCCTTTCCCCCCCCGGGTGGGGGGGTGGCAGGGGTGGCAGGGGGCGGGCAGCCTGCACGCGCATGGAGGAGGGGGGGAGGCGGCAGGGGTTTTTTTTGCGGGGGGGGGGATGAAGAGAGAGTTAGGAGTAAAGCTGCAGTTTTAACTCTGGAAGGGTTTGTGTTTTGAGACCCTGGTGCAGGACGAGGGAACCTGCTGTGGGAAGGAGGAGGAGGAGGAGGAGGAGGAAGAGGAGGGGCGGTTGCGGGGGGGGGGCAGCGGCGGTGGAGAAAGAGAGCCTCTCTGTGCCACCCCCCCCCTCCGCTGCTGGATCTCCATGGAGACGGGAGGAGTGCATGGGGTAGGGGTTGGCAGCCACCCAGCTGGTCTCCGTGGCAACCGTAGAGGGAGCGTACCAAGGGCTGTTGGTCTCTATAGTGACTGTTGCCGGGGGCGGGGAGCATCCCTTTTTGGTCTCCGGGGCGACCGACCGTGGTACTTTCCTCTCTTTTTAGTCACCTTCCTTCACCCGCCCGTCCATCCCCTACCACCTTTTTATTTTGGGTTGCACATGAGACAGGGTTTTTTTTTAAAAATAAAATTTTTTTACCAAACCCAGGGAAAAAGCAACGCCTCCCTCCCTCCCTCGGCCTCTCCCCACATCCCTTTCTGCATCTCCCGCACTCAAACCCCCCCCTCACTTCCCCATTCGGTGCCAACGTGGTGGTGGTGGTGGTGGTGGTGGTGGTGGCAGGTCAGGGTCCTAGACCCAGAGCGGCTGGGGTGGGGGGTGGGGGGTCCCAGGAGGCCTGGATTTTCCTAGATGGGCATTATTGCAACAGTGAACTCTTCTTGGCTTCTGAGTTTTTCCCTGCCCAGGCCGGTCTTTGCCCCCCCACCCACCCCCAGGTCACTGCCCCTTGCCCTGGATGGTGAGGCACCCCTAAAAGCTTTGGGGTCATCACTTTTTGTGGGTGAATGCCTTAAAGTCAGGGCTGGGGGGGGGGCTGCACTTTGAGGGGTATTTTTTCCTCCCTCTCCGCTGCTGCTGGAGGACTTGCACCCGAATTCCCCTGGAAAGGGAGACCATGGGCTGGTTGACAGGGGGGAGGAATGCCCAGGAATGGCAGAACTTGCCCCCCAGCCTGGGGGCATTTTATGTTCCTGCCCCTTCCCCTCTCCTTTGAAGCTCCCCTTCCCCCCCCCCCAGGCCGTGCGGGGCTGGAAAGAGGGGAAGGGCTTCAAGCAATGAATTGGCCCCCATTAGTGCCTGGAGGGCCCCCTCCCTTTGGCAGCCTTAGAAATCATCACCGCTGCCTGACAGTGGTGGTGGGGTGGTAGTCAAAAGGACATTGGTGGACATCCATTTTGCCCCCCTTCCCCCTCCCACGCACACACACACACCTCCCCAGCCCCTTTGAAACTCCTGTTCCTGCAGGGTGCACTCCCGCAGCTGTGCTGGCTCTGTCCGGGTAGGTGGAAGACATCAGGTGGCGAGACCCCCACCACCAGGCGGATGGCCGAGGGGCCAGCAAGTGCGCCGGGAGGGAGCCCTGCTTGGCTGGCTTTCGTGGGCCCCAAAAGCAGCCAGGCTCAGCCTCTCGCCGAATCCTCCCCCCAAAACCCTCTCCCCACAAAGCATTACCTCGTGGGTCCCTCCTCGGCCCGTCCCCACCCTGCGTCCCCAACGGGCAGGGTGTCTTTCATTGCCATATCGCCACTTGAGAATGTATTTCCAATCCCCTGTTGGGGGGGTTGGATTCCCCCCCCTTCCCCCACACCCCCAACTGCAAGTCTGTGCTGAGCTGCTTGAACCCCACCAACCATCTCTCTCTCCCCCCCCCCCGACAAACACACACACACACACATCTGGTTTGTATATAACTGTACTGATACCTCGGTTTTGTGAGTGGTTAATTTTTTTGTTTGTTTGTTTAATTCTGATCACAAAATGCCTTTTTTAAAAAGAAAAAAAATCATGTTTCCCTTTCCTCCTCCTTCTCCTCCCCCCTTCCACTTTTTTTTTCCTTTCTGGTTCATTTTCCCTCCCTCCCCCGTCCCTCCCCCCTTTTAGGGATGCTGCCGTTTGATGTAGTTTTACAGGTTCTAGATTAAAACTTTCCAGAAAGCAGGTGCCTCTCTCCTTGGCGTCCTCATTTGTCCCCCCACCCCACCCACCCACCCCCACCCCGTACTTGGTCCCGGGACACGTTTCCATCCCAAGAGAGAGGCCGTTGGTCCCAGTCAAAGTAGGAGAGAGAGGGAGAGAGAGAGATGCACTTTTAGGGCAGAGGCGATAAACAGAAATCCGAGCTGGGTGCCAGGTTGTGTTCATGATGGTTCGCTGTGCCTCATGGCAGACACACACACACACACACACACACACACACCCCGATGCCCAGGTGTAGGCACAAGGGGAGGGGGCCCGTTGGCCTTCCCTCGGTGGGTGCAAACACACAACCCATGACCGTTCTCTTTTGTTCCTCTTCAAGCCCGAGAAGGAGAAAGGTGTGAGCGTCAGACGCCCCGACTCAGAAAGAGAACCTCTCTCATTTGAGATGCCTCTTGAGGAGGAAAGATGCCCACAGGCCGCTCTGGGTCTTCTGGTTCGCCGCAGCTCCCGAGACAGGCGCAAGGTAGAGGCACCAGCCGCTTATAGCAAAATACTTTTATTGAAAATGCCCCGTGAACCAAAAGTACAAAACAAAACCCCAAAGGCCCAGGCCCCCCCAGCCCCGATTCTCAGCAAAAGGAAGGTCCTTAGAGGGAGGATGGGGCCCACACAAGACAGCCCCGTCTCACCCCACAGGGAGCCCGGGAGCACTTGCCCTTCGGCCCACCACACGGACCCCGACGCCACCACCACCATGTCCCTCAGGCTCCGTCCCTCACTCGGCCACCTTGGAGTTCGAGGCCTTTCTTTCCCCCACCCCCCAGCCCAGCCCAGCCCAGCCCCACACACACCCTCACATAACCCATCTCGGCCTCTCCACATCCTTCCCCCTCCCACCCTTTGCACAGGCACTGACGCAACCCAACCCTGCAAAAGTGTAAACATACTCCGTTCCTTCCCCCCCCATCCGCCCAGCCCCAACTAGTTCTAGTTCATCCCTTCTTTTCCCTCTTCCTCCCTCCCCCCCACTCCCTCCCCCATACACAGACGAAACGCACCCCACTGTACATGGGGACTGGGACTCAGTGCCAAGTTGCTGGATGCAGCCAGAACTGGCCCCCAGGTGACCGTGGAAGTAGGAGGCCTGACCTCTTCCCAGCTGTGCCCCAGCTGTACCCCCCTGTCCTGCCCCCCCTCTCTCTCAGGGCAGGGAGTGGGTGGGTGGGCTCGCTGGACCCTTCCCCAGCTGTAACTTGGCAGGTAGGTGAGACTCACAGGCGACGGCTGCCCACCACCAAAACCACCACCACCCTCAGAGGGAGCTGGCCGAAGGCGGAGGGGGTCCCCCATCCCACCGAGGAGCGGAGAGGGGTGGTGGCTCGCAGCCCCCCGGGCCGGCAGGGGCACCGATCGGGAGGCGGCCGGCCGGATGAGTGGAGGGGGCGGCGGCTGGTTGAGCGAGAGTCTGGGCTGAAGGAAGCGCCCTTGCTGCAGGGGCGGGGGCTGGCGGTGCAGCGTGGGGGCCGTGGGGAGCGTGGGCCTCAGCAAAGGGGGCGGTTGGGAGAGGGCGGCCGCCAAGGGCCGGGGCGACGCAGGGAGCGGGGGCGGGGGCGGCAGGGGCGGCTGTTGCGGGGGCGGAGGCGGTGGGGGCGGCGGCGGCGGCGGCTGCGAAGAGGACCGGGAGACCGCCGTGACCTGCACCTGCAGTGAAAGGAGGAGAAAGAGGAGGGAGGCCGTCACTCGGCTGCCGGGAGGGACCACTCCCGGAGCGACAACGTGGGCCGCCTTTTGGGGGGAGCCGGCAGCCCCGCTCACCTCGTCTTCCTCCTCGCTGCTGGCTTGCGATGCGCCGGAGCTCTTGTGATCCTGGGGAGGGGAGGCGCCTTGACGGCCGGCCGGAGCCCCCCCTTCCTGCTCGGACTCCCATTCCTGCAGCACCTCTTCCAGGTTGAAGCGCCGGCGGTAGCTGATGAAGAAGGTCTTCACCTGGGCCACCGTCTTGTTGCTGATCACCTCCGCAATGGCCTGGAAGTCTTTGCCGTATTTTCGGATGGCTGTCCAGGAGAAAAGGGGGCGGGGGGGGGGGGGGGGGGAGAGAATGAGGTGAAATTGGGTCAGCCTTCTTCTGACACTGAAAATAACTCTTGCATGTCACACACACACACACACACACAGAGGCAGCTGTTATGTTTAGAACAGTGGTTCTCAACCATCCTAATGTCACGATCCTTTAATCCAGTTCCTCCTGCTGTGGTGGTGACCCCCTTGTCCTGCTTGGAAGAAGAGGCCACACGCCCCCTTTGGCAGGCCACTGCCGCAGGGGTCATGGAGAACTTCCTTCTACAGGCACCCTCAGCCAATCGCAGCCTCTGGTGCCATTGACTGACATCCCCTCCAACCTACCAAGCTGTAATTCACTCTCCCCCCCTTTCCTCCCCCAGACCCAAGCCGCTTGTGCCTTTTTCTTTGC
Source organism: Phrynocephalus guinanensis (assembly GCA_037367245.1). Lineage (NCBI taxonomy): Eukaryota > Metazoa > Chordata > Lepidosauria > Squamata > Agamidae > Phrynocephalus > Phrynocephalus guinanensis. The sequence goes on along the minus strand of CM074754.1, from coordinate 12,090,296 downwards.
TGGCTCATGGCGACCCCTGTGAAATGGCCATTCGACCCTCAAAGGGGTCCCAACCCCCAAAGGTTGGGAACTACTGGTTTAGAACATGCGGACAGGCACTGCATGATGTCTAAATTCCCGTTCCCTCCAGTGGAGAAACTATTAAGTCTCCGATCCTTTGGCTGGCAGACGGGACTCCACGGCCCAAGGGGGTCCCCCCCAAGGTAACATTTCGTCCTGCGCCACCCGGAAGCCGAGGGCTTGCATGGGCCCCTCTCTCCGTCTCCTGCCTCCCCTCTGCTCCAGGCCCACCCCTCCCTCTGGCTGGTCCCTGAAGGCTCACCTTGCACGGCCAGCAGCTGTTCGTCGGTCGTCCAGCGGGAATTACACTTGGTGTTCGTCTGCAAGGGGGGAAAGGAGGGGGCGTTCCACCAGCGGCACCAGAAAATCAGAAGAACCCGATGACCTGCCTTCCCACTCAGTGCCGCCTGTTGCTGCCGACGGACGGGGTGACCCACTCACCTCGGGTGGACGAAGCTTATCGACCCCGCCTTCTAGCGCCTGCTTCATGCTGCTGTTGATCTGTTTGATGCTTTGTACCTGGGAAGAAAAGACACGGAAAACTCAGGAAACACACGCTCCCTTCCCACTTCCCTTCTTGGGATTTTTAAAAATCTCCTTTGCCCCGAACTGACGCCTCCTGCTTCATGGAGGTTGGAGGAAGAGACAGTCACGGATCCAGGACTGATCGAAGAAAAGAATGGTTCACGTACCACGTTGCTAAACTGTGGAACTCACAGCCACAAGATATGGTTGTGGCGGCTGAGGCAGTTCCCAAATGTCAGGCTTTGAAAGAGGGGCTGGATAAATTCACGGACTACTAATGGCTAGTTTGGACTACTAAAGGGTAGTTAGGATGGCGGCACGCCACCTCCAGTAGCCCGGGGAGTCAGCCTCCGTGTTTCAGTTCCCGAGCCACACAAGGCAAAAACGGGTACCGTTGAATCCACACCGCACCGGTGAGTTTTCAGAAGGCAGCCGCTTTGGCCACCGTGTGAACACAACGCCGGACTAGGGAGACCTGGGACAGGCTCAGCCCCGGAATGAGCTACCTGGCGCTTGAGGGAGACCAGCTGAGAATCGAGGTGGCGCAGGGTGAGGGCTGCCATGTCGGGGCTGGCCGAGAGGCCGGCGATGTCCTCCTGGCTCAGGTACATGCCCTTGGGGGGCCGCCGGCGAGCACGAAGCGGGTGGTGGCGGTACTGCGACAACTGCACCTCTTTCTTCACCGGACCTGGCTTGCTGCTGGGAGGCTTCTGGTAAGCCGGCTGCAGATATGAGAGAGAGTGAGAACGGAACCAGGGACCCTTGTGATTCCCTTGGGGTCTTTGTTCCTACGCTTTCTCATCCTTCTGTTTCCACCCTCCTTTTCAGCTGCTCTCCTGCCAGATCTTCACGGGGGTTCATCCTGGCAGTTCTGTGAAATTGGTAGGATATCTTATGCACCCCTTGGAACTCACGGGGTCTTCTCTCACCACCTCTCCACCTTTCTGTGCTCGTCTGAAGCCCAGGTGTGGACTCGTTTTGTTTTTAAAAAATCAAAAGAAGGACTGGGGGGGGGGGTGTCTTCCCAGAGGCAAAAATCTGCGAGAGGTGCTGGTTTTCAGACTTGTCAAGCAAGTTAGGGCTAGCACAGATTCCAGTTCCTTTTCTGATATGTTAAAATCATTGTGCCATGAGAAGAGATTCCCGAGGGACATCATTTCCTTAACCCCCCCCCCATTCAGAGGCAGCAAACCCAGTCCTGTTTCAGTTTCATGTCTGGCTGGCTTCTCGTCATGGGAGGTAGAAGGGGGGTGTCTACCCTGACCTTCCCCTGCCCTCTTTCTAGACCCCCTGTGAGTCAGCCAGCCTGACCCCCCTTACCTCCTTCTTGGGGTCCATGGCATCAAATTCCCCCTCACTAGCCAGCCGTCCTTCCTCCAGTTCATCGTTGCTGTGTAGGGGAAAGGCAGCCACTGTTAGAAGTGATTCTGCTCCCCCTAGGAGACTGTCCCTTTTCAGTAGTCTTATTTCTGCCTCCTCCTCCACCACCACCACCGTTTGCCACCTAATTTTTATTTTATTTAATTATTGGATTTCTATACCACCCATCTGACAGCAAGGTCACTCTGAGAGGTTAATGGCCCCCTCTTCCCCCCCAGGAAGGGAGAGGGACACAGAAAGCTGCCCTTAAACTGAGTCAGCTCCTCCGTGGCTTTTTTGGGGTTGCAGGCAGGACATTCTACTACGGAGCGACTCCTCCTCAATAAAGCGTCTGGTTTTCTCTCTTGGTCATCCCAAAATCAGGGCAACTTAAGGCCCCTTGTTAATGTTCTTCTTTGATAACTGTATGCACAGTATCTCTCTATCAAAAGCCCAACCATTGCGCACGGACGGACGCATGCCCTCTCCGTCTCTGACCTGTCGTCTTTTTCCTTCTTGGTGAGCAACTTGCGGGCTTGCCGGTCCATCACGCTGGTCCGGCTCCGGGTTTTCTTCCAGGAATAGTAATACTTGACCAAGCTGGGGATCAGCTTATCAGGGAGCTGCGGGTGAGAAACAGGGAGGAGGAGGTGAGCGTCGGCGGAGAGCAACGGGGCGAGCGAAGGGCACTCTTTAACAGGGATCGGGCAACAACGAGGAGAGGATGTGGCTTAGGACGCAAAGTTTCCGAGCTGGATGGTGGCTTTCTCCACACCCACCACGGGGCACCAAACATGTGGACGAAGGAGATGGGCACCCAAGCGCCAACATCAAGGGGGACTTGGCGGAGGAGATGCAGAAGAGAAATCCTGTGAGATTCCATTCTTGGTTGAGTTACTCTTCGCACCATCCCAGAGGAGAAGAGCTTTTTGATTTGCAGGAAGGTCAAAAAGTACCATTAAAAAGAGTTAAGTCAAGCGGAATGGCCATCCCAGTGGTGATTTTATTATGTGACTCCGTGACTCCTTGATCCTAACCAAACCAAAAGCACCGTGATAGCTTTAAGACTAAGATGTCTGTTTCCGTGTGAGGTTTTTGTAGGTGCAAATGCCCCTTCTCCAGTTGCCAGGAGTGGCTTGAAATACACAAAAGCTCACCTGAACTAGAGGCCCTTCCAGTACCACAGCACTTTTTGTTTTGTTTTGGTGGCACTGAGGAGAAGGAAGCGTGGGCCTGGGGGTTGGGGGAGAAGTGCCAGAGGCCTTCTGGGGGGCCAACCCAGCCCTCAGCCCTCAGCCCTCCAGGAAACGAGTCGCCACCAGTGAAGAGAACAGGAATTGTTCCCTGGGGGCTGCCGCCGCCACCGACACCCCTACCAGCGGCAGGAGGAGGAGGAGGAGGAGGAGGAGGAGGAGGAGGAGAGCAGGCTGCACATACCATCTGCTGGATCCGCGCGAAACTCTTGCCATGGAAACTGAAGGCCTGCTCAAACAGGACTTTGTCTTCCACCGTCCACTCGTCGGGGAATGGGGTGAAGTTTGCCAGGTCGGCCAGAGACTTCTCCACGTCATGTTTGTGCCACAGCAGCATCCCCAGAGCCTGCGGAGAAGAGAGACAGGAGGGGGGGGCAGATGACTACCCCGCGCATGAGAAGGTTGCCACCACCGCTCGGCCTTTGGGAAGGCAGCTTCTAAGGCTGGGGAAGACGGTTCTTAAAAGTTGAGGCCGACGGACTCGATGTCTCTAAGGAGGAGCTGTGGTTTTTCCCTCCAGCTCCCCGGCTGCGCCTTGAAAGCTCCTGTGCAGTTTTCCTGCCAAATTCCCGCGCAAAGAGCTCAGTTGTGGCATGATTTCACGGAGAGAAAGGACTTCTCTCAAGAGGGAGCAGCAGGGGCTCCGGTAAGCTCCCGGTGGCTCGTCGTAAATCAAATCCACGGTCAATAAATGAAATCTGGTTCCTCTGACCAAATCATGGAACCTCGATTTGCACAGAAAGTACAGGACGGAGATCTCCTGGCTAAAGGAAATGCCCAGCAGGCGAGGAAACCAGGAGGGACTTGGCGATCCATGGGGTCCCTTCCGGCCGAGCTATTCTTAAGGCGGGCGACGGTGGCTTTTTACCTGCTCGATGTTGTAGCCGTGCTTCTCCTTGGCCATGGCAATGTACTTGTCCACTAGAGGGAAGAAGAGACAAATGCATCAGGGGCCTGCTGGGCAGAAGGACCGCCAGAGGGAAGGGAGCCACTGCTGCCACCGCCGCTGCCTCCATGTCCATCCCCTCCCCGGATGGCACGCAAATGGGGCACCCCCTTTTCTCTCTTGGGATGACGCCCACAGACCCTTGGCAAGGCTCCTGGCACAAAGCCGAAGGGGAGAGGATCCAAGCCCCCAGCCACCGGGGCAGCCCCGAGCAGTCCCGTGGGGGGTGGGATCACGCTCAAAAGCTGCCCAAGAACAAGATGCTGGCGCTGATGGCTGGACTGCGCAGTGGTTTGGGTGTGGAACCAGAGGCTGGGAGGGAGATCCATTCTCTAGGCTCAGTCATCCATAGGGTCCCTTCCGACTCGGCACCTCCGAGAGGGGGATGATGATTGATAGCCAAGCCCGTATTTGGGAAGGAGGTGGGGCAGGGAGGATGGAGCGCGATCCCGTGGAGACCTGGGGCTGGTTATTCAGCACGCCTGGTCAACCATCACGTGCGAAGCCCTGCTGTGCCTCCTTTCCCTCCCTCCAAGGAAACCTTGGGGGGGGGGTTGGGAACTAGGCACCCCAGCTTTGGGCCTGCCCCTGCTTGAGCAGAGGTAGCGTCCGTGTGCCCATCCTGCTCCCACCCACCCACCCGGCCCGCGTCCAAAGCTGCCACCGCCCACCAGATTAATAACCCGGGAGCCAGAGGCAGTGCGCCAGCCACCCGGTAATTGCTTCTAGGAGTCCCTGGAGTCGGAGAGGGGGGGGGAGAGAGAGCTGTCAGTCAGCGGCTGGGTTGCCAGCAGCAGAAGGCGGCATGCGCTTCCCACCGCCCCCCCACCCCGGCCCTGCCTCTCTGAGTGGGGGGGGGGCTGGTTCATGGCTGTTTCTGGAAAGGGCTTGCGATCCCCGTCCAGGAAGAAGGGACAAGCTGTCACGGGAGCCCCGAAGGGCACGGAGAAGCTTGACAAAGGGCGGCGCAGGGCTGGATCCCACCCTGCTTCTCTGCCCCCAGCCGCGCGGGGGGGGGGGGGGGAGAGGAGAGCAACTCACATTTGGCGTCGGAGACACAGTGGTTTGGTGACCAGACAAGCATTCCTTTCAGCTCCTTGTTGCTGTAGCGCGCTGAGCTCTCTGGATTGCAAAGAGGATAACGGGGTGGTGTGGTGTGTGTGTGTTAATCATAGGTCGGCCTCCCCTTTTCACTCCCTGCTGTGGTCCCACCAACACCCTCCCACGCCCCCCACGCCACTTGCATCCTCTTCAGTATCCAGCCCCCGTGATCTGCTTCTTCACAATTCCCCCCCCCCACACACACACACACCGCCTCCCTGGTCTGCGGCTCACCATATGGGGCCAAGAGGGCATCCATCCCTCCCAGAATCCAAGAGCCAAGGCAGGTGGGGGAGCCTGCCCCCCCCCCCCCAGAAGAGCAGAGGTGCTTTTGCCCAGGGACAGGAGGTGGTCCCGGGAGGTGCCAGGGATGCACGCCTGGCAAAGAGCAGCTGGAGGAGCTCCAGGATGCTGCCAGGTGGTGAGCCGGAGTGGGAGCGTCTGGGAAGCCGGCAGGTGCCCGGAAGGAGTGAGGCACAACCATCTCCTGCCCCTCTCTGTGGGCAAACGGGCAGCGTGTGTGTGTGTGTACGTGTGTGTCGGGGGGGTGCTCAGCAACCAGTTAGCCACAGGGTCATCGGCTAGCGGCCCTGCACATGTCCTCCCCCCCCCAAACACGCCTGCCTTCCCGTTACCTGGTTTGCAGTCTGGGATCACCGCCTGATAATCGGCTCCCACGCGGATCATGCTGTCTGCAAGAGAACAAACAACAACAACAACAGAAAAGGTGAGCGTGAAGGACCTGCCGGCGGGAGGGGGGGGCTGCCCTTCGGCTGCTGATCCAAAGGCTTCTGAACAGTGGGTCGCGCCACGTGGCCTTCACAATGCCCTGGTGCCATGGCAAGAGAAGCAGAGCCCTGAAGGGCCTGGAAGAGTGGGTTTGGAAGAGCGCCTACAAGGCAGGCATCGGTGGCCACCCCTTGCTCAGTGCAGGAGTGCCAGTCAAAGGATACCTGCCGGGTGTGTGGGGGGGGGGGGGCTGGTCCCAATTTCTCTTGAATGCTTTTGGTGTTGGAGCACTTGATGCCTTTCGAGGCCATGGTTTCCGTCACTGTACTGCTCTGACAGATAGGAAGTTTTTTTGGGGGGGTGTCACTCCTGCCTGCCTCAGATTTTAGGGCTTGCTCCTGCCTGCCCCGAATACCCAAAAGGACAAAGGGATGGGAAAGGAGGAGCCCCGGACATGAATAGAACAACCTTCTACACGAAAGGACAAAAGACATGCTTGGGGGGGGTGAGTGAGGGGGGGACTGGAGCAATAGAGAGTCACCCCTGATCACTTGGCCTTGTTTGTTCTCCTTCAGAGGCGACCCACCCACCAGTTGCCGGTGGGTTTCCAAGCCTGCTCTGCAGCTCTCCTGCCTCACCCCAAGGAAAGGGTGGTGGTGATCCAGCACAGCAGCAGACGCACGCAACCCCGTTCCACAGAGACCCGCTGGGATCCACCACCACCAGCCACCGCCGCCGGGACGATCTCCCAGCGCCAGCGTGCCGGAGTATGCCGCCCCTGAAGCCGGAGCCACCTCCGCTTTGGAGAGACGAGACCCTTTGGGGAACGCCAAGAGCAACCACGTGCAAGAGGTACCATTTCCACTGGAAGCTTTTTATGGAGCTCAGCGCTCCCCCCCCCCCCCCCCAGTGTTAGTGCCTGCCCTTTACGACACACAGAGAGACCTCAACACACACACACACACACACACACACGTCCCTCCCAAACAGCTGCCGGGTGGGTGGCGGGTGACCTCTGGAAACATTTAGGCGAGGGGCCTGTGCCAAGGAGCTTCTGAGCTTGTGCATCCTGACGCAAGGGCCAAGAAAGACCGGGTTTCCCCCCCCCCCAGGAGTCCTCCTGGGGTGCCCTGCAGGGTGTGGGGGGGCATGGGGGGCTCCTCTGGTGAGGAGGAAGGGGTTGGGTGGCCATGAGGGTCTGCCCCCCACCCCACCCCAAAGAGGCAAGGACTCTTTTGCTGCATGGAGAGGCAAAGTGCCACGGGCAAGAATAGGCAGGGTTGTGTCAAGCAGGGTGGCGGTGTGTGTGTGTGTGTGTTTGCTGGCAGTCTCCTGAAGAGGCGGGCTTGGAGGCCTCCTTGGCACAGGCAGATGCCACTGTCAGCAGCTGGGGCTGCCGGCGCCCTCCTGGCCCAAACAGGGACCTACGTTTGGGAAGGCAGGGAAGGGGGGGGCTGAGCTGGTTGCAAGTTGATTCTGCAGCTCCGGGCGGGGGGGGGGGTGTCAGTCTGAGGCTTTCCCCATCACACCCTCTACACACCATCGAACCGGCCCCGGAACACCTTTGTTGGAGCGTGGCATGTGATTTGCTCACCGACTTCTCTGTAACCAGTGGCAGATGCCCACTCTTCCTGAAAAAAACTCTCTCGTTAGGGACTCTTCCATCCCACCCACCGGCCAAATCAACAGCCCCCGCCGCCAGCATTTGAAAGCGCATGCCCGGCTTTGGCCCGGGGGGGGGGGGCGACAGCGTTTTGTGTGTGTGTGTGTGTGTGTGTGTACGTGTGGGGCTCAGAGAAGTGTGAAGCTCTTTGGGTGTTCTTCCCACAGAGAAGAGGGTGACATCTAAAGGGACAAAGGGGGGTGGGGGTGGAGGGCGGCCGAACAAAGCTAGGGGGTGTGAAGGAACCATGGCATGAGTTCAGGAAGGGGAGCGAGGGCGAAAGGAGACCAGGGAAAGCCAGGCAGGGAAGGGGCTGTGCATTCACTCCAAGAGCTTCTTCACCTCCGAATCCCAGGCTCCTTTGTTGTTCACCTGGTGGAGATGATGGGAAACGGGGGGGGGAGGGGGGAGCCCTTCTGCTCCCGCCTGCTTCCTCAGTGGTTTGGGGTCCCTAGGGGGGGTGCAAGCCAAAGAGGTCGAGGGCCACCTGGATAGCAGGAGGGTTTCCCAGTCAAGCGAGAGAAAGGCGCCCCCCCCCAAAAAAATCAGGCGGCCTTGGAGCCCCCTGCCAGGAGTCCCCCCCCGGGGGGCTTGCTGTGCTTGGGCCATCCCAACCCAGCAGCCATGTTGAATGGAGACCATGGGAGTTGTAGTCCCAACCCCTTTGGGAGGGTGTGTGTGTGTGTGTGTGTGTGTTTTGGGGGGGAGGAAGGCACCCTTGAAGGCAAGGAGGGTCCCTCTCTGTCCCAGGCCGTGCGCCAGGACCTCATGGTTTCATCCCAAGAAGCAACGCTTGGACCGGCCACCCCCTGGGGAGCCTCTGGAGAAGGCCAGGCCCACATCAGGAGGGGTCTCCCTCTTACATTTGTGTCCCCCCCCACACACACACACACCCTGGCTGCTGGGCCTGCCAGGGACTATGCCAGGGCCACCTTCCCGGACTCCGCTTCCTCTTGGTCGCCCCCAGCCCTGGTGCCATGAGCATGGTGGCCTCATGGGCGACCCCCTCCAAGAGAGGGTCTCTGTGGGGCCGCTCTTTGTTTCCCCCATCCACCACCAGGCGGGGCGCGCGGCGGAGTTCCCACCTTCTGTCCCCCATTGGGGAACCTCGGACTCCCCCACCCCCACCCCCCAAGGCTCCGCATCCACGGCTCCAAGCCGAGCCCCACACCCCCCACACACACGCACACACTGGGTCCCCGTGAAGCCCTCGAGCTTGTTATGGGGCGGGGGGGGAGCTTGTGGGGGAGGCCGCTTTGGCCAACTTTTATGCCTGATGTTGCGCGTGCGTGCGCGCGCGTGTGTGTTGTATTTATCCGTAAAAGCAAGTCCGAGGAAGAGGTAGGGGACTCGGGGTGGGTGGGGGGTGGGGGGGGGTCTTACCGTGTGAATGCTCTTCCTCGCTGCTCTCATCCTCGGAGTGCGGGTGGGGGGCGCCGTTGGTGGTGGTGGATTTGGAGCGGCTCCTGGACAGGATCCCCGATTTCTCCATGACGGAAGGCATCCTCCCGATCTCAGGGGGGGGGGGGAGTTGGTCGACTTTTCCGGGAGGGTGTCCTCTTTCCACCTCTCCTTCCAAGGAAGCTTTTTTTTTGGGGGGGGGGGTGTGTGTCTGATCTTTCCAAGACACCCACCGCGGCAAGCAAGAGAGGTGGCCGTAAGACGCTCCCGGGGGGGTTATTGTTCCCAGCGCGCGCCGCTCCCCCCACCCGCCCACCCCGAAGTATTTCTCAAAAGGCGGAGAAATGAAGGTCCTTTGTAAAATCCAATGTGGGGAAGGTGGGAAGTTCAGTGCTCTTTCTCGGCGGAGAGGCTTCGTTAGTCGTTCACGGCTTCTTTTCCCATTCTGAAATGCTCTTTTTTTTCCCCCAGCCGAAGTTGCCGTGAACTTCCTTGAAATGGGGACGAGCGCCCCGGAGGGAAAAGACTCGGGTAGCCCAAGTTGGGGGGGAAGCGCGCTCCGTGTGTGTGTGTGTGTGTGAAAGAGAGAGAGAGAGGGGGGGGGTCTGAGCACCTGGAAGGAAAGAGGAGAAAAATAATAATCAGGAAACCAACCTATCGAGGTAACTTTCTAAAAAGCACGGCTACCTCTCCTGAACCGATTTCTAAACATAAGCCGCTTTTCCAGGCAAGATCGCCGTTTATCTCCGCGCTGGGACAGAGGGGGCGGGTGGGGTGGGGGGGGCAGAGAGAGAGAGAGGATGCCTGGAGGGAACCGGACCATCAAAATCAGAGAGGAGGAAGAGGAAGAGGAAGAGGATGGGGATGGGGGAGGGAGAGGCGGAGAAAGAAGTCTTGTGGTCCCTTTAAAAGAGATCGCGCGCGCCTTTGGAAAAGTTGGTTCTTGTCTCCCTGGGAGGTGCAGCTACTTGGGGGGCAAAGAGGGGAGAGGGTCCCCGTCCCAGGGTCCCCACCGCCGCCGCCGTCGTCAGCATCACCTTCCTCCTCTCCTCCTCTTCCTCTTCTTCCAAGGAAAAGTTGCAGCGAGGGGGGTGGGTGGGATTGCTTTGCAGGCGCTCCTTCCACCACCTCTCCTCCTTCCTTCTTTCTTTCCTTCCTTCCTTCCTTCCTTCCTTCCTTCCTTCCCTGGCTGGCTGGCACACAATGAGGCTGGAGCGGCTCCGGCGCGCGCCTGGCCTCCCCTCCTTCTCCTTCTCCTGCTTCTGCTTCTTCTGCTTCTTCTTCTTCTGCTGCTGCTGCTGCTGAGGATGATGAGAAAGTAGTTCCAGCCGCAGCGCTCGGCCTCAGCGCCTCCCCTCAGACCCTTCCGCCGCCGCCGCCGCCGCCGCTGCCGCTGGATTTGCACATCTGGCCAGCGGGGGCACGTGGGGGCAATGGGGGCAGGCAGGCAGGCAGGCAGCAAGAGGGGAGGGAGACCGATGTGGCCCCTCCTCCCAAGAGAGAAAGGTCAGGGACAGGGGTGGGGGGGAGGGAGAAGGGTGCACCCACCCCTCTCCCAAAAATTTAAACACCCAGAGATGCTGCTGCTTCTTCAAAAAGGAAAGAGGGTTCCCATTTATTTCCTCCCATCCCCCCTAAAAAAAAAAAGGATGGATGGATGGAGGAAAGAAATCTGCCTTGTGGAAGCGATTGAAGAGAGGCTGGGATCTCATTCCCAGCCGCAAACACGTGGGAAGGTCTCTCTCTCTCTCTCTCTCTCTCTCTCTCTCTCTCTCTCTCTCTCACACACACACACACACACACACACACACACACACACAGAGAGAGAGAGAGAGAGAGAGAGAGAGAGAGAGAGAGAGAGAGATCTTTGCTCCTCTCACTTTCTCTCCATCCAGAAGGAAGGCAGGCTGCCTTCTTCTTGGCTACCAGCTCCAAAGTTTGGGGGTGGAAGAAGGCTGGTGCCCCACCCCCCAATCCGGCAAAAGCCAGCCCACTCCTCTGAATGAACTGGTTTTGTAAATCAGATTTCCTTAAAACCGGAGGGAGCTCCGGATCCAGGAGGGAGACAAGGCCTCGGAAAGGCTCAAAAGGCATGAGCAAACGTCAATCTCCCCTCCTGGGGCCTGCCTCTGTATTGGACTCTATATCATCATGTCTTAATTGTATTGGATGGTATATACTCTAAAATACTCTAAAATAAATAAATACTGTAAATCAATTTTCTGGCCCTAGGGAGATATTAAATGGGGATTCAGGGACCATAAGTAGTTTTTCCCCTGGGATTCCCACCGGGATTCCTGAGAGATCTTTAGTGAGGAGGACACATGAAATTTCAGATTTAACGGGTTTTCCAAGGGAGGAAGATTTAGCAAGTTTATTTAGTTAGTTAGTTTGAATATTTCCACCACTACCTCACCTTTCTCCTAGAAAAAGGGCCCAAGAGGGCTTACAATAATGGGGGGGGGGAATAGACCAGCCCCGAACATTCAAAAACATATTCAAGCAACTGGATCTCTCTAAGATGGAAATGAACACTGGTAACGGGATTCTGATGTGTGATTATTGTGCAGGTCGACTCAAGAAGAGGTCCCCTTTCAGGTCACTGGGGATTTCTCCCTGAGGAGAAGGACAGGATTGGGGCCACACTGACAAGGCCATGTGATATTTGGGTAGAAATCTAATAGCAGCGTGCAGAGCAAAAGAGAAAGGGAAAAAAAAGGGGGGGGGCAAATCCAGCTGTGAAAAACTGGGCGCATCAAAGCAGTCCTGCGACACTTTTTCTCCATCAGTGGGTTCTCGCTCAGGCAAACGGTCACATTTCTGTCTCTGCGGAGACAGGAACCAGGCACACAAAAGTAGACCTTGCTGGAGATGGGGGGGGGGGTTGATATTTATTCCGTTGCCCTTACAGGATCCCCTAGGAAGGAGATTCAGGAGGAGGACCCCCCAAGGCCTTTCTTTCCTTCTGAAGCAGAGACAGAGGTCTTTGGCAGGTGTTACCTGGGGGTTTGGCACACCTCTTTGGCTTTGATGGCCTTGAGCCTCGTAGTGGGGGTGGCCTTTTCAGGGTAGGCTTCCATCTTCTTCTTTTGCGTTTCTTACTAGGACTCTGGATCCAGGTTGTTCTGGGCGCGACAGCCACGATGGTGTCATGGTGCATCTACTACCCAAGCCCCCAAGTATCCTCAGTATGTAAGTGCTTCTCTTTCCTCCCTTACTTTTTTAATGTTGCCCTGAATGACCAGCTGTAACAGTCTGGACTTTGCAGTCTGAAAACTCCTCTCCCTTTCTACTCCTTTCCCAGACAGGTGGCTTTAAAAACAAAACAAAACAGGGGGCTTAATTCCTATAGAAATCAATGCCCCCCCTCCTCCTTAAAGCCTCCTTCCCCTTTGGAGGGTTGTTGTTTTGTGCCTTCTCTGATTCCATTTCATAAATACAGCATCAGCCTCTTTCCGTTCATTTTGTTTTCCATGGGATTCGCTGCAGAGACAAGGCTTCCCACTAGCCCTCCTAGGCAGTCAGATGGCTGATTATTGGGGGGGGGGTTAAAGAAAGAAAGAAAGAAAGAAAGAAAGAAAGAAAGAAAGAAAGAAAGAAAGAAAGAAAGAAAGAAAGAAAGAAAGAGAATGGAGGAAGCTCTGAAGTGGCCTGGCTGTCCTTTGTTTACTTATTTATTTTAAAGCCTATAAGACAATGGCCAGGCCAGAGAGGGTGGTGGTGGCCGTGGGGGAGAGAAAGAGGCCAGGTGACCAAATAAGCAGGACCTTGGGTGCTAAAAAGAAATGGCTCTCCTGCTAAGAAGAGGGAGAAGAATTCCCTTCTGGAGACGGGTGTGTGTGTGTGTGTGTGTGTGTGTGTGTGTGTGTGTGTGTGTGTGTGTGTGTGAAGAGAACAATAGATTATCTTCCTTCCCTTCTCGCCAGCATGGAAAAGGGTGGGGGGTGGGGGGTGGTGGGGGGCAGGGAGGAAGCGCAGGGGCCCCAGGAGATTTCTGTAGGGAATTCGGTTTGTTCACAGGCTCTTTGTAGGAGCCCTTTGATGTCGAGAAGGGGAGCGGAGGTCCTTCCAGGCTGCCTTCCAGCCATGTGTGTGTGCGCGTGTGTGCATGTGTGCATGCGTGCGTGCCTGCGTGCGCACAGGGGAGGTGGCGAGGAGGAGGAGGAGGAGGAGGAGGGTGTTGGGTGGGAATGCAGGCAGCTGGGAGAGGTGGTGTGTGTGTGTGTGTGTGTGTGTGTGTGTGTGTGTGTGTATGGAGAGCAAGAGAGGATTTGCCCTGGCGGGAAGAGAGGGCTCCAGGAGGCCATCCACCAGGGCAGGGCAGGGCAGGGGGGGGGGGGTGCCTCTCGATTCCTCCCCCCCCCCCTCAGCCCTTGTTTGTTTCCTGGCCACTTGGCTGGAATGGAATGCAAGGGTCCGGTTTTTGTTCTCTGGGGCAGTTACTCTGGATTTAGGCCCCCTGGGTCAGGCCCACATGGGGGGGGGAGAGAGAGAGAGAGAGAGAGAGAGAGAGAGACCCAGACCCTGCCTCTGCTCTCCCGCCCTCTGCCCCAAAGGGCTGCTGCAGGAGATTTTTTTTGGGGGGGGGTATGGGTAGATGGGGGGGGGGAAACAGCCATGTGCCTGGAGGAATGAAGGGGGTTGAGGTTGGGAAGCAGCCCCGCCTGATGGATCAGACTGGAGGGAAGGACTTCCCTCCCTCAGCCAGGAAGGAAGGCGGGCATTTCGCTTCTTGCACACAAAAGGTGTAAAGAGAGAGAGAGAGAGAGAGAAAAGGTGGCAGTGGTGGTGTTTGTGGTGGTGGTGGGGGGGGGAGAGAAAGCAGCAGGAGAGGAGCTCTGGTTGGCGGAAGCAAGGTAACAGCCGTATACAATTTATCTGAAAATCTATTTATTTATTTCGACTATTTCTACCCCACCTTTCTCCTTGGAAAAGGACCCAACCAAGGTGGTTTACAGTAATGAGGGACAACATGCAGCCCAGAACATATAAGAAATATTCAAGTTAAAAACAGGGAATTAGAGGATGCATCTCAGAACATTAAAAGCTAACTGTGGAGCTATAAAGAGCACACAAAAATAGATGGAAAACGGAAAGTAACATGGAAAATGCTGGTGCTCTTATGAAATCAATCGATGCCATCATGGATGGTAATCCATCTAAAGTTATATTGTAGGAAGTCCCTCGTTCTGGGAAAGCTTGAAACATGAACACTCGTTGTTTTTTTCTAAGGCACCCCTCTCTTTATTCCCAAGTGGAGACCAGAGAGTTAAAAATAAAAAACCCAGACTGCCCCTCCCAAGTCACATCTGGAGGTTGCAAATGGCTTCCGCATCCAGCCAAACCTGATTGCGGACCTTTTCTCATTCTCCCCTTTCCTCACCCTCGGAAGAAAAGAAAAAAACCCACCTCTACCTCAGATTCTCTGCAATATCAAGCCCGAGGAGAGGGCTCTGGAGAATCCTTATTGTTATTATTTTTTAAAGTCTTCTGGTTCAAAAGTATTGCCCAGTGTGGATTGTTAGATGGTGCTCATGGATCTCACAAAGATGTGCTTATTTCTGTCTTTGGTTTCTTCCCAAAGCCCGTCTGGCAGATAAACGGTTGTCAGCAGAGGCTGTCCCTGCCTCGTGGTAAAAAAAAAATCTCTCTCTCTCTCTCTTTCACTGTATGTGTGTATGTGGCTGGGTCTATGTTTACCGTGGATGCAGGTAGGCTGGGATCAGAAGGTTGCCAAACAAAAAGAGGAGGTTGCCAGCAGTGAACGGTATAATAAGACTGCGAAGTGGGCATCCACCTAGAACGCACCTGGTGAAACAGATCCCCCGTACCGCACGGCTAAACCTCACAGTCACAAGCCCCTTTGGGGCTTCAGGGCAGCTTCCATCCGCTCCTCTGAGCAGCTGCAAAAAAAAAACAACCACCCCCCAAAAACAGAGGAAGTCGGGGAGGGGAAGGTGTCCTGGTTTAGGCCCCGGGGACAAATTTTGTAAGCTAGTCCGGGGATAAATCCTTGAGGAGCAGGGGAAAAGGTGTTTGCTTCCTGCCCGGAGGAGGCCCAGACCAACACACCCCTCTAAAACCAGAGCCACACACAATAAAAGCAGAGTGCCTGCCTGCAGGCAAGGAGGAGGCAAAGGAATCAAGGGTGGGGTGCGGGGGGGGGCACAAACCCAAGAGAGGAAGCTGCCGGGATCATGGAGCCAAACGCTCTCCACTTCGCACCTGCCCACCAAAATCTAGGACCCTCTCCTCTCGCTCTCAAGGCCCCCCCCCCCGAGAGCGTGTGGGGGGGGGCTGCTGCTGCTCTGGGTTCAGCTCTGGGCAAGTCCAAGAGAAGCTACATTTCTCTTGAACCACATCCTCTCACCCTTCCTTGAACCAAGGCTACCCCTAACCCTCTCCCCCCACCCCCCACCCCCCACCCCACATACACACACACACACACACACCCATATTAGAAAAAAGGCCCTTTGCAAAACAGGCACGGCTACCCCCACCTTTGCAGAGGCACCGCAAAAGGAGGCATCATCATCATCATCATCACCTGCCAAGGGGCTTGGTGGCTGCAGCAGACCACCCCTTTCCCCCCTCCCCCCCTTGGCTTGCCCCCTTGCCGGAGCCTTCCCTCTTCCCCCATTGCCGGGGTTCGCCCCCCACCCCCCCACCCCTGCCCTCCCACTCCAGCGGGACACAAAGCACAGGCATTGTCTATCACGACACCTGCTCCCTGCCCCCTTTTCTCCCTGGGTTGACGGAGGCGGCAGCGGCAGTGAGGGGGGGGGCATGCATTGCACGCCCGACCGGCAGCAGGCCCTGGAGAGATGCCTGCCTAAAGGAAGGCAGATCTGGGTCTCAGAGAGAGAGAGAGAGAGAGAGAGAGAGAGAGAGAGAGAGAGAGAGAGAGAGAGAGAGAGAGAGAGAGAGATTGGAAGAAGGACTCCTTTCAAAGCTCTCAGGTTTTAGGAAAGGAAGGGGTTTCCTTTCTGGTGCACGTGCCAAAATTTGGATGCCCTGGCGGGGACTGGGTGGCGAAGGGGCCCGGTGCTCAGGGGCTCGATCGGCTGGCTCCCCACACGTGGCAGGTCTTCTGGTGCCCCCCTGAAACCCGGCCTCTCCCTTCTCTGCCTTGACTGGAGTCGAATGCTGGTGTGTATGTTTGTGTGTGTGTGTGTGTGGGGGGGGAATCAGGAGCAGGCGCCCAGGCGACCGTTGCTTGCCTGGAGAAGGACAGCGTTCCTGCTTCGTGCTTTTGATGACGATTCTGAGATGGATGGGAAGGGCCAGGAGGAGGAGGCCCTGGCGTGATGGATGGGCCCCGAAAGGGCATCCCTCTGCGCCCGGAGGGTCCTGCGGTCTCTCCTGGGTGATGGATGCCTGGCGCTGCGGGAGAAGCCCAACAGGAACCGCCGGGCCCTGGAGGCGGCCATGTTAGGGCATGCCGCCCATTCCGTCTGGCAGCGGGGACGGGAGAGGCCTGGGCCAGGAAGCAGGGAAGCCCCCACTTCTTAGGTGGCATGCATTCTCCGTGGCAGGCCAGGGTGGCAGCATTGGCCAGCTGGCTTGGCAGCCTCCGCGGAGCTGAGCTCCCACCCTGGGGCAATGGCCAGGAAGCCCATCTCTCTGCAAAACAACATCTGCCTTCTTCACCCGCAAGGACCAGCCTCAGAGGCTCTCCCTGTTTGCTCAGCTGGGCTGATAGGAAGGAAGGAAGGAAGGAAGGAAGGAAGGAAGGAAGGAAGGAAGGAAGGAACTGATAATGGATGGATGGATGGAAGGGAGGGAGGGAGGGAGGGAGGGAGGATGTTGGCTGCAGCGTTCAGCAGACAGCAAGCCTTAGGAGGTGTTAGGCTGTGATGGTTGACAAAAAAAGTGTGTGCCTGAGCCTGCAAGAGAGGGGGGGGGATGAGGGTGTCTTTTGCACACACACACACACACACACACACACACACACACACACACACACACACACACACACACACACACACACACACACACACACACACACACACACACACACAGAGACCGCTTGTCTTCTCAAAGTCTCTTATAATACCAAAGGCGTGCTTTTGTTCTTTCTTTCTCCTCCAAAGCCCGTTCCTATTTGATGGGAATTTTCCAAGGGTTTTTTTCCCTCAACCCCAAAACTATAATCAAGGTCCTAAATTTAGAAGAGACCCACAAGTGGCCTGCCTGGTGGCTTTTCAAAACATAGGCAGCCATTCAGCTCTGGCCCTGGTCAGCAAGGAGCATGGAGTTCACCAGCAAGTCCACCCTTTCTCTCTCTCTCTCTCTCTCTCTCTCTCTCTCTCTCTCTCTCTCTCTCTCTCTCTTTCCTGCCTGCTTTTTCTCTCCCCCCCCATTCCCGCCCCACTGCTGCAGC